>VFSX01000008.1:357500-367500 GCA_016618255.1 Chlamydomonas sp. UWO 241
GCACCCCTCCGCCCTGCCCCAGCCACCAAGCCCTCAAGCCTCCCCTCCTCCCCCCTCCCCAACCACCAACAGACGCCCCAGACCAACACAACAAACGTACCTGCCTCTGCCTGTGCACCACCGCAGACCGTGCCCTACGTCCTCACAAAGGCTGAGCTCCGCCACTTCCACCGGCCACAGCCGCCCTGGCACCCCTCCGGCCTCGTCCCCCTCAAGCCCCCACCGTGCCCGCCCTCCGACGGCGCCTCAGTACCCCTCGTGTTTTGGTGTGTCACGGGGAGGGGGGTCGCGGTGCCGGCGCGAGACACGGCAGAGTGGCTCGACGGGACGCTGGCCGAGCTGATCAACATGCACGCTGTGAAGGTGGGCTTTTGTTTTTAATTCAGTCCAAGTCAAGTATTGAACCAATCGTGGTTGCGGCACTGGTGGATTGTTTGGGGTCGGTAGGAATCGAGGGGGGCGGCCGAGTGGCTTGGCGGGACGCTGGCGGAGCTGATCAACAAGCACGCCGTCAAAGTGAAGCTTCGTTTTGATTTGTTGAGAAGATGCTTTCAAGAAATTCACGTCACAATTTCTTTGGGGGTGGAAGTGGGGCGCGAGACACGGCCGAGTGGCTTGACGGGGCGCTGGCGGAGCTGATCAACAAGCACAAAGGTTGAAGTTTAGGGTTTGGGGTTTGGGGTTTGAGAAGGGGTTAGGTCTTGCGGTCTAGTGGGTTTTATTGAGGGGATGCTCTGCCCAGTCCGGGGATCCTAGATGCCCGCGGAAAGGGGGGGGGGCGCTGGCAAGCACGAGGCGTGTGGCCGCACGCTAGGTGCCTGCGCTGTGCTTCGGTCCTCGTGTGCTATTACATGCCCTCCTGTGGCCGCGTGCCTGTGCTTGCCCTGTGCTTCAGCCGTCCTGTGCTGTTCTGCCCTCATCCCCACTCAACTTCTTTCCCCTCCCCCCCCTCTCTTCACGCAGGCGCTCCCAGAGGTCAAGGACGCTCCGCCGGGCGCCATGCGCGCGCGGCTGATGCAGGTGTGTGTGTGTGTGTGTGTGTACGCACGCACGCCTGCTGCAGGTGTGTGTATGTGCGTGTGTGTGGTCGATTTTACAGTCCGTCGGACGCCTTTGTTGGCGCATTAGACCCTAGGAAAGAGGCCGGCAGCTGTCAAAATTAGACCCCTAGCATGCCATCTGCCATCATGATTGCTGTGCACGCGGTGCGTGTCTCAAAACAGGCGACAAGGAAGTCAGCCAACTCGTGCCAGAACCTGGGGTTCTCCTGGCCTGGCCGAGGATTCATTAACTCCCGCATTCGCTCATTATAATCGGCCTCCTCGGGGCGAGGGATGAACTGAAACGGGCTGTGGGCCCGCACCCGTGCCTCTTCATAGGCAGGGCACTCAAATACCTTGTGTGCCTCATCCTCTAGCCCACCGCATAGGCAGCACGCCCGCTGGCTACGTCGCTGCCTCTGTCCCGCCACGGCATAGCGCCCCCGCTCTATCTGCAGCTCATGGAGCCCCATCCTGAACCTAGCTAGAGCTGTGATCCGGGCAGCGCTGTTCAGCCCTGAGCTCAACAGGGCCGGCGGCTCGCTGTCGCTACCCGCCATCCACCGCATGTAGGTCAGCATCTTAAAGCTGCGAGACCACTCCTCAGGTACATCTCGCAAGGTAGTGCCGCTCGGCAGCGCCGGTGTGCTTGTCGCGGCGGCCAGCCACGCCGCGGTAGCCACGTCCAGCAGGTTGGTGATGCGTACCGGTCCCTCCTGGTCCCACGCCAGGGTGTGCCCCACAGTTCCGAGGCACACTTGCAAGCGTGCCGCCCAGCACGCCCTCCCCGCTTCCGCCAGCCCCCAGCTCTCCCGCATCGCATCTTTAAGCAGGTCCCCGTCAGGCCGCCCCCGCGCCTTATCCCCAAAGCGCGTCGCCTGGCGCAGCCAATCTGCCGCCAGCGGCCGCCACCCCGCCTCCCGCGCCCAGTGTGTGTGTGTGTGTGTGTGTGTCCGTGTGGCAGGCGCGTACGCGGCGTTTGTGCGGTTGCTGCAATTTCCGTGCGTAGTGTGTGTGTGTGTGTGTGTGTGTGTATGTGTGTGTGTAGCCGCGTCGCGCCTTTATTATGCACCACTGACACACAAACACACACACACACACACACACACACTCTCTCTCACACACAGATACGTGCTGCCGTTGCTGATGCTGATGCTCATGCTTATGCTTATGCTCATGCTGATGCAGGATACGATGGCACTCGTCAGGGACAAACACACACGCTGCTGCTGATGCTGCTGCTGCTGCTGCTGCTGCTGCAGGGCACCACCCTCACCACCCTCAACATTTCGATGCCTGTAAGGGACATACACACACACGCGCTGCTGCTGCTGCTGCTGCTGCTGCTGCAGGGCGTCACCCTCACCATCCTGGACACGACAACACCCGTCAAGGACACACACACACACATGCACGCACACACACACCGCTGCTGCTGCCGCAGGGCACCACCCTCACCACCCTCGGCATTTCGACACCCGTTAGGGACACACACACACACACACACGCTGCTGCTGCTGCTGCTGCTGCAGGGCCCCACCCTCACCACCCTCGACATCTCGACGCCCGTCAGGGACACCCCGCTGGGAGCAGCGATCTTGGCGGGGTGCGCAGCGGCCGCGGCGGCAGCAGCAGCAGGTAAACCATTGTTTTTTTCTTTCAATTCCAGTCGTTTTATTCTCAAATGGCTGCAACAGCCCATATGAAAAAATTAGTAAATATCATAGAAATTAATTTACAGGGCAGGGTGGTGTGTGTGGGGCCGGGTGGGGTGGGGTGGAGGAGGGGGACGGGGGAGGGCGCACTGGCGAGGTGCGCAGCGGCCGCGGCGGCTGCAGCGGCAGGTAAGCCCTTTTTTTTCTCGATTGCAGTATTTTTTAATTCTCAAATGGCTGCAACAGCCCACATCAAGAAATTAGTAAATATCGTGCAAAGGGCAGGACGGTGTGTGTGGGCTGGGGTGGGGTGGGGTGGAGGAGGGGGGCGGGGGAGGGCGCACAGACGTGGTGCGCAGCGGCCGCGGCGGCTGCAGTGCAGGTAAACAAGGGGTTTGTAACACCCTGGGAGCAAACCCTAAACCCTTACCCGGAAACCCGAAACCCTGAAGCCCTGGCAGATTTCAACCCTAAACCCTGAACCCTAAACCTGTCCTAAACCCTGAAAAAACCAAACCGCAAACCCTAAATCCTGAACCCTAGGACATGCCTAAGACCTGCCCTTAAAAACCCCAAACCTACAACAAAGTTGTTGTAGGTAGTTTGGTTATAAACTCTCCACCCAAACCCTCAACCTTGAAATCCCGCGGCGGGGTGCGTCTTCGCTGCACCGGAGGAGCTTTGGTGAGGTGCCTGCGGCCTGTGCTGCTGCTTGGCGCCCACCACTTAGTGTGGGTGGCGCTACTGTGGGCTACTTTTGTAGCGTTACCTTTTGGTTGGGCCTTGTGCCTGCTGTCTGATAGTCCTGCTTGAACTTTGGAACTGATTGTGACCGCCGGCAGTGGATGTGTAACACCACACTCTTTTTCTGCACCAATCTGCACCCGCCGGTGAATCCTAACTAAGCCCTCAAGGCCATCCCCACCCAACCTGGGCCCACCCCAGGGGGAAAAGTGGCCAAAACGCATCCCAGCACACTCTCTCGACATGCATGTCCATGTTGCGCGCCTGAAAGGCATTCTTCTGCGCGCAATGGGGCCGTTTGGTCGATTTTTGGGATTTTGTGTGCGGCCACATTTTGGGCCCAGGTTGGTTGGGGATGCCCTGAAACCGTCAACCTCTTTATGGTGTAAATCCTGGACCTTACACCCTTGAACCTTGGCCCCAAGGCAGCTCCCTCCACTTCTCACTGGGTGCAGCGGCGGTGGCGGCGGCAGCCCCGCCTTGCCCCTAACCTCTGCAGTATCAGTAACAGTTGCATCGGCTTCCGGCGAAGACCACCCTCTAGTACCACCGCCTTGAACCAAGCCCAGTTATGGCCCAAACCCAAACTAACCACTGCACCCACAGCTTTGCACCCTGAACCCCTTTAGCCCCAAACCCGTAAGCACCCTCCCCCCACTGCACGCAGCGTCGGCGGCAGCGGCGGGCGGCGGAGAGGCGCCGACCCCGCGTGCGCGCGCCGCCGCAGCCGACGCCACGCGCGCGTCGCTGCACCCAAAACCCTTAACCCCAAGCCCTAAACCCTGTGCCCTTAACCCCCCAACCCTAAAGCAGCTTTTTCCACTCCCACATTAATTGCAGCGGCGGCGGCGGCAGCAGGCGGGGGGGAGGCGCCGACGTCGCGCGCGCGTGCCGCTGCGGCTGACGCCGCGCGCGCGTCGCTGCACGTGTTTGTGGACCTGCCCGTGGTGCGGCTGCTTCCGAGCGCGGTGGCCAACGTGAAGCCGCTGCCGGACAGCCAGACGCCGCTCCGGCCGCCGTCTGCGTTCAGTGAGTTGGCCCTGTCTCTGTGATTGTGTGTGGTGTGTGTGTGCGTGTGTGTGTGCACGTGTTTTTGTGGACCTGTTCGTGGTGCGGCTGCTTCCGAGTGACGTTGCCAACGTGAAGCCGCTGCCGGACAGCCAGACGCCGCTGCGTCCGCTGTCTGCGTTAATTGAGTTGGCCCTGTCTCTGTGATTGTGTGTGGTGTGTGTGCGTGTGTGTGTGCACGTGTTTTTGTGGACCTGTTCGTGGTGCGGCTGCTTCTGAGTGACGTTGCCAACGTGAAGCCGCTGCCGGACAGCCAGACGCCGCTGCGTCCGCTGTCTGCGTTGAGTCAGGGTTTTAAGGGTTAAGGGTTCGGGGTTTTGGGCAGATGGGCGATGGAGGGGAATGCTCTCTCTCTCTCTCTCGTGCGCGCGCGCGCGCACACACACACACACACACACACACACACTCTCTCTCACACACCCACCAACCCACCCACACTCACTCACAGCCAAGGTCAAGGATTTCACGTGCACCGAGGGCCACCTCCTCCTCCTGGAGTACCTGGAGCAGCGCCCCGCCCTCATCGGCCACCCCGGCATGGGCGTGAAGCTCACCACGTACTACAAGAAGAAGAGCGAGACCGACGCGACGGGGCAGCAGCTCGTGGCGCGCGCGGTGGCGGCGGCGCGCGCGCGCAGCAACACGGGTGCGTGTTGTCGTCTTTGGCTCGAAGCCCCGTCTGAAACCCAGATTTACCCCATCTAAACTCCATTTTTCACAATTCAAGAAACTCGGCATAGCAAGTCGGTTGACGCGACAGGGCAGCAGCTCGTGGCGCGCGCGGTATGACCCTTTTCGCGTGATTTGACCCTTTTCTGCTTTTTTACCTGCATTGTGACACACACACATCACCCTCTTCGCTCAGGCAGACACACACACACACACACACACACACAGGCACAGGCACACTCACGCACTTCCACAACCACACGCACACACAGGCGTAGGCAAGGGTCCCGTGGGGGCTGGCAAGGATCTGCATCCATTCCGTCACGCCACAGTCCCCACGCTGCACTACTCGCTCATACACACACAACCACACGCACAGGCGGGAGGCAAGGGTCCCGCGGGGGCCGGCGCGTTGGCCGCCGCTCCAACGGCAGCTTGCGGGCAGCACACACACACACACATTCACACACGCGCACACGCACACCCACACACCCACCCACACATGCACACACAACGACACACAGGCGCAGGCAAGGGTCCGGCGGGGGCCGGCGCGTTGGCTGTCGCCCAAACACCAGCTTGCGTGCAGCACACACACACACACACACACACACATACACACACACACACACGCATGCATGCATGCACACACCCACCCACCCCCACAACAGACATGCGCACACACATGCGCACACACACGCACACACGCACGTGCATACACACACACACACACGCACACACAGGCAAGGGTGAAATGGTGGTGGCCGCCGCACCAACGGCAGCTGGCGGGCATCCTTTGCCCCCGGGGTCTGGACCCACTGACCCAGTGTGGCGCGTCGGCAACGTGCAGGTGTGTGTGTGTGTGTGTGTGTGTGTGTGCGGGGGGGACTGGACCCACTGACCCCGTGTGGCGGATCGGTAACGTGCAGGTGGGTGTGTTGGGGTCGCTCTGTGCTCCCGCTTGCTGATGTGGGTCTGCTGCTTCGCGCGTGCTGCTTTGAGCTTTGCGCTGCTCGCTTGCTCGCTTGCTCGCTTGCTCGCTTGCTCGCCTGCTCGCTCGCTCGCTTGCTCGCTTGCTCGCTGCTCGCTTGCTGCTCGCTTGCTTGCTCCTCGCTTGCTTGCTCGCTTGCTGCTCGCTCGCTTGCTCCTCGCTTGCTGCTCGCTCGCTGCTCGCTTGCTGCTCGCTCGCTTGCTCGCTCGCTGCTCGCTCGCTGCTCGCTCGCTTGCTCGCTCGCTGCTCGCTCGCTGCTCGCTCGCTGCTCGCTCGCTGCTCGCTCGCTGCTCGCTCGCTGCTCGCTCGCTGCTCGCTCGCTTGCTCCTCGCTTGCTGCTTGCTCGCTTGCTGCTCGCTCGCTGCTCGCGTGCTGCTCGCTGCTGCTCGCGTGCTGCTCGCTCGTTGCTCGCTGCTCGCTTGCTGCTCGCTTGCTGCTCGCTTGCTTCCATCGCTCCGCGCTGCGTACTGCTCGCACGCGCGCCTGCCTGACCACCAGCAGTCGCACCTGCCTTGCCCTCTGCCTGCCCTTGCTCGCACGTTTGCGCCGCCTGCCTGCCCCCTCTGCCGATGTACTATCCGACGCCACGCCCAGTGTGTTGCCAGCGCATCCACCTAGGGGTCTGTACGTGCACCACCAAGCTTGACCCCCTCCCCCACTACAACACGCAACGCCCCCCAGCACACAACACAACCAGTGGTGTCGTCAAGGAATCCAAGAATTTCCTGTTTGCCCCCCTCAAACCCTGACGCCGTCATCCCCTCCACACACACACACACACACACACACACACCACCACCACACATATATAGAGAGAGGGAGAGACCACACATCCGCACCAATGCCCCCCCCCACCTGCCCCACAGACCCTCACTGTCGACGAGGACTCGCCCTTCCTGGGGTCTCTCAAGCCCGGGCAGTCGCTGCTTTCGGTGGAGACGAGCATGTTTCGTGCGCCAGCGGTACGTGGTCACACATACATGCGCATGCATGTACACACAGAGAGAGAGAGAGATCGTTACAGCGAACTCTGCACGGCAGACCTAGATAGGCTGTTTCTGGTCATCATTGAGGAGATTCCATTTCAAGCCGGGTGACCAACCGTGCGCCAACAAGAGGGTGCATAACGTCATTCAAAAAGCAGTGGGGGAATGGGGCAAATGCGGGTCACTGACGGCCGTGTTCGTTACTCCGCTTCGACTGAGTTTAAACGGGGTCTCGGCAGATTCGCATCCACAGTTGTGGAAATCTCGCTAAGAGGATCCTCTCGGGGGTGACTCGCTTGGACAAGAGGTCCATGAACTCGGGGTGCTTGGAGATGTCGCGTTTGAAGTTGCAAAAGTGGGTGTTTACGGAGGAACGGAACTTGACGGAGTGGGCGAAAAAGTCGCCGGCGCTGAGCCGGTAGGATGTGATGGCGCTGCCGGCATAGAGGTGGATCTTGGTAGTGGGAGAGATTGAGTTGGAGTTCCAGAACCGGGGAGTGAGACGGTTGAAGGCGTACCAGGCACTTCCGATCCGGCGTGAGATCTCTGAGTCGAGGATGTCGGAATCAGACGTGTTGGGAGCGTCATCAGAAGGGGCGGCGAGGGAGGACAGAATACTTCCCAGGTATTTGAACTTGGAGGTGGAGTGGACCAGGTGGGGGGTATATGAGGAGTTGGAGGGGATGGTGATAGGGGCGGAGGGGACGGTGTGAGCAGAAGGGTGGCCGAGGGATTGTGCCACGGTTTTTTCGTAGTTGATCGCAAGGGCCAGGTCTGAACAGATGCGGTCGAGGAGGGTGAGCATGGTGCGGAGGTCTTCCTCGGAGGGGGCGAGCAGGGCGATGTTGTCGGCGTAGAGAAGGAGGGGGAGTATGGTGGTCAAAAAGTCCTTGCGGGACTCAGGAGTGTACAGTTTTCCGTCGATCATGTAGCCAATTTGAATGCCAGCGTTGGGGAGCTGGGCGATCAGGGACCGGACAACTGTGTCGATGTAGGCATTGAAGAGGAGGGGGGAGAGGGGGCAGCCTTGCTTGACGCCAGCTTTGAGAGGGAAAGGGGCGGAGTATGCACCGTACACACACACACACACACACATGTTCACACATGTACACACACACACACATATACACACACACGTATGCACACATGCACGCATGCATGCATATGCACGCACACGCACATGCACGCACTTGCCTGCACACACATGCTGGACAGTCGCTGTCGCTGACACGTGTGCACGCTCCCCCCCCCCACACACCTGGCTACACTCACGCGCTAGACACCCAGTCACACTCACGCGCCACACAACTGGTCACACTTGCTGGTCACACTTGCGCAGGTGCCCTGCGACCCAGCACCCACAGACCTCGTGCGCTCCCCGGGTGGGCAGCCCCCCCCCCTCCCCCCACCACCCACCCACCCCCACCCACACCACATCTCACTCATTCCTGGTCACACCTGGTCACACTTGCTGGCCACACTTGCAGGTGCCCCACGACCCCGCGCCCACCGACTTCCTGCTCGTGCGCACGCCCCCCCCCCCCCCCCCCCACCACCACCACCCCGACACACACACACACACACACACACTCTGAGACACACACACACACACGCGGTCACTCATGCCTGGTTACACCTGGTCACACTTGCTGGTCACACTTATGCAGGTGCCCTACGACCCAGCGCCCACAGACCTCCTCGTGCCCTCCCCTGGTGGCCAGCACCCCCACCCCCACCCACACCACATCACACTCATTCCTGGTCACACCTGGTCACACTTGCTGGCCACACTTGCAGGTGCCCCACGACCCCGCGCCCACCGACTTCCTGCTCGTGCGCACGCCCCCCCCCCCCCCCCCCCCCCCCCCCACACACCACCACCCCGACACACACACACACACACACCTGGTCACTCATGCCTGGTTACACCTGGTCACACTTGCTGGTCACACTTGCAGGTGCCCCACGACCCCGCGCCCACAGACTTCCTGCTCGTGCGCTCCCCGGGTGGGCAGCTCTCGCTGAGGGAGCTGACCGGGGCGCTGTCTGTGGGGCAGCAGCAGCCGTCTGTGCGCGTGCCACAGGTGCGTGTGTGTGTGTGTGTGTGCGTGTGTGTGTGTGAGTGTGTCTGCACCACACTCGTGCGTTCGACTGGTTGCCTGAGGTGGAAGGCTAGGGGGGGGTGAGGCGCTGTCGGTGGGGCAGCAGCAGCCGTCTGTGCGCGTGCCACAGGTGCGTGTTTTTGTGCGTGTGTGTGCGTGTGTGTGTGTGCGTGTGTGTGTGTGTGTGAGTGTGTCTGCACCACACGCGTGCGGTCGACTGGTTGCCTGAGGTGGAAGGCTGGGGGGGAGTGGGGCGCTGTCGGTGGGGCAGCAGCAGCCGTCGGTGCGCGTGCCACAGGTGCGTGTTTGTGTGCGTGTGTGTGTGCGTGTGTGTGCGTGTGTGTGTGTGTGTGTCTGCACCACACGCATGCGGTCGACTGGTTGCCTGAGGTGGAAGGCTGGGGGGTGGGTGGGGCGCTGTCGGTGGGGCAGCAGCAGCCGTCTGTGCGCGTGCCACAGGTGCGTGTTTTTGTGCGTGTGTGTGCGTGTGTGTGCGTGTGTGTGTGTGTGTCTGCACCACACGCGTGCGGTCGACTGGTTGCCTGAGGTGGAAGGCTGGGGGGGGGGGCGCTGTCGGTGGGGCAGCAGCAGCCGTCAGTGCGTGTGCCACAGGTGTGTGTGTGTGTGTGTGTGTGATGTGTGTGTGTGTGTGTGATGTGTGTGTGTGTGTGTGATGTGACTGATCCACACACACAAACACACACACACACACCACTCATGTCAGGATTTGACCCCCCCGCCCTTC
>VFSX01000008.1:377500-382500 GCA_016618255.1 Chlamydomonas sp. UWO 241
TCCTCCTCAGCTTTGGCGTGTCGCAGGTGTGGGGAATGGAGAGGTTTTTTTGGGGGGGGGGGGGGGGGCGTGTTACACGAAACCTAAACCCGACAGAAGGACAGAGAGACAAGCCAAGGCCGAGGCCCGAGCAGGGGACAAGCGACAGAAAGGACAAGCGGGCAAAGCAGACTAGTCACAGCGGAGAGGCGTTCATCAACAGGCAGCTCACGAGGAGAGGATGAGAGACTAGGAGAAAGGAGAGAGGAGAGAAGAGATAGGAGTGGGGACTATGAGAGGAGAGAGAGGTGTGGAGTGTGGAGAGGCGAGAGGAGGGACGGGTGTGGAGAGGAGAGAGGAGAGAGGAGAGAAGAGAGAGGAGGGAGGAGAGAGGAGAGAGGAGAGAGGAGAGAGGAGAGGAGGAGAGGAGGAGAGGAGGAGGAGGAGGAGAGGAGGAGAGGAGAGAGAGGAGGAGGAGGGAGGAGGAGAGGAGGGAGAGGAGGAGAGAGAGGAGGGAGGGGTGTGAGAGAGAAGAGAGGAGAGAGGAGAGGAGAGAGGAGAGAGGAGAGAGGAGAGAGGAGAGAGGGAGAGGAGAGAGAGAGAGGAGAGAGGAGAGAGAGAGGGAGAGGAGAGGAGAGAGGAGAGAGGAGGAGAGAGGAGAGAGGAGAGGAGAGAGCAGAGAGGAGGAGGAGGAGAGGAGGAGAGGGAGGAGAGGAGGAGGAGGGAGGAGAGGAGGAGGAGAGGAGGAGGAGGAGAGGAGGAAGAGGAGGAGAGGAGGAGGAGGAAAGGAGAAGAGGAGGAGAGGAGAGGTGGGGAGGAGGGAGGGGGGAGAGAGGAGAGAGCAGAGAGGAGAGAGGAGAATGGTCCACACATGGATTTATGGATGAGTGAGGAGGCAGAGCGTCCAAGATCGCCATCAGCTTTGGGGGTGTCACAGGTGTCGGGACTTGCTAGGAGATGAGATGAGAGCTATTTATGCATGGCGCGCTCCCACTCCCTCGGCGGCACGAATGCCTGTCTGGGGCGCCTGTGAGACCCCCACCCCCCCAAAAGAAAACTTCAAAACTTTGTTTTTGCGACCTCTGAGGAGCTTGTAGAGCCCGTGAGACCCTGGACCCCATTTGAATTTCAACACATTTGTTTTTCGCGTCGCAGGTGTGGGGGACGGTTAGTTCGTGTGGGCTGGCTCATGGGCGTTGGTGTGGGGGTGGGCAGTGTCTGGGGAATATGTGGCGCTACAAATCCCTGCAACCTCCAAAACCGCCTTTCACGCGTCTCGGCCAGACCTGTGCAACCTGGACCCCTCCCCATCTGAAGCCTTCAAATGCCGTGTTTTACGCGTCGCAGGAGATGATCGACTCGCAGACCAACCGCTGGCGGCTCATCGACCTCGTGCGGCAGGTGCGTGTGGTGGGAGGGATACTTTTTGTGAGTTCCATGGAGTTTTCACGATTTTTCTTCATGGTTTTCGTGATTTTCCCCAGATGTGAGTTTGGGGTTCCAGGTTTTAGGGTTTGCTGTGAAGTCAGGGTTTAAGTTGAAGCGTTTTGGTGTTATTTCTGGTTTTGTGTGATTTCTGCCCAGATGCCAACTTGACTGAAATTCCGGATGTGTCCAGCGAGCTGCCCTGAACCCCAAAATAACCCCCCTCCCCCCAAACCCTCACGCCCCCCCCCTGCAGCTCGCCACAGCCGCGGCGCAAGACGGCTCCAAGTCGGACATTGCGCGCAAGTACACGCGCGCGGTGCGCAGCACTCAGGCAGACCTGCTGGAGGCGATGAAGTGAGTAGTGCGGGGATGGCGTGATATGTGTATGCATACGGGAATGCAGTGAGGATTGGGGAGATATTTGGAGGTGGGAGTCATGGGTTTGGGTTAGAAATATGTGTGTGTGGGGGGGCGGTGCTCATCACCCTGGCAGACCTGCTGGACGAAGTGCTTAGGTATACGGCGGGGGTGGCGTGACATATGAGCATGCCCGGAATAAAGTGAGGATATGGGAGTTCTGTGGAGGCGGGTGTGGGGTTGAAAATAGACCCAGGGTTGTGTGTGTGGGGGGGTGCGCAGCACCCGGGCAGACTTGTTGGAGGCGATGAAGTGAGTATACGGCAGGGGTGCAGTGAACTGAATGGACAGGAATGAAGTGCGTTTGAGGGGGGGGGGGAGGTTGAAAGGAAGTCCGGGCGGGGGTGCGCAGCAGTCAGGCAGACCTGCTGGAGGCGATGCAGTGAGTAGGTATACGGTAGGGGGGTGACGTGATATGTCTGGACAGGTATGAAGTGCGTTTGCGGCGATTGAGTGAGGATCTGGGAACTGTGTGGAGGTGTGGGAGTCGTGTGGAGGTGTGGGAGTTGGGGTCGGGGTCTGGTTGAAAAATGAGTTCGGGGGTGGGGGTGCGCAGCACTTGGTCAGACCTGCGGGAGGCGACGGAGTGCGTCGGATTGATTGGGAGGGCGCAGGAGTAGGGTTGATAGTGAGTGGGATTGGGACAGCGCACGCAGCCGCTCGGGGCGATCGAGTGGGCTTCTCTCTTACACTGTGTGCGCCCGGAGGAACCCGGGACGTGCGTCAAGGCCTAGACTACACATCTAGGGGAGCTCTACTGTGAGTGTAAAACCTGTTGCCGTGTGTTGGGTGTCAACGTGCTCCTGCCTCGCACTAGACTGTCTTGCCCATCCGGTCCAGGGGAGTAGGCAAGCCCAGCAGAAACCCCACACTTGGTTCCCACCCCCAGCTAGAGGGCGCGTACAGTCCCTGCTAGCCACTGCAGAGCCTTGGCCCGGCTAAGGGGCACAGGCACAACAGGCTAGAGGGGGGGTATGTGACAGGGAGAGCTCGCAAGGCCACGCAGCGCGCCAGCCCGCCAGTGGGCCTTCCTGTGGGACCCTTGTGGCTGGGAAGAGGTTGGAGAGATAAATGTGGGTGTGGGGGGCTTGCAAGCAGCAACAGCAACGGCGAAGAGTGGACGCGAGTAGCGAGTCACCCCGCATTCACCTGAAGGGCGTCGGCGCAGGAAGTGTGGGGCGCGTGTACTCACACTGGGCGTCCCCCTGGGGACGTTTATTTTTATTTTTTGATGACAATACAAGGAGCTCAACACTTCTTGCCACGCGTGTGCACAGGGCGTCGGCGCAGAAAGTGTGGGACGCGCAGCTGGGCGCGCTCTCCAAAACAACGGGGAGCCCCCGGGGGCTGCCACCCCGATGCGCCTGACATTGAAAAACAAAAAAGCATGTACGATCCTGGTACGATCCTAACACTACTACCTTGCTACGTCGCCCCGCACACAACAGGGCGTCTGCGCAGAAAGTGTGGGACGCGCAGCTCGGGGCGCTCTCCAAAAACGGGGAGCCCCCTGGGGCCGCGACCCCGATGCGCCTGACGTTGAAAAACAAAAAAGCATGTACGATCCTGGTACGATCCTTACACTACTACTTTGCTACGTCGCCCCGCACACAACAGGGCGTCGGCGCAGAAAGTGTGGGACGCGCAGCTCGGGGCGCTCTCCAAAAACGGGGAGCCCCCTGGGGCCGCGACCCCGATGCGCCTGCTGCAGCAGCAGACGACGCGGAGGGTGGTTGTCGGCGAGGGCGGGACGGCGGCTGACGAGGACGACGAGGAGCGGGAGTACCGGCAGATGCGGGCGCAGGTGTGGATGGGGGTGAATATTTAAATAATATTACAATAAAATAATACTACAACAAGTAAAATAACTGCTCTCTCAAGGGTGGTTGTCGGCGAGGGCGGGACGGCTGCTGACGAGGACGACGAGGAGCGGGAGAACCGGCAGATGCGGGCGCAGGTGTGGATGGATTTACAGTTACAGTTACAGTTCCATCGGCTTTCAAGCAAAGACTACCTCTAGTCCTAGTACCACCGCCTAGACCCAAGTCCAGTTCTGGCCCTAACAATTACTTGTGAGGGGCGGTAGCCACCAGCCGGCTGCCTGCCAACGTGTAGTCCCAGAGCAAAAAGGAGAGCTATTATGCGACGCCTCCAAAATAGGTCCTAACTGCTTCTAGGGGATAGGGGGTCAAGTGGCGCTTGCCAATCTACTTGACCGCCGTGGTGGAGGGGCCGGCGCCTGAGGGGCAGCCGGACCGTACACCACGGCTCTCCTCCCGACCCTATCCTGAGCACGCTCAAACGCCGTGTCCGAAAAAGTCTTCCAATCAGAACGAGTGCCACTAGTTTCGCCTAGCTGCTGAATCAGTAGCTTAAGAAAATAGTTTCGGGAGGAGGCTGGAGGCCGGCCTTGCTGCCGTTGGATGGATTTAAATCTAAGATATAATTTAACTAAATTTAGTTGTATTTATGTAAAATCAAATAAACGCTTTCACAAGGGTGGTGGTATGTGTGTGTGGGGGGGTGGGGGGGCGGGACGGCGGCTGACGAGGACGACGAGGAGCGGGAGTACCGGCAGATGCAGGCGCAGGTGTAACAGTAACAGTAACACGGGGTTTCCAGCTAAGCAGGCTACTCTTCTACTAGAGACACCCGCCGATACTCCAGCACACTTAAGTACTACAGTATCGCCGGCTCCCGGCCGATAGACTACCGCTCCCGCCGGCTAGACTACCCCAAACAGCGGTCTCTGAGAGACATGTCTGGCAAGGAGCATATAGGAGAGGACCTTCCTCAGGGTCACAGTAGTGGCCTTGTGGCCAGTCAAGCCGGCAGAGCCGACTGGCGCTGACTGGAACGGTCCCCGCCTGGCAGTGCATGGCTGTCCAGCTCTCGTTTGCATGGGGCTCAGCCGGCGCCCCATGCCTCATGCATGGCCAGGTCCCACCCTCCAGGGGTGCATGGACGACAGAGTTGTCATGGAGGCTGCCTGAAGACCTTCCAACGCCAGTCACCGGCAGACGAGCGACCCCGAGGATGAGCGCGGTGACGAACGCTGCGATTGGTGAAGCGGATTTACTCTGTGTTGCCTCGGCGGTCGCCACCGCTGAAGCCGTGATGGTAGCCCGCCTCCACGGGCAGCCATCTTGACCAATGTCCAGCATGCATTGACGGGC
>VFSX01000008.1:387500-402500 GCA_016618255.1 Chlamydomonas sp. UWO 241
GCACAAGGACCGGAGGATGAGGACAACGACATCACGTGAGTGGTCGATTTTACAGTCGTGTTGGACGCCTTTGATGGCGTATTAGACTTGCACACTCAATCAATCGATGGCGTATTAGACTTGTGCTTGTGCACCCAATCAATGGTGTGCGTGTGGAGAGGCGGGGGTGGGGGGTGGCAGTGGAGGGAGGGGGGCAGTGGCGGCAGGGCAGAGAGAGAGAGAGAGAGAGAGACAGGGAGGGAGAGAAAGGAGGTCTGCCCACGCCTTCCCAGCACCTGCCCCACACCCCACCAGGTTGCTCATGTCGCACGAGCCGAGCCGCTGTCCGTGTGCGCGCGCCGCTGCCCCTCTGCGTGGCGTGCAGCGCGGTCGCCCGCCTACGGAAAAATAACAAAATTCGGGTTAACCCCTAAACCCTTAACCCTAAAACCCTTCAGACACCCTAAGCCATAACCCTAAACCCCAAACCCTCAACCCTGAAACGTGCACGCACCCACACCTTCCTCACATGCACAGGATCATGTCACATGACCGTTCACACACCCACACCCGCCCTCACACCTTCCTCACATGCACACACAGGTTCATGTCGCACGAGCCGAGCCGCTGTCCGCGCGCGCACCGCCGCCCGTCTGCGTGGCGTGCAGCACGTTCGGCCACCTACGGAAAAATAAACCAAACGAGCGTCCATGCACCCACACCCGCCCCCACACCTTCCTCACATGTACACACAGGTTCATGTCGCACGAGCCGCTGGCCGCACCCGCGCCGCCGCCCTTCTGCGTGTCGTGCGGCATGGTATATTTTCCTGTTTTACACAACCCACATCCTGCGCACATCCTAACCGTCCACACCTCCCCACATTTTCCCCACACCTTCCACACCCCCACACAGGTTCATGTCGCACGAGCCGCTGGCCGCGCCCGCACCGCCGCCCATCTGCGTGTCGTGCGGCGCAGTCGGCCACAAGACGGCAAAGTCGAAAAAGTGCCCCAACTACGTCGCGCCCGCGCCGAAGCCGGAGCCGGTGCCGGGGCTCGCACTCGGTGCGCTGAGGGGTGTTGCATGGGGCTTGTAACAGTTACAGTAACACGGGGTTTCCAGCTAAGCAGGCTACTCTTCTACTAGAGACACCCGCCGATACTCCAGCACACTTAAGTACTAGAGTACCGCCGGCTCCCGGCCGATAGACTACCGCTCCCGCCGGCTAGACTACCCCAAACAGCGGTCTCTGATAGACATGTCTGGCAAGGAGCATATAGGAGAGGACCTTCCTCAGGGTCACAGTAGTGGCCTTGTGGCCAGTCAAGCCGGCAGAGCCGACTGGCGCTGACTGGAACGGTCCCCGCCTGGCAGTGCATGGCTGTCCAGCTCTCGTTTGCATGGGGCTCAGCCGGCGCCCCATGCCTCATGCATGGCCAGGTCCCACCCTCCAGGGGTGCATGGACGACAGAGTTGTCATGGAGGCTGCCTGAAGACCTTCCAACGCCAGTCACCGGCAGACGAGCGACCCCGAGGATGAGCGCGGTGACGAACGCTGCGATTGGTGAAGCGGATTTACTCTGTGTTGCCTCGGCGGTCGCCACCGCTGAAGCCGTGATGGTAGCCCGCCTCCACGGGCAGCCATCTTGACCAATGTCCAGCATGCATTGACGGGCGCCAGCTCCTCCGCTCGTCGATCAACTCGTCGAGATCGGTGCCGCATGGCGTCCTGCATGGGGGGAGGGTAAGGGCCGTCTCCCAGCACGGCCGCGGCAGCGCCGCGGCTACTCGCCAAGCCATGGCAGCGCCGGGCAAGCCGCTCTTGCAGTGTTCCACCGAGGGGCAGTCTAGCAGGAGCCGGGCCAGTCGTATTTTTCATATAGTACAACCCTGATTATTCTGATTATTATTCCATCCTCATGCAACCCCTTATTATATTATTATTTATTTCATCCCCTCATTTCATCCTCATGCAACCCCTTATTATTATTATTTCATCCTCATGCACAGTCCCCATACACACCCCACTCCCCACTGGGAGGTTCCCACCCCACACGGTTATGTTCTACCGTCGCACACACTGCATGGTTTTGACTGCATCTGCCACCTGTGTGCAGCCAGTACACCAGGCTATCGATCCCGCGCGTCGGGGTGGGCCGGGGCGTGCGGTAGGAGCTCAGGGGCAGCTGCTAAAGCCGACAGCTGGGGTTCTATGCCCGTCATGCACCCCGGAGCTCTCTCCGGACCCTGGCTCATCGTATGTAGACTTCAGACTATATATACAGCTCGTCACTGGCCATGGAGAGTGGGCGGGACCGCGTTTGGGGGGTGCCAAAACTTGAATCTGCAGTGGGGCCGAGGTCAAATTGGACCTGCTCCGTGGCCCCCCTCGCGCTGCAAATGTCTAGTAGTCGACCCCATGAGGCTGTGCGTGCTCCCAGACAGAGGCTGGGGTCCGCCTGGAGCGTTCAGGAGGTGATCGGTGTGGTGGGTGGAAAGGGCGTGCCCTTCGCCTCTGGTCGTGCGCGAGGCAATGCACATCGACAGGTGATTAGTAATGGCTATTCTAGAGTGGTTCAGTGGGTCGTGGGGGTGGGGGCTGTCCCTGAGGCGTTGGCTGGGTGGGGGCACCCTGGACACCGAAGTTGCAACACGGCCACGTCCAATGGCCCCAGCGACCCCTCCGCCGCGCTGGCGCGATTATTTGACACCCGTACGAAGATTGGATGCCATAAGAGGGGGCCAGCGTGGTGTTTGGTCTGACTCGGACCCTGTTTGTGATTTGCGGGGTGAGCGCGCAGGGTCACTTCCACGAGGGTGCACAGCGATTTTTTCGCATGACATCATTCCAAACATCACATAGGACCTTGCTACGCGGCGGGAGGTCCGTGGGCGCTCTCCGGGGTGTCAATCTCCGGCAGTCCGTTTTGACGCCGAAAACGGCCGACACGCCGATGCAGGCACGCTGCGCACCCCCCGACCGATTGTTCATCATCGGGGGTATACTGGGGACTCGACCATCGAGGTTTTAGGCGTGCGGGGCAAGAGTGGGCGTCCCCCGACCGACTTGTGTGGGGGTGGAACAGCTCAACACCCGGGGCAAAATCGGCGAGGGCGCCCAAAAATTTAACTGAATCAAATCGTTCTAAACATTAAATCATGCAGGAATTCACGGTGGCAGGTTGCTGGGTTAGTGCCAACTCCCCACGCAGCCCGTGCCGTGGCCGTCGCATGGGGGGCGTTACGCCCATGCAGCAGCGCCACGCGCCTCCGCGACACCCAGCGACCGACTGGTCATCATTGTGGGTATACTCGGCACACGCCTACCACTTTTTTTACTGCGCGGAGCATGTTTGGGGGTAGTTGCCCCCGAAAGTGTGTTCACACAAGTGTGTCCACACAAGTCAAAATCCCCGAGGGTTCCCACCTGTTTTATTTTTATTTCCACTTCCTGGGGGTCTCAGAAAGGTCCCTGCAAAGTTTCACATGCTGGTTTTAGTGCCAACTACGCCAATTAACATCAACCGTCCAAACCGCGTGTGGGGGTGGGTGTGTGGGGACTGTGATCCTCATGCATTAATAAGCAACCAAGCCCTTAACACTCAAAACCCTAGACTGGCCTTTTTTAGAGAGAGAAGAGAGAGAAGTAAGTGTTACAGATCCACCGCCGGCGGTTACAATCAGTTCCAAAGTTCCAGCGGGACTATCAGACAGCAGGCACAAGGCCCACCACAAGGTTAAGCTACAAAAACAGCCCGCGGTAGCACCACCCACACTAGGTGGTGGGCGCCAAGCAGCCACACAGGCCACAGTCAATTCCAGAGTTTCAGCGGGGGACTATCAGACAGCAGGCACAAGGCCCACCAAAAGGTCAAGCTACAAGGGTAGCCAACGGTAGCGCCACCCACACTAGGTGGTGGGCGCCAAGCAAGCAGCACCGCCAGCTGGGCACCACACACACGCATGCTCACCACACATGCATGTACGCATGCACGCACGCACACCACGCACACCATGAGCACACACACACCTGCCACCCGTGCCGCGTGCGTGCGCGCCTGCGCAGAGGAGGCCTTTGATGTGATGGAGGAGGAGGAGCCTTGCACGCGTGCAGTGAGTTGGACCCCACACAACCACAACCTGAAAAGCCCCCAGCACTGCGCCCTCATGATACTTGTTGCAGTCGTGTGTGGCGCCCCTAACCATGTTGCTACATTGCGTGCGTGCGTGCGCGTGTGCAGAGGAGGCCTTTGATGTGATGGAGGAGGAGGAGCCCGACGGGGAGGACATGTACCTGCTCAAGCAGCAGCAGGTGCGTGTGTGTGTGTGCGTGCGTGCGTGCGTGTGTGTGTGTGTGTGTGTGTGCATGTGTGTTTGTGAAGGAGGAGGAGGAGCCAGCCGGGTAGGGCATGTGCCTGCTCAAGCAGCAGCAGGTATGTGTGTGCGTGTGCGTGTGCGTGTGCGTGTGTATGTTGTGTGTGTGCGTGTGTGTGTGTGTGTGCGTGTGTCTGTGGCCGTGTGTGGAGGAGAGGGGCATGCCTCTCTACACCACTCCCACCGCCCATCCACCCACCCACCTAAGGTTAAGGGTTTAGGGTTAAGGGTCTAGACTTGCGCACTCGGCCGCAAGCGTCCACGCGCCCCGAGGAGCGCGTGCATACACACGTACACACACATACTCACACGTGCGCACAGACACACACACACACACACGTGCACACACTATAGACACACACTGAACACACGCACACACACACACACTCACAAATACACCCATACACACACATACGCACACGTGCACACACACAAACACACACACACACATACTACACACACACACACACACACACACACGCATGCGCCAAGTCCCCAGCAGCGGGCGCACCCACCCGCACACACACACACACACACACACACACACACACACACACACACGCACACACACACACACGCACACACTCACACCAGACTGGCGCCTCGGCCACAAACGCCCCACGCGCCCTGAGCTCCCCACCTTCGAGGAAGAGGACGGGCGGACTGGCGGGCACACACAGGCACACACACACACATACACACACATACACATAGTATGTGTCACATACACTCAAGCATACACTTGTTGGTAAACACACACACAAATACACACCTAGTTTGTGTACCAGCTTTTGCTCTTATTAAGGAGCGGAGCTGGCTGACTGCACTGTTGTGCTGATTTGTTGGATTGACTGCTTGGATCGTATCGCTCGCCCGCACAGGATCTTTGACCCCGCGCGGACGAGTAGGGGAGAACAACTCGTTTGGGAAACTAGACAAGCCACTCACGGCAGCCTTTGGCCGGCATGCGAGCATGCGAATGATCGACAGGCATGGCAATGCATGCACCGTGAGGTTCTTGGCTCTCACGCATCATCAGGGGGTGCTGGCGGCTGAGCAGCTGCGGCGGGGGTGGGTGGGTAATAAGAGGTTCTGGTGGAGGCAGAAACGCTAAGCTGTATAACTGGAGCGAGAGTTTCCCTTTTCAAAGCTATAAATCAAGTGCCACACTCACGGCAGCGCCTTGGTCGGCATACAACCGTGCATACCTCCGTCCTGCGTGGCGGTGCATGCGCCGTGGGCTCGTGGCTGTCACACTGGGAGCCCCTTCTCATCCAGCCGAATTGGACTGCTTTGGCTGTTTTGCAGTGGGAAGGGGCTCTAGGAGTCGCACGCCCCCCCCCCTGGAGCCCTTTGTGGCTGTGACCCTCTGCTGGGCCTAGGCTCTACAGTGGCGTTGAGGGACTGCCGCGCCCACTGTCTAGGGGTGGGACCCAAGTGTGTGCTCCCACTGGACTTGTCAACTCCCATGATCGGGAGAGTCGCCGTTTAAGAGAAGCGTAAGGACAGTCTTTAAGTGCGAAGCAGGGGCACTTTTACACCCAAAACGGCACCAGCATTGTGTGCTACACCAGGGCGCCGATGGCTGGGCAGCCGCGGCGCGGATGGGCGGGTTATATGAGGTTCTGCTTAAGGCAGAACCCGATGAAGCTGTGCTAATAAAACGAGAGTTTCCCTTTGTACGAATCCAGGATGAGGACAAAGGAGAGAGAGCTGGTTAAGAGAGCTCTGAAAGTACACACTTTTGAGCTCAAGCTTCATACACAAACCCAAATTTTCTACTTCATTACATTACGTTGAAAATTAAAGCTTTGTGTACCAGCTTTTGCTGCTATTAAGGAGCGGAGCTGGCTGACTGCACTGTTGTGCTGATTTGTTGGATTGACTGCTTGGATCGTATTGCTCGCCCGCACAGGAAATTTAAATGGGCACAAACAGTCGGTAAAAATAAAATATAACAATAATAACGGGCGGCCGAGCCGCCAAGAAATTGTCGCCTGGAACGGCCGGATCTGCCTAGCCGTGCCAAAGCAGCGGCCTGCGCCTGAGTCCAAAACCCGCACGCAATTATACATCATACATGGTGCCGGCAAGCCTTCACTACGTAGGCCTCCATCGTGCATGCGTGCGCGGTGAGTGCAGACCGAGGTGGCTCCGGGGGTGCATGCTGCACCCTTGCGCAAGCTCTGCATCAGCTGCGAGCGCATATGATGTAGCAGCTGCGAGGTTGATTGGCGCCACGCGCCTCTTGAGCTCTTGCCTGCTTCCTTACTCTGCGTCGCTGTATGTTGAAGTACGACAGCCCCATAAACATGAACAGCAGCGCAGCTGCGTGTGTGGGGCAGGCGCGCACCGCGCGGCATGTGGCGCATCCTGGCGCTCACTAACAGCATGGAGGGCGTTGCAGTTCAGCAGGGCAGGGTCCTCATGACCGCCTCCTCCTTGAGCAGGACGCTGAAAAATCTACCCCGATGTGTGGCTTGCCCGCAAACCTGTAGAAGAAACCAGCTGCAGCTTGGTCTCGGCCACCCCTCCAACAGGTCGTCCCCCTTAGGGTACCGACAAGCAAAGAGCGGGTCGTGCCCCGCGTGGCGGTTGGGCGCAAGTACGCCCAAATGCGAGGCGTACGCACGGGAGGGGGCGCCATACTCGCTGAGGTCGCAAATGACTTGGCTAGTCACCTCTCGTCGGCCCTGCTGTAGAGCTCACTTGCCGCTGTTATGGCGGCGCAAGTCATTACGATGCGTCGTGTGTGCCTGCCTTCAAGGCAAGTTGCGAGCTTGCGCCCATGCAAACATTGGTAAGAGAATTCTGCCGCCTTCGGTACGGCGCAGTTGTGTGTTTTTGCGCGCACGCCCTCCGCAAATTCCCCAAATCAGTGTCGGTGCTGGGTTTGTAATCCGACGCGCCTGGAAGGATGAAACTGCGTTTGAAGAAGGCATGCACAAGTCCTGGCGCATGCGTGCCTGCCAAGAACGTGAAAGCAGTTGGGTCACCACGCCGCCGCCGGCGTGAAAGGATGATGAGTTTTAAAACTCACAATTAAGTGGAAAAGCGCATCAGCCCCATGCCTCACGGGCGCCCACTGGGCGCCATGGCATGGTGGATCGCTCACGCAATCTGGCTGAAGGTTTAAGCACTGCCACCGCAAACACAGAAAGAGTCCACCCCCATGCATGTGAGGCTGTAGCAGCTGCTCAGCAGGTGGTTTTATGCAGGTTGCGGTGAACCTGCTGCAGGCGTTTCTGCACTGGCAAAAACACGTGCGTTGAGCATCCGGTCGCATGACTTCCTGACGTTAAGAGTCAAATCTGTCAGCTTCGTTTGCGCGCATGCTTATGGCTGCTCGTGCACTGCTGGCACGCAGGAGCCATTGAAAGGGCCTTCCCTGATTGTCTATTTTACTTGGAATTCTTGGTGATGTTCAAGCTTGTAATGACCAATTTTAATGGCATTAATGTCCATCTGTGTGGACGGATTTCTGGCTGTCTTTTCGCGCCCTGTACCTGCCCCAGGCCATCAAACCTTGCCGAGTCTGTGCAAAATTGCTGGTGGGGACGCTGAGGGAGCCCAGATTTTTCTGGTGCCATGGTAACAAATCCCCTGTATCAAACGAGCACAGCCAAAACCAAGGTCTCGTCCCGCCGTCGAGGATGGGTGCACTGTGGAGGACTTTTATATTGAGGTCATGGTGTACATGCGATCATGAGCCGTGAGGTGTGGTCAAACCCCCATGCGGACTGACAGCAGGTGCCCTGCCACCTTCTGCGCCAGCCGGTACGCATGTGTCGCTCAGATCTAGCACACACACTGCAGGATTCTGAGTTCTTCCTGACCAAAATAGTGACGCGCCGTTTTGTTGACTGGTGCAACCATACATGTGTGCGTTTGGTGTTTGGCCAGCTGGGGCTGATGCATGCTGTGACTCGTGTTTGCTGGCGATGAAGTGTGCCTGTGCCGCAAAGGCCTGGATGTGCCATTCATGCACGCGTGCCTCCAGTCATTAAAGTGAACTTGAGTTGCGGTGCCTCACGCCTTTCTCATGCCATCTTTTTATACACGCATTTTTGTCATGGGGAAATGAAAGCCCAGGAGGCCGTGGCTCCCCCCATTGGCATGCCCGAGTAGGCATAGTACTGCCGCACACACTCGGGAGGGATGCGATCATCGCGCTTGAAGGCCCCACCAAGCTGGGTGGCGGTGCGCGGCTTTGAGGGTTTTCGTCCCGAGAAATTAATGCCACACCCTGGTGTTACTTAAAACTAGGTGGCTGATGTGTCTGGCTTGCCCTCGCTATTGCTTGCTGGTGGTATGATTTAGGTGCTGGTGCTATCGCTTGCTGGTGCTACCGCCTGCTGGTGCTTTCGCTTGCTGGTGCTTTCGCTTGCTGGTGGTGTGCTGTAGGCCAGGGTTGCTGGGTTGGTGTGGGAGAGACGCTCACTACAACGCAACACCCCCAAGGGTGGAAACAACTAGATGGCCTCAAATTAGCCTCTCCACTGCCGCTGAGGCTCACGCAAACATCCATGCGACAAGGGAGTCATTTGTAATTCATGCGGTTGTCAATCTTTGCAGTTTACAGCGCAGCCTTGGGGCGTCGGATTGAGGGCGCTGTCTAACGAGGCTAGCTACGCGGTTGGCAATCGTGTGTTCATGCTACTTGGGCTGCGCCTCGCGGTCCAACAACCCCTGAATGCGTTCACCTGGAGCTCAGTATTGCTGCCGTGTGCTCTTGAGGCTGCTGGGGTTGCGTGTAGCTACAGACAAAAACTCCCGCGCCCCGAATGGCGGCCGGCGCTTGGCTGCCGTGTGTATTCCATGCAACGTGTCAGCCGTGTGTCCTTCATGCTGCCGGGGCTGGGCTCGTGGTTTTACAACTCCCCCGCGTCCAACTGGCGCTCGGCATACTAGCCATTGACGTACACGCCGCCTTCACTCCCGGCGCTGTCTCCGGCGCTCAGCATAACTGCCGTCGGCTTGTTAGCGCCTAACCCAACCGCGCTCTCTTGCGCTCGGCATACACGCCGTCGGCCGTCTAGCCGTAAAGTCCCCGCGCTCTTCGGCGCTCGGCATTCAAGCCGTCGGCCTACAAGCCGTAAAGTCTCTGCGCTCTTCAGCACTCGGCATACACGCCGTGGCATACCAGCCGCGTGATTTCTCGCGCACCATGCGGCGCTCGGCATACAAGCCGTTGTCGTAGCAATAACATTGGTTTCCCGCGAAGACCACCTTCTAGTCCTAAAACCACAAGTCCAGTTCTGGCCCTAGCACTAACTTGTGAGGGGCGATAGCCACCAGCCACCAGCCGCGCTCGCTGCGGCGACACGCCAGCTGTCAGCTTACCGGCTGTCTGACTCCCCGCGCTCCTTGGAGCGCACGGGATAAAAGCCGACTAACTCCCGCGCTCACTGCGGCGCTCGGCATACAAGCCGTCGGCGGAACAGCCGCCTAAACTTTCCGCGCTCAGTCCGGCGCTTGGCATATAAGCCGTCGGCATACAAGCCGTACATTCCCCCCACGCTCCATGCGGCGCTTGGCATCCCAGCCGTAAACTCCCCCCGCTCCATGCGGCACTCAGCATGTCGGCCATTGACGTGTCAGCAGCCTCACTACCCACACCCTACTGGCGCTCGGCATCCCAGCCGTCGGCATCCCAGCCGTAAACTCCCCGCGCTCCATGCGGCGCTCGGCATGTCAGCCATTGGCGTGCCAGCCGCCTAAACTACCCACGCCCTACTGGCACTCTGTCGAGTTCTAACGGGGCTGCTCTGTTGGTGCATCTTCTCTCCGGTGCATCTTCTCCCCCTGCGCCCGGGCGCTTGGCACGGCGGCCGTCGGCATGGCAGCCGAATGCTACCGGGGCTGCTCCTCCGGTGCATCTTCTTCCCCCCAGCGCCCGAGCGCTCGGCACGGCGGCCGTTGGCACGGCAGCCGAATGCTACCGGGGCTGCTCCTCCGGTGCATCTTCTCCCCCCCAGCGCCCGGGCGCTCGGCTCTGCGGCCGTCGGCATGGCAGCCGAATGCTACCGGGGCTGCTCCTCCGATGCATCTTCTTCCCCCCAGCGCCCGAGCGCTCGGCACGGCGGCCGTCGGCATGGCAGCCGAATGCTACCGGGGCTGCTCCTCCGGTGCATCTTCTCCCCCCCAGCGCCCGGGCGCTCGGCTCTGCGGCCGTCGGCATGGCAGCCGAATGCTACCGGGGCTGCTCCTCCGATGCAACACTCCCCCACGCTGGCGGATGGCATGGGAGCCGTGTGTGTGTCCCCCCCACGCCCATCATGACGACCGCGGATTGCACCTCTGAGCCCCTCCCTGGTCTGGCCGCATGGGCAGGGTCACGCTGTGCGTGCTCACCTCCGAGGGTCACGAGTTGGCAATGGTGCAGAACGTCGTAGACGCCATCTCAAAATCTCGGCGTATGGGTCTGCGCACGACTGCAGGGCTCGAGGGGGGAACGCATGAGATATGTTTGACCGCGGTAGTAGTCGCGGCAACGCAAGTGACGCGTTCGGCAGGTCGCATACAGGTCGCATGCGCGTTGCCAGGACATAACGAGGCGTTGCGCCATGTTGATGATGGCGCACGCAGTGGTGATTGCGAAAACGCTTACCGCACTGGTGACGCGCGGACGCGAGTGCAGTCCGCAGCAGCTCCTTCTTCCGGCGCGCCTCTCGTGGTGGCCTGCTGCTTGTGTTGCTCCGCCTGTGCTTCTGTGCATGGCGCCGCAGAAGCATGGCGCGATGCTGAGGTTCTGCTAAAGGCAGAACCCGATGAAGCTGTGCTAATAAAACGAGAGTTTCCCTTTGTACGAATCCAGGATGAGGACAAAGGAGAGAGAGCTGGTTAAGAGAGCTCTGAAAGTACGCACTTATGCGCTTAAGCTTCATACACAAACCCAAATTTTCTACTTCATTACATTACGTTGAAAATTAAAGCTGTGTGTCACATACACGCACACACACACACGCACACACGCACACACACACACACACACACCACAGACTGGCACCCAGCCCCGCAAGCGCTTCACGCGCCCCGAGCTCCCCACGTTCGAGGAAGAGGACGGAGGGGGGACTGGGCGGAGCGGCGGCGGGCGGCGGGCGACGGGCGACTTCGAGGTGGACTATGGGCCAGCTGACGACGATAACGACTACGCGCCGGTGCGTGGCCTGATTGATCGCATGTACTACTTTTGAGAATCTGACATTCACCTGACCTAATATCCCGAACCCTTGACCCTAAACCCTAAACCCAAACCCTCAACCCTTAACCCTTAAAAACTCTGAGCCCTAAACTCCAGCCTTGAACCCTGGCCGTGCCCTGGAAGGCCAACGGACGACGACAATTACGATCACGCATCGGTGCATGGGTGGTTGTGCACGCACACAGTGCACACACACACAGTGCACACACACACACACACACACACAAACAAACAAACACACGGACAAATGTCCCCCTCCCCCCCCCACACACACATACACACACACACACACGCGCGCATCCACACACACACAAACACCCCCCCCCTCCCACACACACGCGTACAGGTGCGATTTCAGGGTGGGCGCGAGCGCGGCACCCGGCCCGCTCTTTCTCTCCCACCCACCCCCTCTCTCTCCATCTTTTTCTTTCCTCTCTCTGTCTCTTTCCGTCGCTTTCTCCCCCTCTCTCTCCATCTCTCTCTTTCCTTTCTCTCTCTTTCCCCTCCCTCCCTCCCTCCCTCCCTCTCTTTCTCTCTCTGCCCCTCACACACACACATACACACGCGCGCGTAGGTGCGCTTCCAGGGCGGGCGCGAGCGCGCCACGCGCGCCACGCGCGCCACGCGGCGGACGCGCGTCGATGACGAGTTCGATGTTGAGCTGATTGATGACGAGGACGAGAAGGACGTGGATGAGGCGGCGGCAATCAAGGTGCGCGTGTGTGTAGTAAGTATGTCTCCTTCTTTCTCTGGTTCTCCCTCTTTTTCTGGTTCTCTCTCTTCCTCTTTTCCTCTGCGTGCGTGTGTGTGTCTCTCTGTCTCTGTCTGTCTCTGTGTGTGTGTCTCTCTCTCTGTCTCTGTGTGTGTGTGTGTGTGTGTGTGTGTGTGTGTGTGTGCGAGTTCGATGTCGAGCTGATTGATGACGAGGACGCGGAGGACGTGGATGAGGCGGCGGCAATCAAGGTGCGCGTGTGTGTAGTATGTATCCTTCTTTCTCTGGTTCTCCCTCTTTTTCTGGTTCTCCCTCTTCCTCTTTTCCTCTGTGTGCGTGTGTGTTTCTCTCTCTGTCTCTGTCTGTCTCTGTGTGTGTGTCTCTCTCTCTGTCTCTCTCTGTGTGTGTGTGTGTGTGTGTGTGTGTGTGCGAGTTCGATGTCGAGCTGATTGATGACGAGGACGAGGAGGATGTGGATGAGGCGGCAGCAATCAAGGTGCGCGTGTGTGTATTAGGAGCTCCTATGTCTCTCTCTTTCTCTGAGTCTCTCCCTTTCTCTTTTTCTGTGTGTGTGTGTGCGTGTGTGTGTCTCTCTCTCTTTCTCTCTCTGTCGATGTCGAGCTGGTTGATGACGAGGACAAGGAGGGCGTGGACGAGTTGGCGGGAATCAAGGTGGGCTTTTTTGCTTTTATCTCGTTTTCTCTCTCATGCTCTCTCCCCCTCCCTCTCCGACTCCCTCTCCCTCTCCGACTCCCTCTCCGACTCCCTCTCACGCTCCCTCTCACTCTGCCTCTCCCTCTCCCTCTCCCTCTCCCTCTCCCTCTCCCTCTCCCTCTCCGCTGCTGCCGCTGACACACACACACACACACACACACACACACAACAGGCTGCACGACAGCGAGCGTCTGCGCGCGGGCGACGATCATCCGCTGCTGCTGCCGCCGCAGAGTCCGACCCCGAGGCGTCGATGGGCGAGGAGGATTCTGATGACGGCAGCGGTGTGTGTGTGCGTGTGTGTGTGTGTGCGTGTGTGTGTGTGTGTGTGCGTGTGCGTGTGTCGCTCCTCTGTGGCTGCTGCTGCTGCCGCGGCCGGATTTGTGGTGTACATATGTGTGTGTGTGTGTGTGTGTGTGCGTGTGTGTATGTGGGTGTGTGTTCGGGCTGATGATGATGATGATGCCGTGTGCAGTGTGTGTGTGTGTGTGTGTGTGTGTGTGCTGCGACCCCGAGGCATTGATGGGAGAGGAGCGTTCTGATGACGGCAGCGGTGTGCGTGCAAGACAAGCGCACACAACAGGTGTGTCCACTCAGTGGACTAGTGCGGGTGCTGTCTGCATGCACGCGCATGCACACGTTCACTCACACGCACACATTTGTTCACACGCGCATGCACACACACACACACACACACACACACACACACACACGCAAGTACCCCCCCCCCCAACAACACACACACACGCGCGTGCACACCCGCTCACCCCCATCACCCATCGACCCCTCCCCACACACGCACAGACGACGGTGCCCGACGGCCCGCCGCGTCCTCGCGCAAGCGCCCACGCTCGCGCGGCGGCGGCGGTGGCGGCGGCGGCGGCGACGGCAGTACCTCCGAAGACGAAGGCCCATCACGGTCGAAGCGGGGTGGCGGCGCGGCACGCTCGGGGCGCGCGCGCTCGGGGCGCTCGGGGCGAGCGGGTGGGTGGTTGGAGAGCATGAGATAGAGGGGGGAGGGGGGGGCAGCACCTCAGAAGACGAAGGCCTGTCGCGGTCGAAGCGCGGTGGCGGCGCGGCACGCTCGGGGCGCGCGCGCTCGGGCCGCGCGGGTGGGTGCGGTAATGCGTGCTGGTGGGGCGGTAATGCGTGCTGGCGGGGTGGGGGGCGGGGTATGTGTGGGGGGGCACCACCTCGGAAGATGGCCTGTCGCGGACGGGCGCGCGCGGTGGTCGGAGAGCAAGAGATTGAGAGATGGAACGGAGGGAGAGGGAGGGAGAGGGAGGGAGAGGGAGGGAGGGGGGGGGGTACAGGCAGGCCCTGGGATTTACACACATGAATAAGTGCTGCTGCGCCGGCGCCGGCGCCGGCGCCATGTCGACCGCCGAGTGGGGCGGCTTGCCGCAGGGGCCCACGGGCTGCGGCGGTCACACACACACACACACACGCACGCACGCACGCATGCACACATGCGCACACACACACACACACACACACACTACTGCTGCTGCTGCTGAGCAGGCGCCTCGGGAGGGGCCGGCGCCGCGTCGACCGCCGAGTGGGGCGGCTCGCCGCACAAGTACACAGACACACACACACACACACACACACTACTGCTGCTGCTGCTGCTGCTGCGCAGGCGCCTCGGGAGGAGCCGGCGCCGCGTCGACCGCCGAGTGGGGCGGCTTGCCGCAGGGGCGCAGGGGCGGCGGCGACATGTCTGGCGCAGACGGCCGCGCGCATCTCAAGGCGCACCTCGGGCGCATTATCGACGTGCTCATCGCGAACAAGCGCTTCGTGCAGTTCCAGGGCCCGGTGCCAATCTCTGTGGTGCCAGACTACCACAAGTGGGTCCGTTGTCCCCCGGTAGTTCTCGGTGCTCACACTCTCTCTCTCTCTCTCTCTCTCTCTCTCTCTCAAGCACGGCACAGCACAGCACAACACAGCTCTCTCTCTCTCTCTTATCATGGGCCCGGTGTCCATCTCTGTTGTGCCACACTACTACAAGTGGGTC
>VFSX01000008.1:407500-427500 GCA_016618255.1 Chlamydomonas sp. UWO 241
GTTGCCGATCGTCTCTGGGGCGGCCATGCTCCTGCAGGTGGGTGGGTGGGTGCTAGTAGGGGGACAGGCAGAGAGAGAGGAGCGCAAGAGGAGAGGTGGCGGATCAGCGGAGGAGGGCAGCACAGCACACGCCAGCAAGGGGCCTGCTCGCAACGCCTTGTCATCACTTCCGAGGCGGCCATGATCCTACAGGGGTGTGGGTGGGTGCTAGTAGGGGGACAGGCAGAGAGAGCGGAGAGGAGCGCAAGAGGAGAGGTGGCGGATCAGCGGAGAAGGGCAGCACAGCACACGCCAGCGAGGGGCCTGCTCGCAACGCCTTGTCATCACCTCCAAGGCGGCCATGCTCCTGCAGGTGCGTGGGTGGGTGCTAGTAGGGGGACAGGCAGAGAGAGAGGAGCTCAAGAGGAGAGGTGGCGGATCAGCGGAGGAGGGCAGCACAGCACAAGCCAGCGAGGGGCCTGCTCGCAACGCCTTGTCATCACCTCCAAGGCGGCCATGCTCCTGCAGGTGCGTGGGTGGGTGCTAGTAGGGGGACAGGCAGAGAGAGAGGAGCGCAAGAGGAGAGGTGGCGGATCAGCGGAGGAGGGCAGCACAGCACACGCCAGCAAGGGGCCTGCTCGCAACGCCTTGTCATCACTTCCGAGGCGGCCATGATCCTACAGGGGTGTGGGTGGGTGCTAGTAGGGGGACAGGCAGAGAGAGCGGAGAGGAGCGCAAGAGGAGAGGTGGCGGATCAGCGGAGGAGGGCAGCACAGCACACGCCAGCGAGGGGCCTGCTCGCAACGCCTCGTCATCACCTCCGAGGCGGCCATGCTCCTGCAGGTGCGTGCGTGGGTGCTAGTAGGGGGACAGGCAGAGAGAGGAGCGCATCAGGAGAGGAGGTGGATCAGCTGAGACGGGCAAGATGGGCAGCACAGCACGGGCAGCACAGCACACGCCAGGGAGCAACATGCTCGCGACGCCTTGTCATCACCTCCGAGGTGGCCGTGATCCTGCAGGTGCGTGGGTGGGTGCTAGTAGGGGGACAGGCAGAGAGAGAGAGGATCACAAGAGGAGAGGAGGTGGATCAGCTGAGACGGGCAGCACAGCACACGCCAGCGAGGGGCCTGCTCGCAACGCCTTGTCATCACCTCCGAGGCGGCCATGCCCCTGCAGGTGGGTGGGTGCTGCCGCACAGTGTCTCGCAATGTCACACAATATCACGCAATGTCACACAATGTCACACGATGTCACACAATGTCACACAATATCACGCAATGTCACACAATGTCACACAATGTCACACACGATGTCACACTGTCACACAATGTTGGACAATGTCGGGTTTAGTGTAGATCGCCGAGGGGGGGGGAATCGCACGCACGGTGGAGATTGCCGCTGCCACACAAATTCACACTTTTCACACTAACCCACACCCGGCCCCACACCAGATCGCACAACAGCGAGATTGCGTGAAACTGGGTGGATCATTGCCGCCGCCACACACATTCGCACACGTATTCACACCTATTCACACTTGTTCACACGTGTTCACACTTGTCCACCCCGCCCCACACCAGATTGCCAAGAACGAGATTGCGCGAAACTGGGAGGAGATCGAGATGGCGGACGCGGCGATCCAGGTGTGGCTGGGTGGTGTGAGGGGGTCCACACTTGTGTGGCGTGTGAGGAACATGCGCGCGTGTACAGATGAACGGAAACGGAAGCGTGACACGCACAGACACACACACACACACACACGCATGCACACATGCACACACACACACACACGCCCCCCCCCCACACACACACGCACACGCAGGGGGAGCAGGAGGCCTCCAAGGCGGTCGCCCAGGGCGCACACATACACACGCACTCACACACGCACACACACACGCGCACACACACACGCACACACACGCACACACACACACACACACGCACACACGCGCGCACACACACGCGCACACGCAGGAGGAGCAGGAGGCCTCCAATGCGGTCGCCCAGGGCGCACACACGCACACACACGCACACACGCACACACACACACACATTCACACCACGCACGCACACGCAGGAGGAGCAGGAGGCCTTCAATGCGGTCGCCCAGGGCGCACACACACACACACACACGCACACACACACACACACACTCCCCTTCACACACACACACGCACATGCAGGAGGAGCAGGAGGCCTCCAAGGCGGTCGCCCAGGATGACGCACACACACACACACACACGCACACACACACGCACACACACACACGCACACACACACACACGCACACACACGCGCGTGCACACACACACACACGCACACACACTGAAACACACACATGCACACGCAGCCACACACACGCACGCACACACTCTCCCCTTCACACACACACACGCACATGCAGGAGGAGCAGGAGGCCTCCAAGGCGGTCGCCCAGGATGACACACACACACACGCACACACACACACACACACACATACGCGCACACACACACACACACACACACGCGCGTACACACACACACACACATGCACACGCAGTCACACACACGCACACACCCACACACACCCACACACACGCACGCACACGCAGGAGGAGCAGGACGCCTCCAAGGCGGTCGCCCAGGGCGAAGTCGAGGAAGAGGCAGAGGCCGTGCCTGCGGTGGTGGCAGCCTCGTGGTTGCAGGTTCGCCGTTTGTGGAACACCCGAAACCCTATTTAGGGTTATCAGGGTTTCTAAAATAAAATAACCCTAAAGGGTGTAGGGTTTTAAAACCCTGAACCCCAAACCCTAAACCCTGAATCCTAAAACACCCTGCGGTGGTGGAGGCTGCGTGGCTGCAGCTGCGCCGTTTGTGCAACACCCTCAAGCCAAAAAAAACTAAGCCTGGACCCTGAACCCTGAACCCTAAAACCCAACACCTTAATCCTATAACCTTGAACCCTAAACCCTGATACACCCTGCGGTGGTAGAGGCCGCGTGGCTTCAGGTGTGCCGCGTGTGCAACACCTAGAACCCCAACCCTGAAGCCCAACACCCTGAAAACCCGAAACCCTGAGCCTTGAACCCTGAACCCTGAACCCTGAAACCTAAAAACTGAACCTAAAACCCTAATAAACCCTGCGGTTCTGGAGGCCGCATGGCTGCAGGTGTGCCGCGTGTACAGGGGGGGCCACACGCGCACGCGCACAAACACGCATGCGCACGGGCGCACGCATACACACATGTGCACACACACACACGCGCATTCACGCACACTGACACACACATACACACACACGCGTGCGTGCTTTCGTGCGTGAACACATGCGCCCGCTCGCGCACACACACACACACACACACACAATCCCTGCCCCCCCCCCCTCCCCTTGCAGTGCTGTGCGTGCTCGAAGTGGCGCGTCGTGTCCAAGGTAGGGAGTGGGAGCTGCGCGGTAGCTGCTAGAAGTTTGTGTTCTCATTTAGCGCTTCGATTTGTTCAGGACTGACAGAAGACTTCTTGGTAGTTGCTATCAATAGAAAGCTACTACCAATGGGGCGACGGCGCGCCGAGGACGAGCTGCATGATCCGTGGGGCGCGTCGCGTCGAAGGTAGGGAGTGGAAGCTGTGCGGTAGCTACCAGGAGTGCGGTGCGGCAGCTACTAGGATTGTCATCTGTGTCCCGGCACTCCAATCTGTTCAGTTTATTTCGTTGTTTATTTGGGATTCACTCAGTGATTTCCTTCTCGGCTCTCCACAGCCATTTGCTTGTATTCTGGCTGTGATGATGATGATGGATATTACAGTCTGTGTGACACCAGTAATGATGTATAAGACCGGTTTCAGCGCTAGCGCCCGACACCTTAAACTCAGTTGCAGTGGGAAACTGGCTGGCTACCTGGTAGGGGTGAGGGTAAACCCCCACACGCGCGCACGCACTGGACTTAGACAGGACACTGGGCTCCCAGATCCACCCTATACCACCCAGGCTGTACATTGACCTTGAACGCAGCTCGATCCATGCAGTGGATTGTAAGTCTAACGAGCCCGCCAGACAGAGCTTTAACAGCGTTCAGACGACCTATATATGAGGACAAATGGTCAACGGGAGGTCAACTGTCAACGCGGTCAGAGCAAAACCCGGCTGTGGAATAATTAATAATGAAAAAAATCCCGGAAAGAAAATCACTAGATTCAAAAGACGGGGCGGCGGCGAGCCGAGAGAGCTAGCGGCGCGGGTGCCAGGGAGTAGTGGCGACCAGCGGGCGCGGAAATTGAGGCTGCTCTGCGCACTGTGTCGGGTTTAGGGTGTCGGGTTTTAGGGTTAAGGGTGTAGGGTGTAGGCCTGACATGCGTAACCCTGCGCACTGACCTGAACTGATGAACAAACTGAGGCAGGCCTGCTGCGGGCCCCCTCCCTCCCCCCCCCGCCCTGCGTCCCTGCCTAACTCTGGATGACCTGCTGCGTACCCCCCACCCCACCTCACCCCACCCCCCCACCCCTGTGCACACCACAGGACATGTGCGAGGAACTCGTGCGTGGTTTCCTCGTGGTCTACTGCAAATTGAGGCTGCTCTGCGCACTGACAGGCTGCGCAACCCTGCGACCTGGCCCTCGCACTGACATGCCCCCCCTCACCCATGTGCATGCTACAGGACATGTGCGAGGAGTTTGGTTCCAACGAGGACGCGCAGTGGTACTGCGCGATGCTGGCCATCTCGTGTGACGAAGAGAGGGCGATTGACGCGGACGAGTGAGGGGCCGGTGAGGAGCTGGGGGGCTGCCGCCCTGCGGGGTGTGGCTGCGGCAGCAGGTTTTACAGGTTTTACACGTACACGCCCGGAGCACAAGGCAGCAGTGGCAGGCAGTGATTCTGCGCGATGCTGTCCATCTCGTGCGACGAAGAGAGGGCGATTAACGCGTACGAGTGAGGGGGCAGTGAGGAGTGCTGGCGGGGAGGAGGAGTGCTGGAGCGTGGCAGCAGCAGCAGCAGCCAGTGCACTGTGGTTCTGCGTGGCGCTGCGTATCTCGTGCGGCACGGATGAGGCGTTTTTATGTGGGGGTTGAGGGGGCTGCATCTTATAGGGTGCGGCAGCCACAGCGGCAGCAGCCACAGTGAGGAGTGGCAGCAGCAGCGACAGGCAGTGCAGCAGGCAGCAGTCACAGCGGCAGGCAGTGGTTCTGCGCGATGCTGGCCATCGCTTGCTACAGCAACACTCGCACGGAAGAGCGAGGAGGCATCGAGGAGTCCTGGTGGTGGATGAGGATTGGGAGCAGCAGAGCGGCAGGCAGTGGTGGTTCTGCGTGATGCTGTGCCTTCTCGCGAGCGACGCCGGCCGATTGCGTTCGTGGCCGAGCTGCGAGTGGGTGGTGGAAAGGCCGTGCTGCGAGGGGCTGCTGGGGTAGCAGAGCAGGCAGTTCTGCACGATGAATGTCTTGTCCTCGTGTGGGTTGGCACATTCACTGACGAGGGGTGACAGGGTGGGCGGGTGTCAGGGTGGCGCAGCGAAGGTCACCGACGATGGCGCAGGCTCTCGGGCGTCGTGTATGTGTGTTGGGAGGGGGGAGAGGGGCGGGGGAGGGCTGGACTCACGCACTCGGTCGACTCAACACAGGCAGCAAGTGCTGGACATCATAGAACGATAGATCAATCGGACCAGTTACAGCAAGTGCTTTGAACAGTCTACTCTTGCCAGCCTGTAACAGTAACAGTAACACGGGGGTTCCAGCTAAGCACTACTCTTCTACTAGAGACACCCGCCGATACTCCAGCACACTTAAGTACTAGCGGCCGGCCGGGCCGGGGCACCACGGGGGACAGGCACTGACACTGCCACCAACAGGGGCGCAGCAGGCAGGGGGGGGCCAGGCGGTGGTCACGGATCCGGGCAGGTTGCAGCTGCTGAGGGTGGCGCAGCAGGCAAGAACGGGGTACCAGGGGGGGCATGCACTAACACCACCACCACCCGGGGCGCAGCAGGCATCGGGGGGGCAGATTGGGGGCACGGGGGCGGGCATGTGGCAGCCGCCGGGGTCGGGCATGTGGCAGCCGCCGCTAGGAGCAGGGTTCCAGGGGGGGCAGGCACCAACACCAACGGCACAGACCGCAGGTGGGGGGCATCCCTGGGGCATGGGTCCGGGCATGTGGCAGCCAGGGGCAATGCAAGAGGGGGCAGGGACGGCAGCACTGCAGCTTCAGATACACCATCTGCAGCAGCAGCTGCAACAGCTAACGGGCACGGGGCAACAGATGGGCATGGGGCAGCAGCAACAGGCTGCAGGGCTGCAGGCATTGCGCGTGCCGCAGCACACAAACGCAAGGCAGCAGCACATGGGCAATGGCGCGCAAGCACAGGCACAGGCGGCACAGGCACAGGCACATGCACAGGCACAGGCACAGGCACAGGCACAGGCACAGGCACAGGCACAGGCACAGGCACAGGCACTGGCACTGGCACATGCAGGCACGCAGACGCAGCACCAGATGGCAATGGGGATGCAGCAGCAGCTGCAGCAGCAACATCAGCAGGCGGGGGCACAAACATGGGGGCCGCAACACATGGGCATGTGGCAGCACCAGCAGGCTGGGGGGGGCCAGCATGCGGGGACGGGCGGGGGGGGGACACCACTGGCGGCGGGGCCGCCGCATCAGGTGATGACTGGGCCGCCGGCATGGGACCCCATTGGCGTAGGGCAGCAGCATGCTGGAATGGAACAGCAGCAGGGCATGGGGTCGGCGAGGGGGGGGGCAGGGCCACTGGGGGCGCTGGGGGCGCCCCCGGTGGCGGCAATGGGCCCCATGCACGACGCGGAGCACACCGGGATGGCCGGGCACGGCGGGGCCGGGCCCAGCCGGCCGGGCCACGCCCCGGCATCGGGTTACGCGTAATGACGTGGAACGTTAAAGGGCAACACTATCACATAGACCAGAGCGCCGACGTCAGTAACTGGCTCTGGGCCACAACGGACATCATCGCATTCACTGAAACTGGGCATACCGGCGAGGCCCCCGGGGCTATTAGGGGGTTCAAGTGCCTAGCATGCAGCCGACGCCCATACACCGCTAAACACGGGGGGGTGGCGCTTCATGTGCGCTCCACGATCGCGAGCCACGTCAAGGTGGTGGAAGACACCCCAGCGCTGGGGATGCTTTGGTTCAGGATTAGGCTCAAGGGGGGGAGGGACGTGTACGCGTGCGCTGTCTACCTCCCCCCCCCCACCTCCACGTACCTGAAGCGGGAGGGCGGGAGCCTGTCGGCGGAAGCCCACATGCTGGCTCTCGCCCAAGGGATAGCCAAGTACAGGGAGCTGGGGGAGGTGCTAGTTTTGGGGGACCTCAACGCCCGCACCGGCCAAGCGGACGACAGGGGGGGGCACGACGCCGAGGGGGGTGACCCCGCCCTCGCGCTGACCGCTTGGGACATCACACGGGCTGGGCGGGTAGGACAGCGGACGTCTGCCGACCACGGGCCGCAGAACGCGCACGGGAGGGACATGATTAGACTGTGCCGAGACACCGGGATGGTGATTCTGAACGGGCGCTTGCCAGAGGATGAGGGGGGAGCACACACATTCCATGCAACAGGCAGGAATGCGCACAGCGTTGTTGACTACCACGTTGCATCGCCGGCACTCATGTTTAGCGAGACGGGGGCCCCGCGGGAGGGGGCCACGCTCAGGGTGCATACGATCCCCACCCTGCCAGGCTGGAAGGGGTCCTTTGACCACTGCCCAGTTGTGCTGACCATGGGCGAGGCGGCCGGTGAGGCGGTCGCCACGCCACACCCTACCATGCCATGCACCACGCCAACTAGATTTAGGTGGCCTGAGGGGGGGGAGCGTGCCTACGCACGGGAGCTGCAGGGGGTGGCGGCAGAGATCAAGGGGGCGCGGGAGGCCCCCACGGTAGATGAGGAGCAGGCGCTCCTAGAAGGGGCGGTTGAGCGGGCAGCGCGGGCGCTGCACGCGTCAGGGGCGGCTGGGGCGGTGCTGGTAAAACCAGGGGGGGGGGGCGCATCAGTGCGACCACACAACACATGGTATGCCCAGGAGTGCAAGGAGGCACGGCAGGCGTATCGAGAGGCCGAGAGGGCGCACGGGGCGCAGTCGACGCTGACCTCAGCAGCGTTCAGGGCGTATAGGCAGACCACGCGACGCGTGCGCCGGGCATGGGAGGCCCAGGAGTACGACGCTATGCTCAAACACATGCATGGCGCCCCCAGGAAATTCTGGCGCAAGGTTAAACCAGGGAGCCAGGGAGGGGGGCTGAGGGATGTAGAGGGGTGGACGACCTACTTTGAGGGCCTGGTTGGGGGCGAGCATGCCCATGGGGAGCTGCAGGAGGGAGGGAACCCGTTTTCGGATGCCTCCGAAGGAAATAAGCAGCGGGCACGAGTACTCAACGCTTGGATCACCGAGGACGAGGTGAGCACAGCCCTCCTGGGCATGGCGGCGGGCAAAGCGCCGGGCGTGGACGGCGTACCGGTGGAATTTTATCAAAGGGCATGGACTGGGGAGGGGGACACAGGGGGTGGGGGAGATGTGGAGGGGAGCGAGCCGCAACACGCGCTGCTTGAACCGATCACACATCTACTCAATCGGGTCTTCCGCGAGGGGTATCCCAAAGCATGGCACATGGGGGCAGTCACGCCGGTGCCGAAGAAAGGCAATCTGGACGAGCGGGACAACTATAGGGGCATCACGGTGGGTGGGGCGCTTGCTAAGCTCTATAGTCTGGTGCTACTCCGCAGACTAGACGACCTTGCTGAGAAGGGCGGCCATAGAGCCGCCGGGCAGGCAGGGTTCCGGAAGGGGCGGGGGACCCCTGACAATGCCTTCATCCTACAGCACATGATTGAGAGGCGCAGCCATGAGCGAAAACCGCTGTATACTGCCTTCATCGACTTTAGAAAGGCATACGACTGCGTGCATCGGCAGCTCATGTGGGAGTGCCTTAAGAGCCTGGGGGTGGGGGGGCGTTTTTAGCAGCCCTGACATCACTGTACGATGGGGCTGGCATGTGCGTGCGCATAGACGGCACGGTGGGACCAGGCTTCACCACACGCCAGGGGGTCATGCAGGGCGACCCAATGTCGCCGCTTTTGTTTGGGCTGTTTATCGACTCACTAGAAGGGGAGCTTGACGCACAGATGCCAGAGGTCGGGGTCCCCCTAGGGACAGGAGCAAACAGGCGGCTCCTACGGTTACTCTTGTATGCAGATGACCTCGTGCTCATGGCAGAGACGCCGGAGGCGCTCCAGCGCTTGCTAGATGCACTTCACGTTTTTTGCAGGACGCACGCTCTCACTGTCAATGTCCGCAAATCTGAGGGGGTGGTGTTTAACGACCAGTACTGCCCGGTCACGAGCGCCAGGGGAAGGGTGACCCTGAAGTACGCTGGTATGGACCTGCCCATCAATCACGAGTTTAAATATCTGGGCATGCTTTTTGGGAGCCGTCGGGCAATAGGCGCGGGGCTGGAGCAGAGGCAGGGGGCGGGCCAGCGTGCACGCTTCGCCCTAGCGCGCAGATACGATGCCATGGGCCTCCACAACGTGGGAGTAAAGGCGCACCTGTTCAACGCACTGGTGCGACCTGTAATTAACTACGGGTGCGAGATCTGGGGCCCAGGGTTGATGGCGGGGGCGGGCATGGGGGTACAGGGGATCTTCTCGGGGGCAGCCGACAAGTGGGGGTTGGCTGGAGGGGACGGGGGCCCCTCCAAGGCGGCGCGCCGCAAGTGGCGCGCCATGGAAGCCCTGCACTTGCAATCTGTGCGCGAGGCCCTCCGTATTCGCAGGTGTGGGCAACAGCTATCGCTGCTGGCGACGGAGGTGGGCTGGCGACCGCTGTCGACCGACTGGCTGCGGCAGGCGGCGCGCTTCTGGGCGAAAGCGCTACGGCGGCCGGATGGCGATCTGCTGAAGGCGGCAATGCGGGAGAGCTGGGAGCTAGCGGCGGGTGGCGTGCGAGAGAGCTGGGTGGCACAGCTGAGCGAGTGCCTCAGCACAGTGGGGCACACGCTGGTGTGGGGCCAGGAGGCGGGGGGCATCGCCCGCCTGCTAGAGACAGCAGCGGCAGGTTGGCTGGCATCAGAGACCAGCACACCAGAGCTGCCAGAGGACGCCAACCAGCTCAGCGTCGTCCGCTCAGTGCCTGACTCATGGTCACACCGCTTCAAGATGCTTACTTACTTGCGGTGGATGGCAGACGACTGTGGCGGCGCACCAATGCTCTGGACGGGGCTGAACAGCGCCGCCCAGATCACGACACTCGCACGCTTTAGAATGGGGCTGCATGAACTGCAGATAGAGAAGGGGCGCCACACGGCGCAGGCAGAGCCACGCAGCCAGAGGCTCTGTCGCCTTTGTGGCATGCGGGAGGATGAGGCACACGTGATTTTTGAGTGTCCAGCGTATACGGAGACACGCGTACAGTTCCACACCCTTTTCCTGAGCGTCCCTGGGGACGATAAAGGCTTGGATGCGAAGATGCGGGCGTTTATGAACCCCAGCCCGGGGCTACTTTACCCTTGTTTTTGGCGTGACATGGCCAACTTTCTGGTCTCGTGCCTTGATATACGTAACACAAGCCTGGAGATGGTAGAGGATCGGGAGGAATAATTGACCTGAAGCGAACGATGTTTTGAATTAGGAGTCAATGAGGCAGCCACGATAGTGGCGGGGACCCAAGCGTGGGTTCCCGAGGAGCTGCGGTGGACTGTGCCGTTTGCAGTGCACCGCAGCTGGCGCACCTGAGAAATGCCCACGCTGGGTCTCACACGTGAAAGCTGCCTCAAAGATGACGACCTCAAAACGGAGTATGCAGAAGGAACATATTTATCCGCTATAACCGGGGGGCAAGCTTGCTTTCTAACCTATTACCAAATCCCACACTGTTGGTCACTACTGACCGCCTTTTCCAGCCCCTTTCTAGGTAGTTAGGCTTAGGGATGTGCCCCTCACCGAGTCCTTCTGTGCCTCCCCCCTTCAGCAGGGGGGGGGCCTGCGACACGTCCAATGTCGTGCTCGGTGCAACTACAAGGGGTCAGCTTCTGCTCAGAGCCGGGTTAAGGGTAACAGGTTGAGAATCCTGTGAATGCTGGTTGAAATCCCAGTTAGAAAACCCCTTAACACGTTAGAGGTTGCGGCCCGGCTGGATATCCTTTTCGGCCACGTCTTGGCCTTTCTCCCCACGGGGGGATGTCTCTTCTGGCAATTGGCGACGAACCTGCCTTGCGTTTTCCGTTTCCCAACATGCGCTCACCGACTTCAACAAGCGTTTGCTGCCGCTGCGGTAGGGGACCTAGGGGTGCGCCCACGCTCTTTACAGAGTTGGGGTTCCCTACCACCAACAGCCAGCCATCTCAGTAAGGTGCTCGGGCCATATCGCGCCGAGCACGGTCTTATACGCCTTTAGAGGTGTCCCTGACTGTAACATCCATCATCATCACTAGAGTACCGCCGGCTGCCGGCCGATAGACTACCGCTCCCGCCGGCTAGACTACCCCAAAGAGCGGTCGCTGAGAGACATGTCTGGCAAGGAGCATATAGGAGAGGACCTTCCTCAGGGTCGGCCTGAAACGATTAAAAGCTTCTTGTGTGCACGCAGTCATGGGAGATAAGAAAGGGTTGCAGGTTGGCCGTAAGCTCTGGGGCTACCCGACTTTGCGATCTTCAGACTGTGCCGCACACGCCGCCACCCTGCGGCTCTCCTGTATGGGCCAGCGCTGCGCCTGGCGCCTGCCCCCCCCCCCCCCAGCCGCGTCCATTGCCTACCATGATAGTGATGGCAAAGGCAGACTATGATAGATACAGTCTACACAGTTGTGGCACTTCTGATGTCTGATGTCGGCTAGGACCGAGACCTGACTGAAACTGGCCGGCTACCTAGTAGTAGGGGTCCGCTGCGCTGCGGAGGGTACCCCCCACAGCGTGCGCTACACGCGTGCACGCGCTGGGCCTAGACTGGGCACTGGGCCCCCAGATCCACCCTCAGCCACAGCGCTGGGCCCGACACCTGACTGAAGCTGGCTCGCTTAGGGAGCTAGCTACCTTGTAGGGGTCCGCTGCACTGTGAGGGGTACCCCCCACAGCGTGCGCTATACGCGCGCACGATGTGGACCTTGACGGGGCACTGGGCCCCCAGATCCACCCTCGGCCACAGCGCTAGGCCCGACACCTGACTGAAGCTGACTCGCTTAGGTAGCTAGCTACCTGGTGGGGGTCCGCTGCACTGTGAGGGGTACCCCCCACAGCGTGCGCTGCACGCGCGTACGCGCTGGACCTGGCCACGGCACTGGGTCCCCAGATCCACCCTATACCAACCAGGTAGTGACAGCAGGCATGCCTCCGCAGGTGTGTGTGTGCCTAAGCAGCCTGCAGGCGTGCCTTGCCTTACCTTGCCGGAGCTTATTACACTGGTGGCCATACCTGGACCTTGTTGCGGCTGCGGAAGCAGGATCAAGGAGTCAGGGTTGGCTCGCTGTTTGCCGTGCTCAGTGGGTACGTGGCCTCAACACGCCTCTGGCACTGTCAATGGCGCCAGACTTACCGCAGCCGCTCCCTTGGCTGCCCCAGGGCACGCCCCAGGGGGGCTCCAGGCTACGAGTCTAGTGGCGTTTGAGTGCTCTCGGTTACCATACATTCCTCTCAGTGGTCAATGGTCGCCGAGTCATCACCTTAGGCTCGCAGCGTGCAGCCCCGAGGTTACCGGGACAGCTGTGGTGGGGCCGCCACCTGCACAGTCGCCTCATGCATCGCGTTGCCGCCATGCTGAGGCCGCTTCGCCTCGCTGCCACACGCACTGCACAGCATGTGCGCGTTAAGCGTGGCGATGGTGCATGTGTGACCATGTGGCGATGGTGCATGTGTGACCATGTCTGTGACCTGCACTGATCTGACCTGCTCTGGTCTTGACCTGCTCTGATACGCTCTCGACATGCTCTGCTCTTGCTATGGCCTGCTCTGATCTGACTTGCTCTTGCTCAGACCTGCTCTGACTTGACATGCAGGTGCAGAAGTGCATACGAGGCTATGGTGTTGTGTGCACATGTCAGTGACCACCGATCTGACACGCTCTGATCAGACCTGCTCTCGACTTGCTCTTCTCTGGCCAGACGTGCTCTGATTCGACTTGCAGGTGAACATCGTGCGTGCGCCACCATGTGGTGTGTGTGTGACAACACTGATCTGACCTGCTCTGACTTGTAATAGCCTGCTCTGACCTGATCTGGTCCGAGTTGCGCTCATCCCACGTCCTCAGTTCAGATTTGACTTGGGTAAGAGGTGAAGATAGTGTGCGTGCGACCTGCACTGATTTGTCCAAGTGGTGCATCTGCGACGAGCACTGACCTGACCTGCTCTGTGACCTACACCGATCTGACCGTACAACGATCTGAAACGCTCTTATCAGACCTGCTCTCGAATTGCTCTGCTGACCTGCTCTGATCAAACCTGCTCTGATTCGACTTGCAAGAGAAGATGGTGCGTGCGCAACCATGTGGTGCGTGTGTGACCAGCACTGATCTGACCTGCTCCGACTAGCCTGCTCTGACCTGCTCTGGTCCGGATTGCGCTGATCTCACGCTCTCAGACCTGCTCTGGTTTGACTTGGGTGAAGAGGTGAAGATAGTGCGCGTGTGACTTGCACTGATTTTTCCAAGCGGTGTGTGTGCGACCAGCGCTGATGTGACATGCTCTGACTCGGGTCTCTGTGACCTGCACCGATCAGACCTGCTCTCGAATTGCTCTGCTCTGTCACATGCTCACATGCTCTAAATCGACTTGCAGGTGAAGATGGTGAGTGCGCGACCATGTGGTGCGTTATGTAACCAGCATTGCTCTGACCTGCTCCGACTTGTAATAGCCTGGTCTGACCTCTGTGACCTGCACCGATCTGACACGCTCTGATCAGACCTGCTCTCGAATTGCTCTGCTGACCTGCTCTGATTCGACTTGCAAGTGAAGATGGTGCGTGCGCGGACATGCAGTGCGCGTGTGATCTGATATGCTTTCGACTTGCTCCGACCTGCCCTGGTCCGACCTTGCTTTGATCTGAATTGCTCTGCTCAGACCTGCTCTGATTTGAGTTGGGTGAAGATAGTGCGCGTACGACATGCACTGATCTGTCCATGAGGTGCATGTGCAACCTGCACTGATCCGACACGATCTGAAGTGACCTGCTCTGCTCTCGACTTGCTCTGATCTGGCCTGCTCGACCTGCTCTGCTCTGACTTGCAGACCACCCGGACGTTCACGACACGCGCAATTGGTAAACTATATACACGACTGTAAATCCATCATCATGTAGCCCGACTATCATACACCCTGCCCTGTCTCCGCGCTGCGGCTACACTGGGCTACACCTCGCGCCCGCCCCACACCGCCCCTATTCACAACTGATGATGATGGTGGTAGATCAGTGTGGTGCCTGCCCCCCACCGCCCCACTCATGTCTCGGCGCTCGTGGACTGCATCTTGAAGCGCACGACCAAGCAAGACCGCTACTCACGACGACCATGCCTGGAGGGCAGACTGGACTGCGCACCTGGGGTCCAGGATGCAGCGGCCCGTCATGCAAGCTCGCGGTGGTGGTGAGTGGTGTGTGTGGTGGTGGTGCGTGTGGTGATCAGTACGGGCGGAAGCGCTGCGTCTGTCCGTAGCCGCCTGTCTGGCCGTACCCGCCAGCTGCGCCCTGCGTGCCCATGCGCGTCGCGGGCGCGCGCCCGTACCCGCCCATGTCGCCGCCGCCCATCAACGGGTCCGCCTGCGCCATGCCTCCCTGCCCGGCCACCATCCCGTACCCGCCCTGCGCCATGCCGCCGCCCTGCGCCGCGCCCTGCATCATGCCCGTTCCGTGCTGCGCCATGCCCTGCTGCTGCATGCCGGTGTCTGGCATCCCGTAGCCCATGCCGCCCGCGGCCATGCTGCCCGCGGCCATGCTGCCTGCGTTGCCCTGCATCCCGCCGCCAGGCATGCCCATGCCCATACCGCCCATGCCCATCCCGCCGTCGCCCATGCCCATGCCTCCGGCTGGCATGCCCATGCCACCCATCCCACCGGTCATGCCCATGTTGCCCATGCCGCCCATGCCGCCGCCCATGCCCCCGCCCATGCCCCCGCCCATACCGCCCATGCCCCCGCCCATGCCGCCCATGCCCCCTCCCATGCCGCCCATCATGCCACCCATCTGGTTCATCATGCCTCCGCCACCCATGCCGCCGTAGCCGCCCATGCCGCCGCCCTGCGCACAGGCAGGCAGCAGCAGCGGTGGCGTGCGTGCGGGTGGGTGAGCATGCGCAGCGTGGGCGGGTGAGCATGCACGCGCATGCATGCCACACGTGTGCCCTAGGTGTGCGAGCCACACACACGCATCGTGCCCAACCCCGCCCCTCCTCGCGCACACACACCCCTCCCGAGCACACCACCATGCACACCCACCATGCCTCCGTAGCCGCCCATGCCTCCTCCGTAGCCGCCGTCGAAGCCGCCGCCCATGCCGTAGCCACCCATCCCGCCGCCGCCGCCATAGCCCATGCCACCACCGCCGCCGCCGTTCATGCCGTAGCCTCCGCCGCCGCCGTTCATACCGTAGCCGCCGCCGCCGCGGCCGCCCCCGCGCATCCCCATGCCGCCGCCGCGGCCGCCGCCGTCCGAACGCATGACAGCGTGCTTGACCTGTGGGACAGAGTGCGGCACGTGTGCGTGTGTGTCCGGCGGTGGGGTTGTGAGGCAAGGTGTGTGCATGGCTGTGGCGTGCATGCGCTTGTGTGGTGTGGGGGGGGGTGGGGGGCACCATGCGCGTGTGTGCGTGCGCACAACGAGCACCCACCTCCACGATCTGCCCGGCGATCTCGTGCTGCGAGCCCTGCGCCATGACGCTCACGACACAGTCGCTCTCGCCAAACGTGATGAAGCCAAAGCCGCGCGACTGGCCGTCCTGCGATGTGATTTGACACGAGGGGAGGGGAGTAAGGAGGTGCGAAATGAGGCGAGGTGAAGCGAGTTTCAGGGGGGAAGGCTGTCGCCTCTGGAGGGCTACTGGGCCATGCCTACTACGGGCTACACGCGAGCTGTGATGGCCAATCATACCGGCGTCATGAGGACCACGCTGTCCTTGATCTCGCCGAAGTTGCCGAAGTACTCGCGCAGCTGCGCGTCGGTGAGGTCGGCCTGCGGGGGTAAAGGCACGCGAGGTGGGTGGGTGGGTGGTTGGGGGGTGGGGTGGGGGGGCGGTGTGTGCGTGCGCTCGCATGGGGCGGCATGGGAGGTGGGATCGCGCGCATGCATGGGCTCCCGCGCACCCATGTCATGCATGTGCGCGACACTGACAGCGAAAGGGGGGGGCGGAGGGCGGGCATGCGCACGAAGCACATGCGTACATGGTACGCACCGTGCCGCCAACAAACAGCTTGGTCGGGTTGGTGTTGGGCACGTTGGCCGCAGTCTGCTGCTGCTGGGACTTGGGCACCGCGCTCTTGGCCTCCACCCGCTTCTCGGCGATGAAGTGCTCGCGCTGGGACCTGCGAGGAGGGGGGGGCCGCGTGAACGCCCGCACCACCACCAGATCAGAGGGCATGCGCCGAGCCTCGAGGGTCGGCTCGCACGGCTCGCGGCTCGGCGTGGAGCCAGATCAGGCGTGAACATGCGCGTGTTCGGTGCGCCGTGCGGTGCAGCGGCAGGCCAGAGCTGTGATCAGTTTGGGGGCACAAGGATACTCACAGGAACGTCTCCGCGGTGCTGGCGTCCGCGAACGTGACGAACCCGAAGCCGCGTCCCTCCATGACCACCGCGTCGGTGACCTCGCCCCTGCGTGCAGGCGGCACGCGTGCGTGGGTGATCGGACGCGTTTGCCAACCGCGATGGCACTTCTCTCTTCTCTCTCTTGCCCCCTCGCTCCTCCCCGCCCGCCTCACCACTGCGAGCAGTACGTGATCATCGTCTCCTTGGTCGTCTCCAGGGACAGGCCGCCCAGGAAGCACTTGCCAGGGGACACCTTGGTGTCAAAACGACCACCTCCAGGGGGCCGGTTGCCGACATTGCCACCCCCACGGCCCATGCCGCCGCCCCCACGGCCCATGCCGCCGCCCATGCCACCACCGCCGCCCATGCCGCCACCGCCCCCCATCGGCATCATGCCACCGCCCTGCATCGGAATCATGCCACCGCCACCCTGCATCATGTTGCCGTCGTATCCGCCGCCCGGGTACTGCATCTGCATCTGGGAGATAGGTCAAAGTAGAACTGGTACAGGTGTTGTTGTTGCACTTGTGTTTGCATCGCAAAAGTGTGCAATCCACACAATCTCAACACAGGGGGAAAAAACAATGCAGTGGATCAAAATGATGAGCGGGCATGAAATAATCATTGTGGGATCAAAATATAAGAGGCAGCACCAAACAAAATGCCTCGCTTTTTTACCGCCGTGCGGTCTCTGAACAAGGTCAAGCCACAAGTGTGTGCCACAACGTGTGATCACAACGCCTGTTGGTGGACAGTGAACCCCGTGGCAATGCTGCCACGTCAGACGCCCGTCGCACGGTGGCGCGCGCCTGCCCACGCGACCAAGGCGGGGAGCCGGATGGCCGCAAGGGTCGCGCTCACGGCGCCTTGCCCCCGGCATTTGCAAAGATGGTCCGCCGGAAGTACTCCAGCTCCGTGATCGACTCCCTGATGTCCGACAGCGCGGTGTGCGCGTTGGCCTTGCGCGGCGCCCTGCGGTTCGCGGCCGGGTACCAGCGCTTGGCGAGCTCCTTGATCGTAGACACGTCGACGATGCGGTACGACAGGAACGCGGTCAGCTGCGGCATGTACTTGAGCAGGAACTGGCGGTCGACGTGCACGCTGTTGCCCGCGAGCTGCGCGCTCCCAGGGTCGGCCACGTGTGCGCGAACAAACTCGAGGACCGACGCCTCGGCCTGCAGGGGTGGGCACATGAGGGTTTACACAGTCGAGAGGTATCCACAGGTTTTGTTGCACGTGCGCGCACAGTTCCCTGGTCAGGCCCCCAGGGGCGTGGTGAAAGCAAGGCCGCGCCGAGCGCCGGCCCAGCAGTAGGGCAGTAGTAAAGAGTCGACACCGCGTCTCCACAGGGTAAGGAGGCCTCCGCCTCGAGCGATGTCAGCGGTGAGGGGGGGAAGGGCGGGGGCGGCAACACATCGACTAGGGGATGAACAGGGCGCGTTCTCTACTCGCGAGCAAGGCACACTTTTGACGTGGTACGGTTGTATTCCACACGAGCAGTGGCCACTGGCAGCACTGCGCCACTAGCTCAGATCAGGGCGACTCACTTGCTCCATCGACACGTCGCTCTCCTGCACGCGCTTGGTCAGCCCGCTGCGCCCGTGGTGCTCCACACACCAGTCGTTCATGCGCTCGAGCACGTCCTCCGGCTGGTGGATCGCTATTGACGGGCCCTGCGTTGGTGTGTTTTGCACGCAGTGCTTTGCAGTGTTGCACGGTACGTACGTATTTCGGTCTGGAGCGTGTATGGACCCGCGCACCGTGCAACGCTGCACACGCGGGCTGGCGTCACCACTGGCAGGCAGGCGGGCGAGCGCGCAGCCATCGCCCAATCCTCCTCCTTCCCTCCTTCCCTCGTCCCCTCCCCCGCCTCCTCCACATCCCCTTGTGATCTACAGCATATATTTCTTGAGTGCATCAAGGCGCTGCCGGCTGCGCTCACACACCTCTATCTTGGTGGCCAGCTGCCCGTCGGTCACGATCACTGCCACCTCAATGATGGTGTGCCTGTCTAGGTCAAGGCCTGCGCACAGCCACGCGTGTGTGTGTGTGTGTGTATGTTAACGTTTGTGTGTTATGTGTGTGCGTGTGTGTGTGTGTAAGTGCATGTGAGGAGGGGTCCATCATGGACAATGCATGGGTGTTTGCATGGCCGTTGCGCATGCATGCAAGAGCGCGTTTTGCGAATGCGTGTCCTCCCGAACGCACCCGTCATCTCCAGGTCGATCCAGACTAGGGGCTCTTTTAGTTTGCCGCCCTCGCTGGCGGCTGAGCGACTGGAGGACACTTCCTCCATCTGCTCCGCCGCATTCAGAAGCGCAGCGAACGAGTTGCTGGTGGACGTCGGCTGCGTGGTCGTGGACGCTGAGGATGCGCCACGCTGCTGCGCCTTCTTTTTCCCGCCCATCGCAACCACGAGCAAGCGCGAATTGGGCGTGTGTACGATGGCTCTTGCTCTTGCAAAAAAGCTTGCGCGCAGATGTCTCGCACTGCTGCTTAACATTAGGGGGCGTTACGCCACGTTGAACACAGCTGCATCTGACGTCAGTTGAAGTGAGTGTGGAGGGTAGAGTGTGGACCTGCAAGAAGTTTAGGGTTACGCCGAGGTTGGGCCTCAACCATTGCCACCATGGGTTCCATCGTCACGTGGCACGTCAAGTACCCTTGCTCGTCGGTAGTGTCCCCGCCAATGTCGCTGCCGTACGCAACCGGCAACAGGCGCAACAGGATTGTTTCAAACATGCTTCGCCCGCTCCGGCTGCTGTTCGCCCCCATGGGCGCGGTGGTACGTGCGATGAAGGGTGGCGTGCGGCCTCCTTCACGTCTGGCGTCCACGAGGCTCTCAATCGAGGGCGGAAATGCAGGTGTCGTGTGGGCTGCACTTCCAACTGATGTAGTTGCTGTGCTGTTGGACCGCCTGGATGCCAGGAGCACAGCACAGCTCCGACTTGTGTGCAGCTCTTGGAAGCAGAGCGTGGACAGCACGCTGGAGCACCTGGAGCTGAGTGCGTTCCCTGGTAGGTGGCATGCAACAGTCGCATGGAGAACGCAACACATGCATGGCTCATGCAGGCACCCGCACCCCTGCTCCTGGGGTGCTTGATAAATCCATGTCCCAACAGGGCCACACTTACAGCATGGCAGGGGCACACACATGTCCACGCCGTGCCATAGCCATTGCTTCTCATGTGCGTACACGTGTCGCCGATGCAACGCCCCCCTGAGCAGCCCATAACGGCACCTCAGTGCGCCAGGTGCTTACCCACGTTGCATATGGATTGGAGGTCCCTTGGCCAAGCA
>VFSX01000008.1:435000-482500 GCA_016618255.1 Chlamydomonas sp. UWO 241
CAAGGAGATTCAGATGGCATCGGTCCCATCTCAATCCACGAAGGTTGCTCAAACCCCTAAGTGGGCTTAAAACTCAACCCTAAACCGCGAACCCCGAAACTTCCCAGGTGCTGATCGCGTCGGGTCACCCCGACCTCGAGCTCCTCGCCTCGCTCGCACGCCTTGCTGCTGCTGCTGCTGCTGCTGCTGCTGCTGCTGCTGACTCTTCTGAAGACCTCGTAACAACTTATCCCTAAACCCTAAACCCCGGAACTCCCCAGGTGCTCATCGCATCTGGGAACCCCGACCTCGAGCTCCCCCCCTCGCTCGCGCACGCGACGTGCCTGCGCTGCCTCGACCTCTCGTGGACGCGCTGCGACGTGGGGGCTCTGCTGGGGGACGATGCGGACACGGCGCAAGAGAGGGGGTACCTGCCCGCGCTGCAGGTGTGTGTGTGGGCACGTGCGTGGGGGGGCATGTGTGTGTGTGTGTGTGTGTGTGAGAGAGTGTACGTGGGTGTGTGGGTGTGACCTGGGGCCTCTGCTCGAGGACGACGCGGACACGGCGCAAGAGAGGGGGTAACTGCCCGCGCTGCAGGTGTGTGTGTTTGTGTGGGGGGGGCACGTGGGTGTGGGTGTGTGTCTGCGTGTGTGCATGTATGTGTGCGTGTGTGGGGGGGGGAGAGGGGGGGGGGTGAGTGACCTGGGGTCTCTGCTGGGGACGACGCAGGCAGGACGCGAGAGAGAGGGTACTTGCCCGTGCTGTAGCTGTGTGAATTGGAGGGAGGGGAGGGGAGGGAGGGAGAGGGGAGGGGAGGGAGGGGAGGGGAGGGGAGGGGAGGGAGAGGAGGCGAGGGGAGGGGAGGAAGGGAGGGAGGGAGGCATCCGACGGAGTGTAACATCGACCACATACACACAAACACACACACACATGCAGGAGCTCAAGCTTGGCGGCAACCACATGCGCAGCCTGCCACACACACACACACACACACACACACAAAGAAACACACACACACACACACACACACTCACACACGCACACACACGCAGGAGCTCAAGCTCGGTGGCAACCACATGCGCAGCCTGCCGCGTGGAGTGTGCGGACTTGGCCCCCTGCGCTCACTTGTCCTCGCGGTACGGCTTTACAGGTTTGACTTGTAATGAAGCGGGTTTTTGCCCTGGGACTACACGTTGGCAGGCAGCCGGCTGGTGGCTACCGCCCCTCACAAGTAATTGTTAGGGCCATAACTGGACTTGGGTCTAGGCGGTGGCACTGGGACTAGAAGGTAGTCTTTGCTGGAAAGCCGATGTTACTGTTACTGGAGCAAGGCAGTGTCACTGGCACTCGGCCAATCCACAGGCGGACTTGCCTTGCATGCAGTAGATGAGGCGCGGGGGGGGGGGGGGCTCAGTAGGTAGCCTCAATGAACCTTGCACCTCACTGCTGAGGCCCCACTAAGCCCACGTCCTGTGACACGTACCTGATGATGGTGGATTTTATAGTCGTGTGTAACGCACCTAAAGCAGGCAGCGTATTCAACGTTGCGCGGCGTATAGCGCCCGAGCACTACACATGGGTGGCTGGCTACTGGTGGTGGAGGGCTAGTGGGTCGGGGCTGGACCTAGACAGGGCACTCGGCCCCCAGATCTGACTCCTTCCCGTGGGGGCGCGGCCGCGGTTCACAGGCCCACGGGATCGGGCCTAAGTGCCATGGGACCCTAGCCCCCTAAGAACACAGCCCCGTGTCAGCGCTGCAGCAGCTGATGATGATGATGGATGTTACAGTCAGGGACACCTCTAAAGGCGTATAAGACCGTGCTCGGCGCGTATGGCCCGAGCACCTTACTGAGATGGCTGGCTGTTGGTGGTAGGGAACCCCAACTCTGTAAAGAGCGTGGGCGCACCCCTAGGTCCCCTACCGCAGCGGCAGCAAACGCTTGTTGAAGTCGGTGAGCGCATGTTGGGAAACGGAAAACGCAAGGCAGGTTCGTCGCCAATTGCCAGAAGAGACATCCCCCCGTGGGGAGAAAGGCCAAGACGTGGCCGAAAAGGATATCCAGCCGGGCCGCAACCTCTAACGTGTTAAGGGGTTTTCTAACTGGGATTTCAACCAGCATTCACAGGATTCTCAACCTGTTACCCTTAACCCGGCTCTGAGCAGAAGCTGACCCCTTGTTGTTGCACCGAGCACGACATTGGACGTGTCGCAGGCCCCCCCCCTGCTGAAGGGGGGAGGCACAGAAGGACTCGGTGAGGGGCACATCCCTAAGCCTAACTACCTAGAAAGGGGCTGGAAAAGGCGGTCAGTAGTGACCAACAGTGTGGGATTTGGTAATAGGTTAGAAAGCAAGCTTGCCCCCCGGTTATAGCGGATAAATATGTTCCTTCTGCATACTCCGTTTTGAGGTCGTCATCTTTGAGGCAGCTTTCACGTGTGAGACCCAGCGTGGGCATTTCTCAGGTGCGCCAGCTGCGGTGCACTGCAAACGGCACAGTCCACCGCAGCTCCTCGGGAACCCACGCTTGGGTCCCCGCCACTATCGTGGCTGCCTCATTGACTCCTAATTCAAAACATCGTTCGCTTCAGGTCAATTATTCCTCCCGATCCTCTACCATCTCCAGGCTTGTGTTACGTATATCAAGGCACGAGACCAGAAAGTTGGCCATGTCACGCCAAAAACAAGGGTAAAGTAGCCCCGGGCTGGGGTTCATAAACGCCCGCATCTTCGCATCCAAGCCTTTATCGTCCCCAGGGACGCTCAGGAAAAGGGTGTGGAACTGTGCGCGTGTCTCCGTATACGCTGGACACTCAAAAATCAGCAGCTAGACGTTTATATCAGCCACCTTTACTAACACACGGCCATGCACACGCCCGAGACCCTGGTGTTCACCCTCTCAAAACACGCACGCACGCTCACACACACACACACACACACACACGCACACACGCACACACACACACACACACACACACACGCACACACACACACACACACACACACACACACACACACACACGCATGCATGCACGCACGCACACACAGGTCAACCAGATCGAGGCGCTGCCATCAGAGCTGTCCCGCCTGACCGCTCTGCAGCACCTTGACGTGTCGATCAACCACATGACGGCGCTGCCCGAGGTGCTGCCGCCGGCGCTCGTGCGGCTGTGCGTGCAGGTGCGGGGTGTGAGGGCTGAAACTGAATGCAGTCCTGGTAGGCGGGCGTGCTGCGTGGCCTTGCAGGCTCTCTTAGTAGAGCCCCTAGACTCCCCGCCCCGGTGTCCTCCGGGTGTGCACTTGTAAAAAATGCTAACCCCGAATCGAGACTGCTGCCGCCGGTGCTCCGTGTGCAGGTGGGTGGCTGTGTGTATGGGGGGGGGGGCAAAGGGGGACGCACACACATGCACACACGCATGCACACCGTGCATGCCACGCATGCATGCACGCACACACGCATACGCACACACGCACACACGCACACACATGTGCGAACACGGGCACACACGCACATACAGCATTTAGGGCTCTGGTGAAGGGTTCCGTTTGACTACAGCTCTCTCTCCCTCTCCCTCCCTCCCTCCCTCTCTCCCCCTCCCCCTCCCCCCTTCTCCCCTCCCTCTCTCCCTCCCTCCTCCCCCTCTCCCTCCTCCCTCCCTCCCTCCCTCCCTCCCTCTCTCCCTTCCTTCCTCCCTCCTCCCTCCCTCCCTCTCCCTCCCCCCTCCCTCCCTCTCACAGTAACACAGTAACAGTAACACGGGGTTTCCAGCTAAGCAGGCTACTCTTCTACTAAAGACACCCGCCGATACTCCGGCACACTTAAGTACTAGAGTACCGCCGGCTCCCGGCCGATAGACTACCGCTCCCGCCGGCTAGACTACCCCAAACAGCGGTCTCTGAGAGACATGTCTGGCAAGGAGCATATAGGAGAGGACCTTCCTCAGGGTCACAGTAGTGGCCTTGTGGCCAGTCAAGCCGGCAGAGCCGACTGGCGCTGACTGGAACGGTCCCCGCCTGGCAGTGCATGGCTGTCCAGCTCTCGTTTGCATGGGGCTCAGCCGGCGCCCCATGCCTCATGCATGGCCAGGTCCCACCCTCCAGGGGTGCATGGACGACAGAGTTGTCATGGAGGCTGCCTGAAGACCTTCCAACGCCAGTCACCGGCAGACGAGCGACCCCGAGGATGAGCGCGGTGACGAACGCTGCGATTGGTGAAGCGGATTTACTCTGTGTTGCCTCGGCGGTTGCCACCGCTGAAGCCGTGATGGTAGCCCGCCTCCACGGGCAGCCATCTTGACCAATGTCCAGCATGCATTGACGGGCGCCAGCTCCTCCGCTCGTCGATCAACTCGTCGAGATCGGTGCCGCATGGCGTCCTGCATGGGGGGAGGATAAGGGCCGTCTCCCAGCACGGGCCGCGGCAGCGCCGCGGCTACTCGCCAAGCCATGGCAGCGCCGGGCAAGCCGCTCCTGAAGTGTTCCACCGAGGGGCAGTCTAGCAGGAGCCGGGCCAGTCGTATTTTACCCCGCTCGTCAGCGGCACGGAGATCCTCGTCACCAGCAGCGCCGCATTGCTGGGTCCAGGGCTCGGCGACGAGAACGCGCCTCCGTTAATCGAGCCCCTCCCTCTCTCTATATATATATTATGCCTCATGCAACACACACACACACACACACACACCTCGCAGACCAGCGCGCTCATGACCCTCCCGCGCAATCTGCCCTCCCATATTTCGCTCCCTATCTCCCTCCCTCCCTCTCTCTCCCCCCTTACACACACACACACACACACCTCGCAGACCAATGCCCTCACATCCCTCCCGCAAGAGCTGCCATCCCATATGTATCTCCCTATCTCCCTCCCTCCCTCTCTCTCTCCCCCTTACACACACACACACACACACACACACACACACACTGCAGACCAACACGCTCACGACCCTCCCGCGCGAGCTGCCCTCCCATATGTATCTCCCTCTCTCCCTCCCTCCCTCCCTCTTTCTCCCCCTCACACACACACACACACACACACACACACACACACACACACACACGCCTCGCAGACCAACACGCTAACGGCCCTCCCGCGCGAGCTGCCCTTCCAGCTCGGCGCAACCCTCGTGTGGCTCGACGTATCGAACAACTCGCTGCGCGACCTGCCCCCGCGCATGCGGTACCTGCGCGCTCTGACCACGCTGCGCATGTCGTTCAACCAGCTCAAGGCGCTGCCGTGCGGCGAGCTCACGGCGTCGACCGCACTCAGGTGTGTGTGTGTGTGCGCACGTGTGTGTGTGTGTGCGTGTGTGTGTGTGTGTGCGTGTGTGTATGTGTGTGTGTGTGTGTGTTCATATTGGTTGACTGGCGTGCTACGTGGTCTTGCGGGCTCTAGTAGAGCTCCCCTAGACGTGTAGTCTAGGCCTTATGTCACGCCCCGGGGTCCTTCGGGTGCGAACTTGTAACAACTGTAACAACTGTGTGTGTGTACATGTGTGTGTGCGTGTGTGTGGGGGCACGCTGGCCGCCGCACATATGACGCTGCGCGTCTCGCTCAAGCAGCTCAAGGCGCTGCCGTGCGGCGAGCTCGCGGCGCGCGCGTGTGTGTGTGTGTGTGTGTGTGTGTGTGTGTGTGTGTGTGTGTGTACATGTGCATGTGCGTGTGTGTGTGTGTGTGTGTGCATGTGTGCATGTGTGCGTGTGCATGCATGCGTGTGCCGGGGGCACGCTGGCCGCCGCACATATGACGCTGCGCGTGTCGTTCAACCAGCTCAAGGCGCTGCCGTGCGGCGAGCTCGCGGCGTCGCCCGCGCTCAGGTGTGTGTGGGGGGGGTGCATGTGTGTGTGTGTGTGTGTGTGCGCGTGCGCGTGCGCGTGCGCGTGTGTGTGCGTGTGCGTGTGTGTGTGTGCGCATGTGCGTTTGCCTGTGTTTGTTCGTGCGTGCGTGTGTGTGTGGCACGCTTGCCACTGCACATATGACGCTGCAGAACTCGTTCAGCCAGCGCGCCGCTATTGGCATTTTGAGTGTTGCTTGTGCCTGTCTGTCTTACGCAAGCTGTCTGAACGGGCACAAGCAACACTCGAAATGCTAACAGCTGCACGTGCATTGCAGATGGCCTGATGCGTGCCTGCCGGCCTCAACCCTGAACCCCTGAACCCCAGCACCCCTCGCCATGAACGGCGTCCGACGGGCTGTTTCTGCTTAAGCCGTTCTACTAAGGCTCACTGAGTCGGAGTAGGACGAGGCGACGAGACAAGACGAGAGGCAAAATGGCACCAGATTTTGACTTATCTGTTAATTGGTCCCTTGCCCGACATGCGTCCTCCCCTCGTTGTCTGTGTTGTCTGGCAAAGTCTGGCAAATGTAGTGGTCTTGGTCGTCGTCGCTTAAAGATTCTAGATAAGTAGGTAGCGTGCTTGCAGCTGTGACTAGGTCACAGCGAACAAACACAAGCTAAGCTTCCTTAGTAACGAATTAACAGGATGAGTTATTAAGGAAGGGAGCCAGGCTATACCTGACTCCTCAGTTCCACCTTAGTGTGAACTGAGCTATAAGCAGAAACTCTAGTTTCCTGCTCATCTACGATCTAAAGATCTACGATGAAACAGGAAACTGTACATAAAGTTGACCACACACGCACACACACGCAGGCGGCTCGAGGCGTACTACGCGTGCCGTGACCCCAACGCCTAACACGCATGCACCCCTCGCCATGAAAGGCAACCGGGTTTACAGGTTTTACACGTACACACCCAGAGGACCCCAGGGCGTGATTTAAGGCCTAGAGTACACGTCCAGGGGAGCTCTACTAAGAGAGCCCGCAAGGCCACGCAGCGCGCCAGCCTACCAGTTGAAAGGCAGCCGACTGACTGTAAAATTGGCCACACACACACGCAGGCGGCTCGAGGCGTACTACGCGTGCCGCACCGCGAGCGTGCGTGACGCCGCGCGCAACGACCGCCAGCTCGAGCGCCTGCGCCAGCAGCACCCTAAGCTCAGCATCGGGTTTATGCACGAGACGATCGAGGGCAAGCAGGCGAAGCGGTAGTCGGACCGCACGTGCCGTCCTCTCCCTCCCGGGGAGAGGAAGAGGAGGGTCCAGGCAACGCCTGCTGGCTAGGGTGCATTGATGTCGAGCGTGCTGTGCTGTGGGGAGTATAGGGGGTGGATCCACAGTGTACATGGGGTGTACCCACAGTGTACAGGGGGTGTATCCACAGTGATCCATGATGCGAGCGGTGATGAGCAGGCGGCGGTTGGTGCAGGGTGGCTGTTCATCTTCCGGCTGATGGCTCGCCCACAGTGCTGACCACGCACCGAAACCAAATTTGAAAGCTTAGCCAATGGGCCTTTCATCTGTCGGAGAGCTGGGTGTGGGTTCCCGCTCCAAAAGGGTCCGATCTCGATATGTCAAACCACTCCTTGGTTTGACATAAGCATCCTTTGTGCTAACTCCTTACTTGACATGCACGTGGCTGTTACACTGTGTGAGGATTGGTCAGTGTTGTGCGTAGTGGTGATTGATTGGTGGGATCGCGACAACCCACCTAGAGAGGAGAGGGCAATGCTGTGTATTGGAACGGAGCGTGACGTGTCGAGAGGAGCAGCCCCGAACTTACAGAACTGAGCTTACAGAGGGACACAGCTGGCTATGTTGCCACGTCCCGAATCCACCACTACACCCCGGGTGGCCGCGCGGCCCCAGCGCTGCTGCCATTGGCAACAGCGGGTGCGGCCGCGCGCGCGTGCTCTCATGCACACCCGAGGCCAGCGCCGTGCCGCCTGTGCGCGCCTCACGGCCCGACCGAGAGCTGGCTCCGCGCCTGCTCTCCTTGGTGAGCTCTCACCCCCTCGGCCCGAGGGCCTCTGGGAGGGGGGGCGTCGCCCGCCGATGTTCCTCTCCCACATCTCCTCTACAACCGCCCTACGCTCGAACGACACAACGAGCAGTATCGGGCACGCATTCCGAGCACGCGCTGTGCTTGGATTGCTTAGTTGCCGGGCCACAGGCACGTCAGGGGGATCTGGATGCCGCCGACGTCGACTGACTCGGGCGTCACGCACGAGCCAATGTTCTTGCTGATGTTGTCGCCAAAGGGGTTGGCAAGGTGGGAGGCCAGCGAGGCCAGGGGGCCTGTGTGTGTGTGTATGTGTGCACGTGTGTGTGTGAGACAGGGAGACAAGACGAGGGTCAGGGGACGCGCAAGAGGGGGCTGGGCGCCATGCGTGGGCTCTCCCTCGCGCGTACGCTCGTGGGGCGTGCACCGGACGCGGCATGTTTGGTGCGTGCATTGGGGGCGTGCATGGCACACGGTGCATTGGAGGCATGTGCATTGCACACGGTGTTGCGCATGGCGCGCCGTCGCTGCGGCACAGTGCATGCGCACGCCATGGCCATAGCGCGCGTGCAGCCCCCCCCCCCCGCCCGCCCACGCAGCACGAGTGCACTTTGCCGCCCCCGCTCACGATGTGACCACACGCCACAAGGGCGTACCCTCCCCACACAGTACGGTGCGCCCCCTCCCGATCACCTAGGGGGGAGGGGTACATATAGGCCCTAAGGGCCCATGGCGTGCAATACATCGAACATATCGCCAGTAAGGCAAGTATGTTGCAGGGGGGTCATCCGGAGGGTCGCCCCCGACGGGGTGAAGGGTGAAGCCCCACGGGGCAAACGCAAACACAGCAAGCCCCCCTCCCTTCCCTCCTCCCTTGCAGCCCCCCCCCCCCCCCCCAAAGTCACGTCGACCCACCCTTGCCGGTTGACTGTGCCTGCAGGGTGAAGCCCACAAACGCGAACATCGCGAGGCGTCCGTTCTTGAGCTCCTTGGTCTTCAGGCTCGCCATGTCGCCCTTGGAGAAGGAGAGGGGGTCGAAGCCGGGGTAGCCCTGCGCATGAAGAGAGGTCAAGGGATCGGAGGAGGAAGGGGTCAGGGGAGTGGCGCGGGCTGGTGTACCGTGGAGTAGGCAGTTCTGCAAGGGGCCCAGCCTCGAGCGAGTTAAACAGCATGCGCGCCGCCAGGATACTCGTCAGCTGCGCAGTCTGTGCGGCTGCGGCACGACAGTGTGCGGCATGCTGTGCACACGGCCGACCCAACTTGCAAGCGCACACACGCACACTCTCGACTCACCATCTCGGGGTTGGTCACCTTGTTGCCCTTGAAAATGGGGTCCTACGGCAATTGGGGCAGTGCAGGGGAAGAGTATACGGTCAGCCAGCCTGCGCTGCATGCACAACACTGGGCTCGGCCCGCTGCCTGCCTGCGACCCAACCGCTGCTTGGTCTCCTCCACATCAACGGGCGGCCCATGCGTTGTGATACGGCACGTCTGCTTCTGTCCCGCCCCCCATGTCCTCACGTCGTTGACGCAGCCGAAGTTCTTGTAGTCCATCCACCGGCGGACCTCCACGAAGTGCATCATGCAGAACTGCGTATACGTGGGAGGAGTGTTGTCAGCGTAAGCAGTGTTGTGAAGTGCCATGCCAGCGCGCTAGAGCGTTAGCAGTGTTGTGAACGTGCTGGGTTGAGGGCTGAACACAAACCCCCTCAACAAATGCGCCACCAGAGCGCTCACTGGCGGTGATGCAGCTGCAGGGTGGGAGGAGTGTGAGCAGCAGTGTTTCCGTTGGCCACCCCGCACCTGGAACGCGAGAAGTCCTCCGAGCGCCGTGGGCTTGTTGAAGGGCTCTGGCAGGTTCGCGGGCATGGCAGCGTCGTACCAGAACTGCGTGGGGTTGGCAAGCTCCTGTCCGAGGATGCCGGCCACTCCGAGCATGGCCCAGCGGGCGTGCATGAGCTCCGCCTGGCGGTACCTGGATTGGCATGCATGCAGGTATGGGTGAGAATGCGCGCTTGTAAAGCTGCCCTCAACACGATGCTCACGTTGCCGCACGCCATTCTGTCCACCTACATAGCCCATCCCACGGGCAATAAGCGTGCCGCAAGCACTGCGCTGGTTTTACGCCTTTTGGTGGGCCGCCCTGCAATCCCCCATCCCGCAGCAATCTCCTCCGGCCGCGAGACGCCATCACTGCCACCACGGCGAAGCGACGCGGACCTCCACGCGGGGGCGCCCAGGCGTGCCAGATCTTCCAGGCGAGCGTCATCTCGCATGCGCGCTCGTACCGTCGCATGGAGGGGGCGTGCGAGATGTCGCCCCCCCTCCTGCCTGCACCCCTCTAATGCGCATCACTGCCACCAAGATGCGGTTGTGCGCTGCTGGAGCGCCCCATGCGCTTCGTGGGAGAGGGACAACAATCTCAGCTCTCAGGAGCTCTCTCTCTACACACACACAGACAGCCTATCTCACCACTTCAGAGCAACTGGGTCAGCTCCAAATCCCATGGGATCGAAGTTGTAGTTACCCGCGAGGTCGCCAAGGTACTCCACGCGTGCACCACCGGGGATCCAAATTTTGTCCGCAGCCGCAGCGCGGCAGACGCTGCGCACGGCAGGGCGAGACACCCTGGAGGAGGCCTGCGATTGGGGAGAGCACTCGCTGAGTGCGCATGTGACCAAACACATCCAACGCGGCGCGGTCAGGCGCGGTCGCCGCCTCACCATCGTCGACGCGGACGTCTTCTGCATGAGGGCGGCCATTTTTGATGGGCGGGGGTGAGGAAATTGGGGAGGGCAGCAGCGTAATCGGGAATACCAGATGAAAGTGTGTGTGTTCACACTTGAACCTATATCACATATATGAATCCCGCTGCTGAGCCCCGTTTACCCCTAGGGTTCTAATCATTTTATCCCAAGCTTGAATCGAAAGCGCCTGACCTCAAGAGAATCGAGAAAAAATGTGATCGAATGAGTGACGCACACACACACACACACTCCAGCACGCGCGCCCACCCGCAGGTGATGCCTCAGCTAGCAATATGAATGGTGCATGCATAACATATGGACGGTGATGGACAGTTGCTTTAGTCAAGCACAAGGCATCCTGTACTGTCCAGCACACATCCGCACGCTCAACGTCGGGGTCGAGCTGTCCGTACGCTCCGCACGCCACACAGGTTTTACAGGTTTCATACGTCAACATCTTGAGAACCTCTGGGAGTGAGTCAAGGCCTCGACTAGGAGGCTGTAGTGGCTCCACTAGGAGAGCTTGCGCGGCCGTGCAAGCGCCAGCCTACCAATGGACAGACAACGAATACACACCTCTCTTATTTATTCGCACTTCATCCCGCAAGCGTGGCAGTGAGGAGCGCGGCGTGTGGGTTGCGCGTGTACATCAACGACGCCTCGCTGCCCGGCACCGCCTCGTCAAAAGTGGCCCACCGCAGGCGGGTGAAGCCGGCGGCAACAAACGCCCGCTCCACGTCAGCCCGCGGCCACTGCAGGTTGAGCACCTGGACCGCGTCGCCGCTTCTGCTGCTGGCCACCATCGTGAAGAGGACCGCAAGGATTGCCGCCCCGTCGTCGGTGGTGAACGGGGACGTGCGCCTCGACTCCCACCCCCAATCAGCCGCCATCAGCCGGTTCTGCTCGTCGCACGGCTCGTACGCGTCCGACACAAAGATGAACAGCATGTCGCCGCCCGGGCGCAGGCTCGCAGCGGTGAACTGCGCCATGGCGGCGAGCTCGCGCGAGCTGCGCATCATTTGGAGCACCATCACGCTCAGCGCGAGGTCCGCGGGCTGGCGCCCCGCGAGGCACGTCGGGTCCAGCACGCTGCCGTGCACAAAATCCACGCGGCCGTTCATCACCCCAGCTGCCCCTTCATGCTGCTGCTTCTGCTTCTGGGCAGCGTTCGACATGTCCACCAACTCCTGGGACGGGTCCACCCCAGTCACCACTGCCCCCCTGGCCGCGAGCGCCCTTGACCACCGCCCCTCGCCGCAGCCGATGTCGATCACCCGCACGTTGTGCAGCCCCTGTGGGAGCGCGCGCTGCAGGGCGGCCTCGACGGCGGCGGCCTCCATCAGCGCGTAAGTTGCCATGTTGTTGGAAACCGCCTGTGCGAAGGCGGCAGCCGTGCCTGCCTGCGCGTGTGCATCCAATGCGTCCGTACACAGTGGTGTCGGTAAGCGATGCGCGATGCTGGTGGGATGGTGCGATTGTGCTTGCAACACTGTGTGTGTGTGTGCGCGCGCGAGTGTTTGTATGTGTGTGTGTGTGTGTGTGTGTGTGTGTGTGTTTTCACTACATGTGTATGTGTGTGCATGTGTGTGCGTGTGCGTGTGCATGTGCATGTGCGTGTGCGTGTGCGTGTGCGTGTGCGTGTGCGTGTGCGTGTGTGTAGGTGTGTGGGGGGGACGTACTGCCCACTCGGTGACTGTATCGGGCCGACTGATGGGGAAGGGGAAGGATTGCTCCTAGGCATGTGCCTTGGCTGACTAGCGTGCATGCCCTGATCAGCTGCGTGCATCCTGCGGGCGTGTCTCCCCCTCCCCCACCTGGTCATACGAGTTTGTGCAGCTACGCACGAAAGCAGCTGTCCCAGGACGACCTCGCGAGACAACTCCCAGAGGGCTGCAAGTCCTAACTTGCCCATGCCATGCCCCTCGCAGCAGCGGCCTGGGAGTTGCAAGGAGCATCTCGAAACGCCTGCATACATGCATGCGCACACGTTGCTTGGGGTGATTGGCCAACGATAGCAGCCTCTGCCTGTGACAGAGGGGCTGTGCACAAAACACACGGTTGCGCACGAAACACACGGCTGTGCAGGGAACACACTGCTGTTCCAGTGGCAGAGTGGCTCCCAGGCAGGAATAGGAGCAGATGTTCGGATGGTTATTTAGCAGTCAGTGGGCGCCCTTCTCACCATTCACTAGCTTCGAAGGGGAGGAGGATGGCAAGGCGATCGTCAAGTGCGTGGGTCCCTCGCGAGGGTGGGTCATGTGCTACGGTAGCTGGAGGCAGCTGTATCTGCCCGAACACAAGGCGAGAAACCTCACCTCCAGGGCCGGGCTGGGATGGGAGGAGATCGTTGCCAAGTAATAGCCCTATGGCCCTCTGGTGCCTGTGAATTCGGTTTACCAACTTGAGTGACAGTCAGTTTTTTTCTCCCAAAAGTGGGAACGCCGGCTTGTGCCGTTGTCCCCCAAAGCGTCCCAGAGCCTGCACAATAAAACCATGAATGTCATGAGATTTCGTACCTCCACGTTGCATCGGACTGCAAGGTCGCCATCATGCATCGCCATGCAGCAACGCATGGTGGCACAACCAGCATCCATCCTTCATTGCCGTGAAGCGGTGCGGGTGGGCTCGTCATCAGGTGGGCCACACATCCATGCATGCATGCGTGCAGGGGCGATGGGTGCTGGATGGTGATGGGGGGTGTCTCCCGCATGGGCGATGGCGGTTGGTGCATGCACCAGACAGTGATCCCCAAACGTCCCCGCAATGCAATGAGACGCAGAGGCTGGCAGTGCAGAGCCGGCGCCGGCACCAGAGGCCAGCTCGCCGTCCCCAAGCACGCCACAGGCTCCAGTGGCCACCAGGGCGCCACCAGGGGAGGTGGTGGGTCGTCCCCGTGGTCACATTCACACACACAACGCCACCACCACCACCACCGCCGCCATACACGGCGCCCCCCCCTCCCCTCCCCCCCCACCCACCCCGCGCATTTCCCATAATAATAAGCACGCACACACGCACGCACGCACGTGCTCCCAGGTGTACTACGAGGGCAGCGGCGGCAGCAACGTTGAGCTGGCGTTGAGCCTCGCGCTCACCGCGACGCTCATCTTCGCGCCCCTCACGATGGCGAGCATCGGGCTGAGGTGGGTGCGAGTCGCTTCTTCACACCTCCCAGAGCGTGCTTATGAAACATGAGCCTTGCGGTTGAGAGGGCGCTGTCTAAGTGGGAGGGGTGCCTGGATGGGAAAAGGCCTGGGTGGGGGGGGGGCGCTGTCAAGACGCCGGTGGGGCAGGAGGTCCCCCTAGCTAGGTGCACATGTAAGGAGGCGCCAGTGGGGTAGGGAGGTCCTCCAAGGCGAGAGTGAGGAAGCGGTTCGGGTTGAGTGAGCGGCCGCCAGTGATTTCCTTTTCGGCTGCAGCTGTACACAGCCATTTGGCTGTATTCCGGCTGTACTTTGACCTTGCATGCAGCTCAACCCATCCAGTGGATTGCTAGTCTGACAAGCCCACCGGAGAGAGCACGTCAACAGCTTTCAAATCACCCATGTATACATGAGGACAAGCGGTTAACGGGAGGTCAACGGCCAACGCGGTCAAAGCAGAATCCGGCTGTGGAATAATTAATACAAAAAAATCCCTAAAAGGACATCACTGGAGCGGCCGCAACACGGTTCTTGAAACCCCTACTCCCCCAAACAGCAACCCACCTGCCTCACCCACACTCCAGGTTCTGGCTCAACTACCGGTTCACCAACAGGCGCATCGTGATCCAGAATACCAGCTCGCTGTTCAAGTCAGAGGTGGGGACGTGCATGTACGTGCGTGCGTATGTGCTTCAAGGTGCTCGGGCCATACGCGCCGAGCACGGTCTTGTGCGCCTTTAGAGGTGTCCCTGACTGTCACATCCATCATCATCATGTGCGTGCGCGTGTGTGCGTGCGCACGGCGCGCCTTGCGAGATCAGGATATCTGCAGTGCTTGAACGTCACCTCCCCTGCGAGGGTGCGCGCCCGGCCACTCGTGAGCGCAGTTTTGACATGTATGTTCAAGGGTTCTCCTTGCCGATCGGATTCCGATGAGGAGACCGTTTTACATATTTTTTTACAGTTTTGATATGTGCGCGCCCGGAGGACCCCGGGGCGTGAGTTAAGTCCTAGACTACACGTCCAGGGGAGCTCTACTAGTAGATCCCGCAAGGCCACGCAGCGCGCCAGCCTAACAAGAGGAGACCGCCCGAAGGGCGGTTTGCCGGGAGCGAAAGGGGGGTTCGGAAAAGTCGGAAAAGGCGGGGCTCCGGGGGCGCACGCCCCGCTGGCTGCGCAGCCTCCGGACAAAGGCCAAAACCCAGAGAAAAAACGGGTAGCTCTCCAGAAACCCGGTGAGTCCGCGAGGGCCTCTCCAGGAGAAGCGACAGCCCGACAGCGACAGCCCCAAAGGAAACCCCTGGTATGTTCCCAGTTCACTGCGCAGGGCCCCGAGCCCTGGTAGGCTGGCGCACTGCGTGGCCTTGCGGGCTCTCCTAGTAGAGCCCCACCAGACGTGTAGTTCAGGCCTTAACTCACGCCCCGGGGTCCTCCGGGTGCATACCTACGTGTAAAACCATGGCCCCGAGGCGTGGATAAAGGAACTCCGAAGGCCACTGCCAGCCCTCACAGTCGGTTTTACAGGTTTTACACGTGCGCGCCCGGAGGACCCCGGGGCGTGATTTAAGGCCTAGACTACACGTCTAGGGGAGCCCTACTAGTAGAGCCCGCAAGGCCACGCAGCGCGCCAGCCTACCAGCCTGCCAGCCCTCACAGTCACACTGAATACCCTTGCCCGCCCCCCCCCACACACCCTTTGCAGTTTCAGATCACGTACGACCAGATCAAGGAGGTGCGCGCTGCGCCGCGCGGCTTTGGCGCGTGGGGCGACATGGTCGTGTTCACAAAACGGGGCGAGCGCCTGGAGCTCATTGGCATGGGGAATTACATGGAGCTGAAGGACTACATCGAGAGGCAGATGTACAGGATTGAGTAGCAGAGCAACATAATTAGGGAGCGAGAGGCGTGTTGTAGAGAGCGAGCCCCCTTCCTGTCAGCTTCCTGTCCTGTAAATTCATATACGCGCCTAATTTTTTGTCGCCAACGGCCCCGCGCCCCCAAAAAAATTCGGCGGCGACGCCATCACGGCGCAGGCCCCCCGCCCGGCGCCCACGGCGACGCACCGCCCTGCGCCGACACCAGCTGCACGTTGTTGGTCATCCAGAGGCCGCCCTGCGCCTCGCCCTGCACCTTGCCGACCGACCACACGTACACGAAGCTCGCCGGCCGCCCGACGCCCGTGTTGTCGCTCACAACGCCCACGACCTCGGCGTACGTGTCCGGAGTCAGCTGTATTCGGCGCAGCGTCTCGGCGTTGGAGTGACCCAGCAGCGCCTGCGCGGCGGCAGGAGGGTGTGTGGGCAGGGGGCGTGTGTGTGAGTGTGTGTGCGCGCCTGCGTGGCAGCAGGAGGGGGCGTGTGCGTGTGTGTGTGTGCGTGTGTGTGTGAGCAGGGGCGTGTGTGTGCGTGTGTGTGCGCGCCTGTGCGGCAGCAGGAGGGTGTGTGCGCAGGGGGGCGTGTGTGTGCGTGTGCGTGTGTGTGTGTTTTGCACCTGCGCGGCGGCAGGAGGGTGTGTGCGCAGGGGGGCGTGTGTAAGCGTATGTGTGCGCCTGCGCGGCAGCAGGAGGGTGTGTGTGTGTGTGCGTTTGTGTGTGTGTGTGTGTGAGGGTGTGCACGCACATGGGGGCGCGCGCGCGCGCGTGTGTGTGTGTGTGTGTGTGTGTGTGTGTGGTAATGGTAACGGGCAAGGAGCGAGGTAAGTGGGTGATTATCGAAGTATTTATATTGAGGGGCTACGCTTCCTGAGGGGGGGGCTTCGCTGGAAAGCCGATGTTAACCAGTGATTTTCTTTTCGTGAATGTCAATTCATTGTTCAACAGATTTTGCTTTGACCGCGTTGACCGGTGACCTCCAGTTGACCGTGTGTCCTCATATATAGGTCACATGAAAGCTCTTGGCGGGCTCTATCGCGCGGGCTCGTCAGAGTACCAATCTGCTGAATGGGTTAAGTTGTGCTCAAGGTCAAAGTACATGCGGAATACGGCCAAATGGCTGTGTAGAGCCGAAAAGGAAATCACTGACTGTAACTGTACTTAGAGTCTTGCCTTCATCGGATACTCCAGCACCTCCCCGAACCGCTCCACCAGTTTAAATCCATAGATTTAGTGCTCGGGCGCAACACACGACTGTAAAATATGTCATCAACACACGATATGCCACCATACGCGCCTTGTACATCGGAGACTCGAGCATCTCCCCGAACCGCTCCACCGGCCCTGTCGCCGCACGGTTATCAGGCGACGCAAACGCAAACACGCGCGCGACGTCGCGCTGCCTCAGGGCGTCCAGTTGGCCAGCCACAACCGCCTGGATTGAGTGTGTGTGTGTGCGCGCGCGTGGGGGAGTGCGCGTGCGGATGTGTGTGTGACACAAAAACCAACACGCGCGCGACGTCGCGCTGCCTCAGGGCGCCCAGCTGGCCAGCCACGGCCGCCCTTTCAAAGTGTAGGTAAGCGTGTATGGGTGGGTGGTGGTGGTGGTGGGGTGGTGGGGTGGGGGGTGAAGTGTATGTGTGTTGTTTACTCGCGTGTTGGTGCGGGTGTGCACGTGTTTTGTGCGTGGAGGAGTGCGAGCGTGCAATGTGTGCGTTTGTGTGAGTGTGCGTGCATGCATGTGTGCGGCCCCCCCCCCCCCCAGCACACACACATACAGGCGCAACACACATGCACGCATGCACACCTCTGGCCCAACGTCCAGCCCAGGTGCCGCGGCGAAGACAGCTTCGCCGGGCACACACCCAAGGCACCCACACACAGAGACACCAACACGCGCACATGCACACGCACACCTCCAGGCCGACATCCAGCTCAGGCGCCGCAGCAAAGTCGGACTCACCTGTCAAAACACCCCAAACATCCACCCACACCCCCACACACACATCGGGCACACGCACTCACACACACACACACCTCCGCACACACACACGCATGCACACACCTCTGGTCCAACATCCAGTCCAGGCGCCGCAGCGAATTCGGAGTTGTCTGGCTCGCCCACGATCGACTTGAGCCGCCAGCACTGGGAGATCTGGGGGGCAGAGCGGTACCTGAACGTGTGTGTGTGTGTGTGTGTACGTGTGTGTGTGTGTGTGTGTCATTGACTTGTGCCACCAGCACTGGGAGATCTGGGGGGCAGAGCGGCACCTGCACGTGTGTGTGTGTGTGTGTGCACGCGCACGCACCACAGGCATATACTCACGCAGCGGTGCCACTCAATCCAAACTACACGTGGTGTGCACGGTGCTGATGACGGGTGTTGCAGTCTGTCGACTGTCGCACTCTGTGCTACACGCAACGGAGCCAGGGTGGGCCAACGTGTTGGTCGTGCACCTCCAAACTAAGAACAGGCTGGCATGCAGGCAGCAACGGGTCTACGTTGCACGTGTTGGAGCTCTAGGATCTAGGCGATGGTACAAGGACTAGAAGATGTCGTTGCTCGACAGCTGCTGTTACTGTTACTGTTACTACTACTACAGGTGATGCTGATGATGGAGTTGTGCACTCACTGCCCGACCAGCCCCTCTTGCAGCTGCATCGTTAACACATGTGAGCACCGCGGCCTCTCCCCCACCATTCACACACACACCGACACCGACACCGACACACACACACACGCGCTACAGCACCCGCGCTGATGATAATGATGGATTTTACAGACAGGTGTGACGCTCCTACTAACAGCGTATTCGAACTTGCTCGGCGCACTAAGGGTATAGTATCAACAGTACTCACTGCCCGACGAGCCCCTCCTGCAGCTGCATCGTGAACGTGAGCACCGCAGCCTCTCCCCCGCACTCGACACGCAGCCGGTGCACCGCGCGGTCCGGTGTGGCCATCAGGCTGGAGAGCTGCGTGGTGCGCCCACACTGCGTGTGTGTTTGTGTGTGTGTGTGTGTTGAGAGAGTGAGAGGGTGGAAGAGAGACAAAGACAGAGAGAGAGAGAGAAAGAGAGAGGGAAGGGAGTGAGAGAGTGAGAGACAGAGTGTGAGAGCGCGTGGCAGCTGGGCGTAGATATCAGGCACACTGCCAGCGTGTGTGTGTGTGTGTGTGTGTGTGTGTGTGCGTGTGTGTGTGTGTGTGTGTGTGTGTGCAAGGGTGTCAGTCCGGAGACGCCATCAGGCTGCAGAAGACACCCACCCACCCCCCCACCCCCCACCCCACACACCTCCGGCAACCCATACACCAGCATGTGCATCGCATACGAGTCTCTCATCATCTCACACTCACACACACATGCACACACACACACACACACACACACTCACGCACACTACGCACACCCACACCCACGCCCACACCCACACCCACACACACGCCCACACTTCAAACACACCTCCGGCGACCCGTACACCAGCATGTGCATCGCATACGAGTCTCTCATCATCTCTCACTCACACACACATGCACACTCACACGCACACACACGCACAATCGCGCCCTCTCGCACACCCACCCACCCACAGACCCACACACACCCACACACACGCACACACTTCACACACACCTCTGGCGACCCGTACACCAGCATGCGCATCGCATACGAGTCTCTTACCATTTCTCCCTCACACACACACACACACACACACACACACACGCACACTCGCGCACACTCACGCACACCCACACCCACGCCCACACCCACACACACGCACACACTTCAAACACACCTCCGGCGACCCGTACACCAGCATGCGCATCGCATACGAGTCTCTTACCATCTCTCCCTCACACACACACACACACACGCACACTCGCGCCCTCTCGCACACCCACCCACCCACAGACCCACCCACACCCACACACACGCACACACTTCTCACACACCTCTGGCGACCCGTTCACCAGCATGCGCATCGCATACGAGTCGAAAAGCAGCTCAGTGGACGCTGTGAAGTCGCCGATGCGGAGGAGATCCATGAGGTCATCAAACACAATGGCGCTGCTGCCAGAGCTGCGTGTGCACGTGTGTGTGTGTGTGTGTGTGTGTGTTTTACACCCTATGTGTGTGTGTGTGTGTGTGTGTGTGTGTGTGTGTGTGTGTGTGTGTTATCCGCTTCACCAATCGCAGCGTTCGTCACCGCGCTCATCCTCGGGGTCGCTCGTCTGCCGGTGACTGGCGTTGGAAGGTCTTCAGGCAGCCTCCATGACAACTCTGTCGTCCATGCCCCCCTGGAGGGTGGGACCTGGCCATGCATGAGGCATGGGGCGCCGGCTGAGCCCCATGCAAACGAGAGCTGGACAGCCATGCACTGCCAGGCGGGACCGTTCCAGTCAGCGCCAGTCGGCTCTGCCGGCTTGACTGGCCACAAGGCCACTATTGTGACCCTGAGGAAGGTCCTCTCCTATATGCTCCTTGCCAGACATGTCTCTCAGAGACCGCTGTTTGGGGTAGTCTAGCCGGCGGGAGCGGTAGTCTATCGGCCGGGAGCCGGCGATACTCTAGTACTTAAGAGTGCTGGAGTATCGGCGGGTGTCTCTAGTAGAAGAGTAGCCTGCTTAGCTGGAAACCCCGTGTTACTGTTACTGTGTGTGTGTGTGTGTGTGTCCATGAGGTGGATCAACAAGACGTCTTTGCTGCTAGAGCTCCGGGTGTGTGTGGGTGTGTGTGGGTGCGTGTGGGTGCGTGTGGGTGCGTGTATATGTTGTGTGTGCGTGTATGTGTGCGTGCATGTTGTACATGTGTGCATGAGGCGCCATGCGAACGCACCATGCATGCCATGCACGCCATGCACCATGCACGCAGCACCCACGCACGCAGTACGCACCCTTGGTTGCCCCCGGCCTTCTGTGTGGCCTTCTTTTTGGCCTCGATAGCTTTGTCGAGCAGCGCATCGGGGACATAATCAAGAAGTGAATCCAGATTTCGCTTCGTGGTGTCAGTCTTCGGCTCAAGCTCTTGCATCAGCGACGCCACCCTCGCAACGGACTGCTCCAGCCCTCCACCTCCACCGGTGCTCCCAAGCTTCCCGTCGTCGGTGCTGGCGCAGAGCACTTGTCCATAGCGTGAACGTAAGAAGCCCTTGTTGAGACAATCAGCCCTGCGCCCGCAAGAGGCGCGCCAGCCTGGCGCGCGCAGTGCCATATTGAGACAATCGGTTTGATTTGAAGCGCTTGGCACGGCACAGCCCGCACTCATCAGGCGCCACCCCTGCCACACACACATGCCGTGCGCACACACACCACACGCGTTTGACCTATGTTGAGTCTTGCAGAAAAGAAGAACCAGCTGATTGCTTTTGCACGCATGTGTGCTGCGCGTGTGTCAACTGTCAATGGTCAACTGTCAATGGCCAGCGCAACGCACAGTGCTGCCCTCCAGGTTCGACATCAACCTACCTGCCCTTGAGAATAGTCACTGCCGCGCAGTGCGTGGACCTGGCAAGGTGTGCACCGCATTGCTGCAGCAGCCTGGTGTGTGGGCGCCTTCGATTGTGCATGGAATATCTAAAGCCCACCACTCCTGTGCCCCTCCAGTCACTCACCATAACGAAGGAAAGGGCGGCGCGGTCAAATTATGCTGCAGGGTGTTGTATTGTGGATGGGGGGCGTGTGTCGCCACCCGCAACATCGCAGCGATCACCTACTCGAGTCGCCCGCAGGGGTGCACATCTAATTATATAAGTTATAGTACCGTACAGGGCCTGAGCCTTCGCGGGGGGGTCGGAAAAATGATTGTTTAATCGCTCCTCGGGGGTCTTTTTCGTCGATTTTCGTCGATTTGACGCCCGAAATCGCGATTTTAGCGAAAATTTAATCGTTTTTCGCTTCGCAGGGGCGTCCTGAACAACACTTATTCGCGAAGGCTCAGGCCCTGTCCGGTACCAGCGGAGCATTCAGTTATTCTTCGTACTTGAGAATAACCGTGTAGATCAGTCTGCCAGGCGCGAGTAATCCAGCAGGCTGCGAACACGGTGACAGGTCACCACCGCACACCTGCTGTGCCTGCCGCAGGTGACACTTTCTGCCTGACCTCAGCTTGCAGAGATTACAAGCAGCTGTGTCACATCTCGGCATCTACATGCCTCCTGACCTTGTAAATTTCATGGCTATCGTCAATAATTAAATGATGCCCCCCCCCCCCAATGCCCCCCAAAAGGCCATGTCAACTCCCCCTCCCATTCAGGTGGAGCGGGTTGCCAACTCATCGTGCTCATCCTCTTTTCTACACATCACTGCACGCGGGGATCTGGCTGTGCACGTATGTTGAAAGTGGACACGTCGGCATCTTGGCATCTGTACTGTTGCGCAGACTGCACGTTGGCAAAGAACGCCGACAGGCCCAGCTGCTGTCCCTTCTCGTCGTTGTCACTGGACGAGGACACGAAGAAGTCGAGTGGCGCGCGTTCAAGACAGGCTCCACGCGCCCCGCTTGTTAGCCCAGCGTGTCGTCGTTGTCGGGGACTTTGGCACGCGACCCCACCGTCCGCTCGCGTCCAACACCCACCTCGTGCGTCCGTTTACCGCCCACGTCGCGGGTCCGTTCACCGCCACGACCTCTTCCTTGGTGCCGCGCCGCGAGACCACCACGATCAGATCAGCTGCGATCATCAGATCATCTGCTATAAACAGTGGGTCGGCGTCCACGTCTTCTGGCGCACACGGTGCGCACGGCGTCGGGGGGAGGCAGGGAGAGGTGGAGCGGTGGGCGAGAAAGAGCTGCAGCAGGAGCAGAAGCAGGAGAAGGAGAGCAGCGGGCCGCCAGCTACGAGCACACGGGCGGGGCAAGGGAGGCGGTTAGTGAGGCGGAACTTGGCACTGTGGGTCACACGCGCAGTATTTCTGCAGCCCCTTTGCCCCTCTTGACGCACAGGGGCCATGCGTGCAGCATCTGCTGCTGGACGCGAGCAGGCCTGCTGTCAGCCAGTGCGTTTGCGCACTCACTCTTGCATGGTCGCGCACACGAACGCCATCCCGAATGTCGTCAAGTAAGACGTGGTTGGCGGCACGTTGACGGAGATCGAGTCAGACTCGCGAGGGCTCGCGTCGGAGGCCTGCGGCTGCTGCCTGCAAGTACCGCAGCAGGGGGGGAGGGGCGGTGTTCAGGGTGGCGTTGCGTCCCGTGTGAGCATGCAGCATGCATACGCGCAGGGAGGGGTGTCCAAGCTGATGTGCGGGTGGCAGACGAACAGGCGGTGTGGCTGGTGGGCTGCATGAGGGCATTTGCATTTGCATATGGGATTGCAAGACCACTGGCCCTGCCCCCCCCCCCCCCCTCCCCCCCCACTAGGTCGCTGCCATGGCACGCCATTCGGCGTGTTTGCGCAGGCATGCGGGGGCTGGGGGCGCTGTGGCTGCAGACGCAGAGCCCACATGCGGCACGAACCACATGCAAATCGGCATGTTGACAGATATTTGCGAGGCTCCGGCAGCACGGGCCAGCTGTGCCCCTGTCATCCACCCGCGTCTGACATGTCACTTGGCGTAGGTCGGTGTTGTCCGTCGGTGGATGAGAGCAGGCAGCAGATGTTGTCGGCAGCAGCTGTTGTTGCGGCCGACTGTTGCTGGTTGAAGATGCTCGAGGCGCAGCTGGGCGACGGCGAGGTGCGTATGATGATTAAGGGGCTCAAGAGACTCGTCTCTATGTATGCCAGGGACTGATGAGCGCTCGGATTTAGGCGCGATGTGGTGTGGGAAGTCCATACATTTTTTGACATTCGGCATTTGATGGTGAGTCATCCGATGATGATGATGATGATGGCGAGTCACACGTACTAAGTTCCAAAGGTCCAGCAGGACTTGGAGAGAACTGAATTTGACACTTTCCTAAACAACAGGGGGAGGGGACCCGACAGTGCTCGCCGCCCATGGGCCATGTGGCCACACGTGGTGGCAAGCAGCAGGCTCAGTCTCCACACTCCTGGAGGGAGCCCCGGGTTTAAAATCACGAGGGAACCAGAAGGCCATCACTCAAACCGACGGAAGTGGGGCTGGTGGCACACCCGCCGCATCACTTTACTCCGCACAACGCACCCACCACCGGCCGCGTGAGGCGCCTACCCTTACACACACACAGGAGGGGGCACCTAGAGAGTAGTCGATCGCGCCCCAGCATAGAGGAGGCACCACAGGGCCGTCAGGTGACGTGGACGAGGGTCTCGGGAGTGTGTGCCTGCCTGGGAGAGATAGGCACGCAGGTCCGAGATAACGAATGACTCACAAGTGCAGCCTGCCGACAACTCCTGGCAATCGTTCAGCAACAAACAACAGGAATCCACACTGGTATAACTGTGGGCACCACAACCACTCATTGTACGCGCACACATTATGCGTGCGACAGGGCGTCGATACATCTTTGCGTGCACCGCAGGCCGCTAGAAGAGGTTCGGGTGCGCCTGTGTGCGCGGCTGTGCCCCGCGTGTCACGCTCACATGTCATGCGCCACTGTTTGGCGCGACATCATCATTTCTTGTCACATTTTTGAGTAGATTACAGTTTTTGAGTATATTACAGTTGATGATGACGCAGATAATCCGCAGTCAATGATTTTGTGCACGATGCGCAAACCTACTGAGCGCTCCCTACTACCATCGCGCCCCATCTCCTGCGCAGGCGATCTGACCCCCCCCCTTCTGCTGCTAATATGCGCTGTGCGCACGTCGTGTTATTCACGTGCCTTCCCGAGCACACAGGCACCGCCCAGACCGTGCCCCACAGGACTCAGGTCAGCCGCCCCGCACTCGCGCTCACAGCACGCGTGGCGCTCACAGCACGCGCGCTTCCACGCCTCCGTCGCTGCGAACGCACACCGCGGCGCGCGCCCCGCCCCGCGCGGCCGCGACCAGCGCGCCCCACGCCGCGTCCTCCCCCCCAGGCTCCTCCGAGGGCGACCACGTGCCGCCGCCATCGCCATTGCCACGGGCGCCGACGTCGAGGCAGCCCGCCAGCGGCACCCCCGCGCGCGCGCAGCGCAGCGCCAGCGGCGACAGCGCGTGCGGCGGGGCGCCCGCCACGAGCACGGCCACACAGCCGCGCGGGAGCTGCTCGTGGCCCGCGGGGGGCGACGCGAGCAGCAGCACGCACGCGGTCGCCCCGCACGCGTCGTGGTGCGCGCCGCCACCGAGCGTGGCCTCGGCGCGCACCGCGCCGTGCACCTCGGCCGCGCGCGCGTCCCCGCCCCCTCCAGCCCCATCACGCCCGGCCACCACCACCTGCCAGCCAGTCCCAGCCCGCGCGCCAGCCTCGACCTGTGCCGCCAGCCGCGCGCACGAGCACAGGCTGGACGTCGCGTCGGCGCGCTCGGCGTCGAGCGCAAGCGCAATGGCTGCGCGGTCGCGCGGCGAGCCCCAACCTACAGAGGAGGGGGGTGAGGTGAGGTGAGGGGTGGGAGAGGGGAGGAAGGGGGGGGGGAGCGGGTGGCGTTCAGCGCAAGCGCGATGGCTGCGCGGTCGCGCGGCGAGCCCCACCCTACGGAGCAGGTGCTGAGGGATAAGGGACTGACCAGACAGACAAGCAGAGCAACGGTCTGGAGGGGGTGAGGTGAGGTGAGGGGTGGGAGAGGGGAGGAAGAGAGGGGGGAGGGGAGCGCTCGGCGTCGAGCGCAAGCGCGATGGCTGCGCGGTCGCGCAGCGGGCCCCACCCTACAGAGACGGATAAGGAGGGGGGTGAGGGGAGAAGGGCAAGGGCAGGGGAGGGTCGTTGCATGCTGAGGGAGGGGGGGGGGAAGCGGGTGTATGTGTGTGTATGGGGCAGCGTCGTGCATGTCAGCGGGGTGTGTGTGTGGGGGAGCTTGTGGTGCATGCACTGTACAATGTATGTATGCCAGGCATGCTCACCGGGGTCGGCAAGCGCGGCTGCGGCCGGCGCGAGCGAGCGCTCAAACGCGAGGGCGGCCGACAGCGACGAGGACGAAAGGCGCGCGAGCGCGCGCGCGAGCGCTGCAGGGGGAGGGGCGGCGCCGGCAGCGGCAGCGGCCTCGCACGCAAGGGCGGAGAGCTCGGCGGCGGCGCGGCTGAGGGGCGCGGCCGCGGCGCCCAGCTGCGCGCGCACGCGTGGTGCAGAGGGGTGGCCAAGGAGGTCAGCGGCATCCGGGGCGATGTGCATGTGCATGCACCATCATATGCCTATGCACTCAGTTCCAAGACAGCCCTGGCTGTAACAATTGAACGTTCGTGGTGATGGGCATGTACACTGTATGTACACCATCATAGTTGTGTGTGTGTGTTCTATGCACCCAGTTCCAAGAACGCCCTCGCTGCAACAGTTAGGTTGCTGGTAGACAGGTAGTTAGGATTGTTAGGAGAGGGTTGGGGCTGCGCGCACTGCATGCATGCACTGGGATGTGCTTGCGTGGGTAGTGTGGATAGTCAATGCAGGTGGACAAGCTGCAAAATTTAAGGCTGTCAGCCTCCTCATGCCCGAGAGCGCCCGAGAGTTCACCAGTCCGTCGCCTTCCTCACCACCGCCACCTCACCCCCTCGGGGCTGGAGCCCTGGCTGCAAAAGTTGAAGGTCCGCGGTGTGTGTGTGTGTGTGTGTGTGTGTTCTATGCACCCAGCTCCCAAACCACCCTGGCTGCGACAGTTAGGTTGCTGGCTGCAAAGTCCGGGGCTACAGCATGGACCAGAGGCGCCTCACCTGCAACTGCTCTGCCGACAGCGCCGCAGAGGCCGCCGCAAACGCGAGCAGCTGCGCGAGCGGCGCGCGCGACGGTTGCGGGCCCCCCGCAGCGGCGGCGCGCGCCGCGTGCGGCATCACCGCCTGCGGTAGGGTGGCGGCAGGGGCGGCAGCAGCAGCAGAGGTTTGTGGTGGGTGGTGGGGTTTATTACAGTCGGAGTGGCTCAGGACTACAAGTTGGCAGGCAGCCGGCTGGTGGCTAACACCCCTCACAAGTAGTTGTTAGGGCCAGAACTGGACTTGGGTCTAGGCGGTGGTACTAGGACTAGAAGGTAGTCTTCGCTGAAAAGCCGATGTACTTGTTACTGGGTCAGGACTGGCTAGACGTACCGTAGCCACGCCTTGCCCTTGCGGGGATCCACTAGGAGCAGAGGGTCTCTCCTAAAAGGTCTCTTTATTTGGAACTTAAGGTCTTTGGGGGGCGTTTTCGGACTTAATAAGGCGCAAACGCAAAGCGTGGCTACGGTACACGGCCGTGCCTTGAGACGCGCACCGCGTGCGCACCAATCGTGATGGCAGCTGGGGGCCTGCGTTCGACAGCTGCCGGCCCCTTCTCTATGGTGCACAAGCACAGATCTAAACGCCAACATGGGTACGCGCCTGTCAGTCTGTAAAACCGACCACGGGCTCGCCCGCTACTAAAACACTAACCAGCACCAGCACCACCCCATCAGCAGCAGCAACAACAATAGCAGCAGCAATAACAGCAGCGCACCTGTAGTGCAGCACTGCCTGCAGGCTCCAGAGCCGGGTCCATGTGGAGCAGCGCCGCCACCACCACCCCACCACCACTACCACCACCATCACCATCACCACCACTACAACAGCAACAAAAACAGCAACACCAACACCAACAGCAGCAACCACAACCAACAGCAACAACGCACCTCCAGCGCAGCACTGCCCGCAGACTCCAATGCGAGGTCCAAGTGGAGCAGCGACGCCGCGCGCGCGCCGTCGCTTGCAGCTCCGGCGGAGCGCGCGTGGGCCTGCGGGGTGCAGCATTGGGGGGACGTGTGTGCATGTGTGCGCGCGCGCGTGTGTGTGTGTGTGTGTGTGTGTGTGTTGAAGTGGCTGGTTGGGTTGATTGCGACTGTGTGTGTGTGTGGGGGGGGGAGGGGGCGGATGGGTGGGTGGGTGGCGCCTCCGGCACCACCAGCGGAGCGCGCGTGGGCATGCACATGCAGTGGGTGTGTGCATACAGGGTGGGCGTGTGGGCGTGTGGGAGGGCGTGTGGGCATGTGGGTGTCGGCTCCCCCTGCCCCCCCCCTCCCCCCCCCGCTCCGCCACCTGCGCCAGCGTTCGCGCGCGCATCACACCAGCGCCCCCCCCCCCCACACCACCAGCGCAAGCATGCACGCGCGCAGCCCCAACGCCACCATCGACGTGGCCGCTGCGACCCACACAAGAGGCCTCGAGGCCCCCCCCCCTACCACACAAACACAGCCCCCCCTCCCCCCCCTCCCCCCCTCACCTGCGCAAGCGTGCGCGCGCTCACCACCAGCGCCGCCATCGCCGCCGCCGCCGCCACCGCCTCCCCGCCCGCCTCGTCCACACCGCCGCCCCCCTCCTCGTCCACCGACGCCTCTGCGCGCCCGCCCGCCGAAGACGCGGCGGCGTGCTGCTGCCACAGCACCGCGCGCACCACGCACCGCAGCTCACCGATACCACCGTCGCCGCTGCTGTCGCCGCTGCTGCCGCCGCTGCTGCCCCCCGTCTCGATTGGAGCAGAGGCGGCGGCGACCGGGACGGCACCGCCGCCGCCACCGCTGCTGCCGCCCCCTGCCTCCATCAGAGCAGCAGCAGCAGCAGTTGGCACGCCTGTGCCGGCTGCCGCCATCAGAGCGGTCGAGGTGTGACCGGAAGTATGGCCGCGGCCGCCCCCTGGCTCCATCAGAGCGGCGGCGGCAGCACTCGGCAGGTCTGCGCCGCCGCCGCTTGCTGCCGCCAGCGTGCGTCCGAGCGCACGGAGGTCTGGCAGCAGCGACGGCGACGACAGCTGTGGGGTTGGGAGGGTGGGGTGGGTGGGGGGTGGGGGGGGGTTAGTTAGGGGGTTGAAGGGGTTGAGGCGAGCGCGCCAGCGTGCGTCCGAGCGCACGAAGGTCTGGCAGCAGCGACGGCGACGACAGCTGTGGGGTTCGGAGGGGTTGGGCAAGGGTTCAGCAAGGGTTTGGACTGACTAACCAGGGGTGAGGCAAGGCTCCGAGGCAGGCCTCCGACGTGGCGTCCGGGCTCAACGACACACGACACGGGTGCGTGCGCGCACATGCGCAAGTTGTTTGATCATTTTTTGACACGGAGCGCTCGACCAGCCGCGGCACACACACGCACACACACACACACACGCACCTGGCGCTGCGTGAAGCGCGGCTCCGCGCGCACGTCGCGCTCGACCAGCCGGCTGGCCGTAACGCCGCTGGTGTGGAGCGAGCGCCAGTACGCGCGCACGTCGCCGTTAGCGGCCGCACACGCTGCCAGGGCGGTTGCCTGCGGGGTCAGTGTGTGTGTGTGCGTGTGTGTGCGTGTGTGTGTGTGTGTGTGGCAGGGGGGGGGGTAGGGGTATGCGTGGTCCAAATCAAGCGCTCACCAAACCACACGTTGCAACAACAAACAACACCCACCAGTGCCCTGTCGTCGCGCCCCTCTCCAGCGCAGACGCCCACTCGCGAACCAGGCCGCCCCTCCCTCTTCATAAAAAAAACAAGAATAAAAGCCTACACCATCAACCCCCCCCAGCGCCCTGTCGTCGCCCGTCGCGCCCCCCTCCAGCGCAGCCGCCCACCCACGAACCAGTTCCCCCCCCCCCCTCTCAGAATGAACCAAGAATAAAAGCCCACACCATCCACACCCCACACCATCCACACCCACCAGCGCCCTGTCGTCGCTCGTCGCGCCCCCCTCCAGCGCGGCAGCCCACTCGCGAACCAGGCTGCCCCGCACACCAGAGCGCGCGCAAAGCGCGCGGAGCTCCGTGCGCGCGCGCGCAGACACGCGTGCGGCCGCGCCGCCGCCACCGCGGAGCTGCAGGGCGGGGGGGGGGGGTGCGTCAGAGTGTGTGTGTGTGTGTGTGTGCGTGTGTGCACGCGCGTGTGTGCGCGCGGGGCCCCTCGGGGGGGGGGGGGGGGGCAGAGTGTGCGTGTGCATGCGTGTTTGTGTGTATGCGTGTGTGCGCAGACATGCGCGAGACGGAGCCGCCGCCGTCGCGGAGCTGCAGGGCCGCGCGCGACCCCAGGAGGGAGGGGGGGGAGTCAGAGTGTGTGTGTGTGTGTGTGTGAATGTGTGTGCGTGCATGTGTGCACCTGCCCACGACGTATGTCAAGATCTTCATCAGCCAGCTTGTGGCCAACTGGGGCCTCTCACCGTCAGCATGGCAGAGAGCAGCGCCAGCGCCGCGCCACGTGCCGCCGGGCGCGCCTCGGCCGCCGCCATCTCCGCGAGGCACGCGCGCACGCCTGCGTGCGGGAGAGTATGTGTGTGTGTGTGTGTGTGTGCACGCTTTGTGGTGGTGGAGGCCCACAGTCGATGATCAGGAACAGCCTATCTAGGTATGCCGTCCAGAGTTCCCTGAAGCGATCTCTCTCCCTCTCTCTGCGTGCGCCTTGAGCAGCTGCCGGCTACGGTCGCTGCAGTCATGTGCGAATCCCCCTTGATTCGCAAACCCCATTCGTCCTCAGACCCCCCGGGCTCCCGCCCCCCCCCCCCCTCCCCTCCCGGCCGGGCACGCACCACCAAGCACCCGCTCCTCGGCCTCTTCCTCCGCTGCCGCCGCCGCCACTGTGGATCCCTTGCCAGACGCTTTTCCTTGGCCGCCGCCGCCGCCGCCGCTCTGATGGGATGCGTCCGAGAGGCGGAGCCGCAGCAGCGCCACGGACAGGGCGCCACGCGCCTCGGCGTCGGTGGCGGCGGCGCGCGCGCGCGCAGCGAGGTCCCCGAGCAGCCTGGGGTGGGGGGGGTGGGGGGGGGGGAGCAGCGTGGGTTGGGAGGGGCAGCGTGGGTCGGGGGTGGTTTGTGGGGTGAGGGCAGACTTTTGCGCCGGGGGCCGGCGCATGCGCCGGGGCACCAACACGATCAATCAACCAACAACCACCACGCCAAGCAACCACCAACCAACCCCCAAGCACCCCCCCAAGCAGCCCCCAAGCAACCAAAACCAACCACCACCACAACTTATCAACCCTCAATAACCCCTCCACGCCAACCCCCAAGCAACCAAGCAAACCCCGACAACCACAAGCAACCACCACGCACCGCGCGCGCGCCACGGGCGACCCCCCGTCCCCTCCTCCGCTCGCCCACTCGCGCTCCGCGGCAGAGAGCATCTCGACGGCCCAGCCCCACGACGCGGGCGCGCCCGCACCCGCTGACGGAGCTGCTGCCGCCTGTGTGTGCATGTGTGCGTGTGCGTGTGTGCGTGTGTGCGCGCAGCGCGCCCACCCCCGTTGATGGAGCTGCTGTCGCGCTTGTGTGTGGGTGTGTGAGTGTGTATTCGTGCCCGCCCCCGCTGACGGAGCTGCTGCAGCCTGTGTGTGTGTGTGTGCGTGCGCGTGTGTATGCGTATGCATGCTAGTACTGGCATTTCCGGTGCATGCTGCTTATGCTCGTGCAACGCTGTGAAGGATCGATGGATGGATGATGAATGCATGATAGGTGTGTGTGTGTGCGCATGCGCGCCAGCCATCGCAGAGGGAGTTGATGCAGCAGCCTATGCGCGCATGTGGAAAGGCATGCGGAGGCGGGAGTGTGAGGGTGTGTGTGGGGGGGTGGGGGTGGGGGTGCATGCGTGGCGTGCAGCTGTGCAACCGCCGCCGCCGCCGCACCCGCAGCAAGTGCAGCCGCAGGCGCCAGCAGCGCGCGCGTGTGTGCGCATATGCGCATGCCTCTAAATGCGTGTGTGTCAGTGAGTGCCTCCAAGTGTGTGTTCATGAGCGTGCTGTGTACGTGTGTGTGTGTGTGTGTGTGTGCGTGCGCCACCCACCACTGCCGCCGCGGCGCCCTTCGCGAGCGCAGCCGCAGCCGCGAGCAGCGCGGCCGTGCTGCCCCCGCCCACACTTCCGTCCTCGTCCACACTGTCCTGGCTGAGCTGGCCGATCGCGGCGGCGGCCCATGCGGCGGACGTGCCGGGCGTCGGGGGCGCCTCGGCCGCCGAGGCGCGCAGCGCGGCCGCCGCGCGCGCTCCGCCGGGGGCGTACGATGCTACGAGGGCGCGCACCTGCGGAACGAATGAGAAGGTATTCAAAAGCAGGGTGTGGTGGGCGTGGTGGGTGTTGAAAGGCGCTGTGGCGAAGCGGCGCGGGCGCCGCCGGGGGTGTACGAATCAATAAACGCGCGCACCTGCGGAAATACTAAGCAGATTTGAAAAAGCAGGGTGTGGTGGGTGTGGTGGAGGCGCCATGCTTTTGAGTGCGGCTGATGCGCGCACGCCGCCGGGGGCATTCGATTCCACGAGCGCTCACACCTGAGGATGTTCAAGCAAGTCACAGCGGGTATGAGCGACCATATGCGTGTTTATGGGAAGATATCCTTGGGATTTCCTAAGGGATGTTTGCACGATCAAAAGCAGGTCATCAAAACAGAAGACACACACACGCACACACACACACACGCACACACACGCACACACCTCGCGCTCGTCAGCGTCGCCTAGCGCGCGCCACCCTGCCGCGTCCACGCCCTCACTCGGCCACGCCACGCGGGCGTCCGGCTCATCGGAGTGCTGCTCAAAACGCGGGCCCTCGCCTGTGTGTGTGTGTGTGCGCGTGTGTGTGCGTATGTGCATGTGGTGTGCATGTGTGTGTGGTGTGTGTGAGTGTGTGTGTGTGTGTGAGTGTGTGAGTGTGTGTGTGTGTGTGTCCAATCCACTCTGAAGTCCGGCTCATCAGAGTGCTTGACACATGGGCCCTCGCCTGGGGAGAGGAGTGGCAAGGGGGAGGGGGAGGGAGGGGGTCAGCGGCGTTTGCATGCAATGTGTGGACGAGGGGCGGGGCCATGTGCGGTCGAAAGCGCACGGGGCGCCGGCTTGATGCGTGCAATGAGCCAAAGCGGGCAAGCGTGCGTTCTGCCGCGTCGCGATGGCACGCGCATCCGCCACCCGACCCACCCGGGTTCCACATGACCCCCTTGCTGTTGTCGGGCAGGATCTCTGCGTTGCGCTCCGCCTCCGACAGCTTGCGCCGGCGCTGCTGCTTGTCGCCACCACCACCACCCTGCTGCTGCTGCTGCCTCGCCTCCGCCTGCTGCTTCAGCTCGACCATCTTGTGCCGCAGCTCCGCCTGCTGCCGCTCCAGCTGCGTCTGCTGCCGCTTGCGCTCCGTCTGCTCCGTCTGCTGCTGCTGCTGCTGCTGCTGCTGCTGCTCCTGGTGCTGCCGCTCCGCTTGCCGCTTGAGCTCGAGCAGCTTCTCCCGCTGCGCCTGCCAGCCACCCCCCTGTCGCGGCTGCCCCTGCTGCTGTTGCTGCCCCTGCTCCAACTTTGTCTGCTGCTGCTGCTGCACCTCAGCCTGCTGCTTCAGCTCGAGCAGCTTGTCCTGCTGCTCCTTCTGCTCCTTTTGCTGCTCTTGCTGCTGCTGCTGCCGCTCCTGCTGCTGCTGCTGCTCCTCTGCAAGCTGCCTCAGCTGCAGCAGCTTCAGCTGCACCTCTGACTGCTCCTGCTCAAGCGCCGCCTGCGCCTGCTGCTGCGCCTGCTGCTGCACCTGCTGCTGCGGCTGCTGCTGCGCCTGCTGCTGCTGTGCCTGATGCTGTTGCTGCGCCTGCTGCTGCGCCTGCTGCTGCGCCTGCTGCTGCGCCTGCTGCTGCGCCTGCTGCTGCGCCTGCTGCTGCGCCTGCTGCTGCTGCAGCCTCCTCCGCCTCTCCTCCCCCTCCTGCCCCCGCTCCTGCTCCTGCTGCAGTCCCGGCCGCAGCAACGCAGTGCTGAACGAAAAGTTCTGGCGCGTGGCCGCGTCTTGCAGCCACTGCCCGCCTGGCGCCTGCGAGCGTGGCGGGTGTGGGTGATGGTGGTTGTGTGGGAGTGATGAGGGTCTTGCCGCGACGAGCGGTCACCCGCTATTGACAGGGCCCTCGCGCAGACATCTGGACCGGCATCGCCGCGTTTTAGTGCATGGTCGATTTTTGCAGTCGCCACGTTTTAGTGCATTGTTTTAGTGCATAGTCGATTTTACAGTCGGTCAGACGCCTTAGATGTCGTAGTAAGAAAGAGGCACGTGATACACGTGATGCATGTGATGCCGGCTCTCTACATGCCATCCATGGGATGCCAGATTTATCATACGCAACTATCATTTGGCTACCTTGCAAGACTCGCCCGGATGGCGCCTGGCGCCGCGCGGAGATGATAAAGTGCCCAGCCATCACTCACCCCCCCACACAATCGCCCCTACTGCCGTGACTCACTTATGGAGTATCAGCAACATCAGTTTTCCGGCAAAGGCATATCCTAGTCCTAGCACCCCCGCCTAAAGAACCCAAGTCCAGTTCTGGCCCTTACAATCGCCTGTGAGGGGCGGTTCCCACCAACCGGCTGCCTGCCAGCGCCGTAGTCCTACAGCAGAAACGAAAGCTAGTATGCCCCATAGCCCTCCCTCCCCAACCCTACCTTGAGCACAGCCGCGACGCCGCCCGAACTTAGGTCGCCCTCCAGTAAGAGCTGCGGCGGCACGCAGTGCACGTCGGGCCCGCCACCGCCGCCATCGGCTATCGGCCACGCAAGTGTGACCGCCGTCACCCCCCCACCACCACACACACACACACACCAAAGCCTCACCTTGAGCACAGCCGCGATGCCGCCCGAGCTTAGGTCGCCTTCCAGCGGGAGTTGCAGCAGCACGCAGTGCACGACGGGCCCGCCACCACCGCCGTCGGGAGCGGGGCCTGCAGGCACAGGGAGAGGTCCCGGGGGGGGGGGGGGGGGGGGTTGAGCGAGTGGACCCTGCAGGGGATGCAGGGAGAGGAGGCACAGAGGAGACACAAGGAGGGACGGATGGGAGGGTGGGCCAGACGGGAGGGTGAGCTGCGAGTGAATGTCAGATGCGAGGGACACAGGGAAAGGGGACCTTCAATGGGGCCGAACAAAGTAGGAGGTTCAGGGAGAGGGGTGGGGCAGAGGAGACGCAGGGAGGGCCAGATGGGAGGGTCAAATGGGAGGATCAGATGGGAGGGACGGATGGGGGAGTAAACATGGAGAGGGGACACAGGGGTGAGACAAGAGGGGACACATGGAGACGGGACACCTGGTCTCAGGCTAACGGCTCAAGCCACCCCCTGAACTCCAAACCCCACCTCGAACGTGCCGGAACAGCGTCTGCCACGCGCCGCCGCCCGCGTCGAACAAGACCGCCGCCGACGTGGTCTTGACCCTACAAATCCTTGACATCCCTAGACCCCCCAAAACGCAACCCCCACCTCGAACGAGCCGGAACGGCGTCTGCCACGCGCCGCCGCCTGCGTCGAACGAGACCGCCGGCGACGTGTGCCACCGCGACGGCGGCGGCCGCCACTTGGCGCCGCTCCGCGCCTCGCGCATGCAGCCCCAGTGGAGCAGCATGCTCGAGAGGTCGTCTGTGGCCGCAGAGTCTATCTGGTGGGCGGTGTCCCTGCCGAGGGAGGGGGGTGGAGGGCATGCGTGCATGCATGCATGCATTTGGCTCGGCACACACTAGCAGCCGGAGGGGCCACGCCCTGCGTGGGATTGGAAAAGCAGGCTGGGGGATTGGAAAAGCAGGCGTGGGATTGGAAAAGCAGGCCACAACCTTCACTGCCGTGTCCTCAGTGTCCTCAGCGGTGGAGTGTCCTCAGCAGTGAAGGCAATGTGAGGAGCGCGTCGTCCCATCCACAAAAAATTACAGCCTATCAACAACAGTTACAGTTCCATCGGCTTTCCAGCAAAGACTACCTCTAGTCCTAGTACCACCGCCTAGACCCAAGTCCAGTTCTGGCCCTAACAATAACTTGTGAGGGGCGGTAGCCACCAGCCAGCTGCCTGCCAACGTGAAGTCCCAGAGCAAAAAGGAGAGCTATTGTGCGACACCTCCAAAATAGGTCCTAACTGCTTCTAGGGGATAGGGGGTCAAGTGGCGCTTGCCAATCTACTTGACCGCCGTGGTGGAGGGGCCGGCGCCTGAGGGGCAGCCGGACCGTACACCACGGCTCTCCACCCGACCCTATCCTGAGCACGCTCAAACGCCGTGTCCGAAAAGGTCTTCCAATCAGAACGAATGCCACTAGTTTCGCCTAGCTGCTGAATCAGTAGCTTAAGAAAATAGTGTCGGGAGGAGGCTGGAGGCCGGCCTTGCTGCCGAGCCACATCCATTGTGCAGTCAAAAGTTGCACGAGGAAGACGAGAAGCCGGCATGCGCATCACATGGCCTAGCCACTGCATTGATCGCTTTGCCACAAGGCTCTCAATTAGCTCAGTGTTGCACGCCTGCTGAATATAAGTTCATCTGTGCCGGTCGACCAGGCGCACACCCAGAATGCGACGAAGGCAGTTAGAGTGGGCAACCTCCAATCGAGTCAGTTGTGTTTTAGTAGGGGCCCATGTTTCGCAGCCGTACAGAAAGTGGGGCAGCACAAAAGTGTTGTAAACCCGCATCTTAGACTGCACTTGCATCTTTTGCTGGCCCAAATTTTATCAAAAGACACAAATACGCCCAGCGCGCGACCGACACGCACACCGATCTCCTTCTCCACACCACCACTCTGGGTTATCCAACTCCCTAGATACTTAAATGCAGAGACGGTCTTCACTTCACCACCAGTCAGCGCAAACGTGGGCAGATCCGCGTCAAAATCTGCTGGCAAAATCATCACTTCTGTCTTGGCGGCGTTGATTTGCATGCCAAAGCTAGAGGACACTTTGTCAAGGATTTTCAGCATAAGCGCCAACTGAGCTGGGTCATGCGAGAACAAACATGAATCGTCGGCATACATCAGCATTACTATGCGCTCAACCGACGACGACAACACAGAGCCGCCGGCTCGGGTCACGACTGACACGCCAGCCCCCTCTGGCATCATGTCTAGCGCCTTTTTCACTATGTGGTCAATAAAAACATTGAACAACACAGGAGCAATGACGCACCCCTGTCGCACACCAGACGACACGGGGAATTCGTGCCCGATTTTCCCAGCCAGCCGCACGGCAGCTGCGGTGTTGGTGTGAAGATCCTCCAACAGATCAATAATGTGCGGATGAACACTATATAATCTAAGGACTCTCCACAGTGCCGCACGGTTTATGCAATCGTAAGCTTTAGAATAGTCGACAAATGCCACAGCCATGCATTGTTTGTACTCGGCATGTGCCGCGCTCAGCGAGCGCAGAGTAAAAATCGCATCAACAGTGCCTCTGCTTTTTCTGAAACCACACTGAGCCTCATGCAACTGACCATCAACCTGCGTGGAGACGCGGTGCAGAAGTATGGCAGCGTACACTTTCCCGGCAATAGAGAGAAGGCTTATACCGCGGTAGTTACCAGGGGAGTCACGCGGACCCTTCCCCTTATATAAAGGTGTGATAATAGCAGTTTTCCATTCCCTCGGGGCTCTCCCCGACCGCCATACGGCGATGATGACCCGGTGGAGCCATGCGATGGCAGGTGGGCACCGCAACAGCATGGCGTCCAGCTGGTCACCGCCCGGAGCGGCGGCCGAGCGCAACGCTCGCACACACGCCTCCGTCTCAGCCAAGTCAGGGGGGCGCCCGTGCGCCTCGTCCACCTCTGTGGCGCGTGTGAGCTCAAACGCCGCTACATCGTTCTCCAGCTGGTTCAGGGTCTCGTCGCTGAGCTTGGTCTCCCCGCCATATAGCTTGTCGAATGACTCTGTCATGGCCTTCAGCACCCCGTCTGGACCGCTGTGCAGCGCGCCCGAGACGTCCCGCATGGCAGGTGGAATCTGATGGCTGCGGCTGCGGCCCGCCAGCCTGTCGCACGCGCGCGCAAACTGGCGCAGATTCTTCTTGCGTAGCATGTCTTGCGCCTCCGCCACCTGCTGGCCGATCCACCTCTCCCTGTCTCTCTGCACAGCTGCGTCAGCCGCGCGGTTGGCGCGGTTGCGCTCTCGTTTGGCAGCAGCAGACTTGCTCCTGAGCCATGCCGTGTGCGCGCGCTGCCGGGCGTCCATGAGCCGGCGGGTGCGCTGCGACAGAGTGAACTGCCAGCCGCGCCGCCGGCGGCTGCCGCGTGGAGCGAGGTGGTTGGTGGCCACCTCGTGAATGGCAGCAGCCATCGCGTCGTACTCCGGCTGGGCAGCAGCGCCCTCGGGCGGCACGGCCTCCAGCAGCCCAAAGCGATCGGACAGCTGGAGGTTGAACTCACGACGGACAGCCGGGCGCCGCAGTTGTGAAGAGTCCCATGCGCGCCGCTGAGAGCCGCCTGCATGGCGGGAGGCTCGCATGCGGAGGCGCATGGACAGTACCACCATGCGGTGATCGCTGTCCCAGGTTGGGCTCCTACGCACCCTACAGTCTGTCACCGCATGCATGCGGCGGCGCGCGACCAGGATGTAGTCCTTGACGCTGTGCAGGCGGCGCGCAGAGCATGCATGCCGTCTGCTCTGTGCAACAGCCATGGGGCTGATGTGGGTGTACTGGTGCTCAGGCCTGTGGGGGTAGAGAGTGTTGGCAGCGCACAGGCTGCATGCAGTGGCAGTGTCGAGGAGCAGGCGACCGTTCCTGCTGGCCACCGCTGGCTCCGTGAGGGGCAGGTGCTTGCCAACACATTCGTGGTCGGACACCGAGTCCCTCCCCACTGCTGCATTGAAATCACCTGCCACGATGAGCAGATCGCGCTTGTCGTTGGCTTTAGCCGCGAGCGCCGCTACTCGAAGGTAGAAGTCGCCAGCCTCCTCGTCGCTCGCCGCCTCCGTTGGACTGTGGGCGCTGACGATGGTGATCATCTGGTGATCATCAACAAACCTAAATCCTATACCCCAAACCCTAAGGGTTAGGGTTAAGGGTTTAGCCCAACCAAGGGTTTAGCCCAACCAGACGAACCGACCAGAAGACCCCCAACCTCCACCCTCAGCCCCACCAACCAGGTGGACCGTGAGCGACAGGAGCGCTGGCTGGGGCAGCCTCGGCTGCCACACCAGTGAAGGCTAGCCTAGGAGGGGCAATGTGAGGGCGCGTCCCTGCAACCCCACACCCCCTAAACCTGACCCACAAAACCCCAAGTCCCCCACCCTGCCTCCACCCATACAACCCTAAACCCTAAAACAAAAACTGAACCCTCAGCCCAACCCACCAGGCGTCTCCCGGCAGCTGGACCGTGAGCGCGAGGAGCGCGTGCAGCGAGGCGTCGTGCGGCGACGCCAGCAGCTGGCCCGTGATCGCTACGGCGCCTGGAACGCACGTCGTGGCAAAGTGCTCCTGTGGCGGGGGCGGGGTGGGGCGGCGGAGGGTGGTGAGGTCTGGCGCTGGCGAGGGGGGCAAGCCACAGGGACGGACGCACACGACAAACGCACACACCCACACACACACACGTTCTCAAGCACAGCGCACCGTGAGCGCCTCGCCCCTAATCTCCATGCCCGCGCCGGCGCAACTGCCGTCACCGAGCCATGCCGAGATCAGGCCAAGGTTGGAGCGCGTGAGGGCAGCCTCGTCAAGCAGTGGGTGCGCGAGCGTGCTGGGGCCTGGGCCTTGCGCTGTCGCAGCGGCGGCCAGGGGCAGCGTCGCCCGGCGCTGCGGTGTGCGCCCGCCCGCAAGCGCTGGGAGCCTGCCAGGTGTGTGTGCGTGTGCGTGTGCATGCATGCGATCGGGGTGCAATGCGTGGGTAAGGTGCTGGTCTGGGTGGTCTTGGAGCAGCATGCATGGCAGGATCCAGTCCCGCATGCAGGTATCTGCATGGCAGGTGAACTCCTCACTGAACTCCTCACCTCATTGGGCGTTGCGAGCTCTGCAGGGGCTGAAGCCCCGTCCTCCCACCTGCAGCAGGCGTTTGGGGGCCGCGGAGTCAGGGGAGAGCCTGGCGGGCTTAAACGGCTGTGGAGAGTTGGAGCACCTCTCAGTTGCATTGCTGCAGCGCTGTGTCCTCACGGATGGGAGAGGCGACGCGGCTACACAGATTGAGCAGCGGGTGGATTGGATTGTAATTGGACGTACGGTAGAGAGTGCGGTGAACACACAAAAAAACAGTTATCAATTTTAGGGTTCTTAAAACCCTAACCTCCTGAGCACACTGTGCTGTGACAGGTGGTGCAATCTAGACTAGCAGCCCCGTTCCAGGGGCACACTGTAGGATGTGTGTCTTACAGGTGGTGCAACCTAGGCTAGCAGCCCCGTTCCAGGAGCACACTGTAGGATGTGTGTCTTACACTCTCCAGCAGACCACCCCGACATCTTCTACCCGAAGCTCACAGGGCAACCCAGCTAGCAAGATTTCACCGTCCCAGTTTCTTCTTCAATGCCGCCAACTCATCCTCGATCTCATCCTCTCTGCTCTTCTTTGGCGGGGGCGGCGGCGACGGCGGCGGCGCCTCTGCCTCGTACTTGTACCAGTCGGTCGCCGTGTAGTCTGTGTAGGTGTATCCCGAGCCAGTGCCGTCGGTCTGCGTGCCCCGGCTCGAGCTCCCAGACTTGGCGCCGCTCGAAGACGCCGACGCCGTAGCCTTGGTCTTGCCCTGGCCGGCGTTGGCGGTGGCCTTGCCCTCCTCCCCCTCCTTGACACCAAGCTCGTCCTCCAGGAACTCGACAAACTCCTGCGTTCGCCCGTGCGTGAGCGTGTGAGCGAGCATGAGCGTGTGTGCAAGCGTGGGCGTGTGCGACACACAGTCGGCTATCTGCACATGCGCCGAGCGCTCGCCGCGGGACACCCACCCGCCGCCCCACTTCCCATCCCGGACCAAGACTCAGTATGCATTGAACCGCCTACTAACTTGAAAGTTGAACACCACCGCCAGTGCCACCCCTGACTATCATGGGGGCTCCAAAACCAGATGATGCGCAACCACGTATGATTTGCGTTCCTCGGGCGTGGGATGTTGGTTGCAAAGTACTACCTCAACCTCGAAAATCCACCTCCCTCGAACCGCAGCGTGTGCATTAGGATGTTAGCAAGTTGTTCAACTACACCACCACCCACTTCGCAGTGTGCGCACAACGTGAATTAGGGAACGAAGCAAACCCCACAGCAACCCACCTCCCCGATCGCCGACAGCTCTTCCCACAGCGACGCCGGCTTCCCACTGCCGCCTCCCTTCTTGCCGCGCTTCTCCTCGCGCTCCTTGCCCCAGCTGCTGAACTCCTTGTCGAGGTCCTTCATGAGGTCGTCGAACGAGTAGTTGTCCTCGGGCTGCAGGCAGGTGGCATGCATGGTGCATGCATGGTGATCGTGATGGCAATACAGTGCATGGCGAGGGTGAGGCAGGGCGTGGTGTGTGCTGGTCGCGGTCCTTCATGAGGTCGTCAAACAAGTGGCTGTCCTCGGGCTGCGGGCAGGTGGCAGGCATGGTGCATGCATGGTGATGGTGAGGCAGTGCATGGTAAGGGTGAGGCAGTGCATGGTGTGTGATGGTCGCAGTACTTCGTGAGGTCGTCGAACGATTAGTTGTCCTCGGGCTGCGGGCAGGTGGCGACGGCGAGTGCATGATGATGGTGATGGTGAGACGGGCATGGTGCGGCAGGCATGGTGATGGTGCGGCAGGCATGCATGCTTGATGGTGAGTGCATGCATGGTCGTATGCATGGAGACGGCGAGGCAGACAACTGGTTGGTGGTTTCCACCGCTCACAAGTGTGACTGACCGCCCCTCACAAGTGGTTGGCCGTCCCTCACAAGTGCTTGTCAGGGGTTCAGAACTGGACTTGGGTCTAGGCGGTGGCACTAAGACTAGAAGACGTCTCTGCACAAGAGCCGACGTTACTGCAACTGGTGATGCAGGTGCACGGGAGATGAAGTGCTAGATGGCGAGGCTGCCGCGGGCGGGCGCTTGCCTGTACCGAAACAGCATGCAGGCGATCAGGCACAGCAGAGGGTATGGTCGTGCACAGATGGTATGGTCGTGCGCGCGAGGCACGCAGCCAAAGGTGCGAGTGTCAGATGACGAGGTCGCCGATGGAGGGCGCTTGCCTGTACCCAAACAGCATGCAGGCAATCAGGCACAGCAGAGGGTACAGTCGTGCTGATGAAGCACGCATACAAGGATGCGAGTGCCAGATAACGCGGTTGCCGATGGAGGGCGCTTGCCTGTACCCAAACAGCATGCAGGCGATCAGGCACAGCAGAGGGTACAGTCGTGCTGGTGAAGCATACACGGATGCGAGTGCCAGATGACGCGGTTGCCGATGGAGGGCGCTTGCCTGTCCCCAAACAGCATGCAGGCGATCAGGCACACGGCACCTGGTATGGTCGTGCTCGCGAGGCACGCAGACAAGGATGCGAGTGCTAGATGCGGCCGACACAGAGGGCATTAGCTTGCCTGCCTCCCCGGAGGAATGCTTTGCTGTCAGTACCTGGGTGGTATAGGGTGGATCTGGGGGACTAGTGCCCTGTCGAAACCCAATGCGTGCGCGCATGTGGGGCTTTACCCTCACCCCTACCAGGTGGTCGGCCACTCTCATCAAGGTGTCGAGCGCTAGCGCCGACACAGGCCTCATACATCATTCCTGTTGTCACACAGACTGGAATACCCATCGTCCTCACCTGCGGCGCCGCCCGCCGCCCGTACGAGGAGGAGCTGAACCCGCTGCTGCTGCTGCTGCCGCTGCCCCAGCTGCTGCTGTCAGTAAATCCCATGCGCAGGCGACGGTCGTACTCGGCCCGCGCCTGCAATGGGGAGGCGAGGGGAGGCTCGTGGGTTTGGTCAAAGTGGGATCATTTGTGAGATCTAGAGGGATCAACAGGGGAAAGTATACCCTGGCTGCGGAAGTACTCGGCCCGCGCCTGCGATGGGATCCTAGAGGGTTCAATAGGGGAAAGTCCCCCCTGGCGGCGGTCATACTCGGCCCGCGCCTGCGATGGGGAGGCGAGGGGTGACTCGTGGGTTTGGAAGAAGTGGGATAAGTAGTGGGATCCTAGAAGGATCAAGAGCAGGAAGTATCCCCTGGAAGGAGTTAAGACCTATTTTGGAGGCGTCGCAGAATGGCTCGCCTTCTTGCTCTGGGGCTACACGTTGGCGGGTGGCCGGCTGGTGGCCACCGCCCCTCACAAGTAATCGTAAGGGCCAGAACTGGACTGGGGTCTAGGCGGTGATACTAGGACTGGAAGGTAGTCTTCGCTGGAAAGCCGATGTTACTGTTGCAGCGGAAAGTGGATCGAGGACAGATCCTAGTGGGGCCAATAGTGGGATCCTAGTTGGATCAACAGAGGGAACGTGGACAGTGTGAATGGCACCTAGCTGACGGCGGACCCTGTGTTGCATGCAGGCCTTTCCGGGCCATACTTTGAAATCGGCCAGCGCCTCAAACAGGGCCCTGGCCTCCCTGTAACAAGGCCTTTCATATCCGGGCATCATGCGGCCTTAAACGAGGGTGCCTCCCTACCCGAATCCCAACGTCTGAGGCGCGCAAGTGAAGGCGGTCATGACTGCCTGAGGCGGCCGGGGGTGCGCCTCAAGCGGCGGTGGGCGCCGAAGGCGATCGGGGTGGCGCCTCAGGCGGTCGGGGTGACGCTTAAGGCCGCGCCTCAGGCGATCAGGGGTGCGCCTCGGGCGCCGCCTCAGGCAGTCAGCGCGCCTCAGGCGCCGCCTGATCCGCGCAAGTAAATGCGCCGCCTGAGGCGCCGTCTGAGGCGCCGCCTCAGGCGTTGGGAATGTGGTAGGGCCTCAGCGCAACCACTGGGTCGCACCTTGACGTCGGTCAGTGTCTCAAACGCGGCCTTAGCCTCCTGGAAGCGCTCCTTGGCGTCCGCCTGCGGAACACACAGGCAAGTTGTGATGGATGTTTCAATCGTGTGAAACGCTAGCGTGACGCCAGTGCGCCCTAACAAATGGGGTTGGCTACGTAAGGGGGACTTGGCCTCCTGGGAGCGCTCCTTGGCGTCCGCCTGAAAACAAACAGGCAAGTTATCATGATGACGATGATGATGCGTTGCGGTCGTGTGTGATGTGTGTGACCTAACAAATAGGAGTTAAGAGGGCCTTGGCCTAAAGGAAGCACCCCTTTGCATCCAGCTGAGGAGCAGGCAGGCAGGTAGGCAGGCAGGTGGGCGTTTGTGAAGAGGGGACACCAGGGGTCCAGGGGGGGGCACCGCCTGCTCTACCACTCCCATGATCCTACTATTGATAAAGACACACGGGCGTTTCTGAGAGGTCTGCCACACCAGGTTAAGAGTCTTTAGAGTCTGGAGACGATTGCCGGGTGCATGTGCCCGGCACATTGTGGTCCACTTTGTGCCGTGCCCACATGCACGCAAGCAGCATGCGGTTTCATGCACTGTGCTTGCATCGTGCAGCCCCCCAACTCACCGCCTTGTTGACGTCTGGGTGGAGTTTCAGCGCCGCTCTCCGGTACGCCGCCTTGACATCCTTCGCATTTGCGGTCTGCGGAACGTTGAGGACCTCGTAGTAGTTCTCTGCAGGCGACGTGTGAGTGTGTATGTGTGTGTGTGTGTGTGTGCGCTATCAAGGTTGCCCGAGCGGTGGGAACTGTAACGTCTCTCTCGGTCTCTCTCTCCCTCTGTGTGTGTGTGTGTGTGTGTGTGCATCTGCATGCCGGCACGCACACATGCAGGGGCCGCAGTGTTACTACTCACTCTTGGCGGCAGCCACGCACACCAGCGCCCGCCTTCTCCCGTGCTCAGCAAGGCTGCTGAGTCGTCGCACGGCCATGCACGGGGCTGCTGTGCTCGCACCAACACGCATGGACCTGTGGTGTGCACGCATGCACGCGCAGGTCTCAGCACACTGTGCACCGCCACAGCATGCTCATGCTACCACGCATGGACCTGTGGTGTGCATGCATGTGCAGTGTCTCTCAGCACTGTGCTTGTGCAACCACGCATGGATCTGTGGTGTGCATGCATGCAGTGTCTGTCTCTCAGCACACTGTGTACCACCAGAGCCACGTTCTGCTCAGCGCAGCGACCCAAAAAGTGGGTGATCACCTGCCGCTGACCCCAGCGCACTGCCCACTCGCCGCGCGCAGCGAGTGCATGGCTCTGCGCGACCACCGACTAGGGGTGGGTCACGCAGCACGCCGCACAGGCGAAGGACACTACTTCTGAAGGGTACTAGTGAGCAAGCGGGGGCTCCGATGGACAAGAGAATGGCCGTGCATGTGGTGAGCTGACCAAGCATTTTTTGTCCACACTAGTCGCACTTTCAGCGCAAACAACGCCTCGCTGCGCCCTGGTTTCCCTGGTTGAACGGAGGGTAGTTGGCATGGCGTTGGTGACATCATCGGGTCGCGATCGGAGGTGAAAACGCGGTAATGGCACCGAAAGCAACAGGCAAAACTGCCCTCCCGCCCGTGGACCCAGACCCGGGACCAGCAGGGGCCATTCTCATCGATGCCGACGCCACTGTTTTCTCTCCGGCGGAACTGCGAGTGGTGAGGCCTGGCACGATGAGATGCATCCACAGCACTGAGCAGACCCTACCCCGCGCCATGCATTTGCCATGCAAACACGCACGCGCCATGCACGCCCGCATGCACACGCTGCAGCTGCTGCTCCCCTTGGGGCCGTTCCCGCGGGGCGCCCTGGATGCGTGCGTGTCGCGTCTGCGGCGCCTCCGCTGCGTTGCGCTCGCAGACGTGCGTGCGCACCACGCGCGGACATCACCCGATGGGCAGTCGCCGTTCCAGGTATGACGCAGGAACACACACACACACGCACACGCACACACACACACACACATGCATGCACACACATAGGTAGTGAAACACCCGAAACACTCGAAATGGTCACACACGCACACAGACACACAAACATCACCTCAATCCCCAACTAAGCTCCAAAGAGGGCAACACGTCCGCGCCGACAGTGCACTCATACTAACACACACACACACACACACACACACACACACACTACCACACACACTACCACACACACTACCACACACACACATCAAACATCCACCCCAATCCCCGACTCAGATCCGAGGCGACCGCGTGCGTGCCGACAGTGCACTCACACTACCGCACACACACACGGCCACACACACACACACACACACACTACCATACACACTACCACACACACACATCAAACATCCACCCCAATCCCCGACTCAGATCCGAGGCGACCACGTGCGTGCCGACAGTGCACTCACACTACCGCACACACACACATACGACCACACACACACACACATCAAACATCTACCCCAATCCCAGCCTAAGATCCGAGGCGACCACATCCGTGCTGACCGTGCACGACCACACACACACACACACACACACACACACACACACACACACACTACCACATACACACACATCAAACATCCACCCCAATCCCCGACTCAGATCCGACGCGACCGCGTCCGTGCTGACAGTGCACTCACACTACCGCACACACACACAGACTCTCTCTCACACACACACATCAAACATGAAACATCCACCCCAATCCACGACTGAGATTCGAGGCGACCGCGGGCGTGCTGACCGTGCACTCACACTACCACACACACACATACTACCACACACTCACATTACCACACATTCATACTACCACACACACACTCATCAAACATCCACACCAATCCCCGCCTAAGATCCGAGGCGACCGCGTCCGTGCCAACAGTCCACTTACACTACCACACACACACGACCCCCCCCCCCCACGTCAAACATCCACCCCAATTCCCGCCTGAGATCCGAGGCGACCACATCCGTGCTGACAGTGCACGACCACACGCACACACACACACACACACACACACACACACACACACACACACACTACCGCACACACACTACCACATACACACACATCAAACATCCACCCCAATCCCCGACTCAGATCCGACGCGACCGCGTCCGTGCTGACAGTGCACTCACACTACCGCACACACACACAGACTCTCTCTCTCACACACACACACATCAAACATGAAACATCCACCCCAATCCACGACTGAGATTCGAGGCGACCGCGTGCGTGCTGACCGTGCACTCACACTACCACACACACACACACTACCACACACTCACACTACCACACATTCATACTACCACACACACACTCATCAAACATCCACACCAATCCCCGCCTAAGATCCGAGGCGACCGCGTCCGTGCCAACAGTCCACTTACACTACCACACACACACGACCCCCCCCCCCCACACACACGTCAAACATCCACCCCAATTCCCGCCTGAGATCCGAGGAGACCACATCCGTGCTGACAGTGCACGACCACACGCACACACACACACACACACTATCACACACACACACACACACACACACACACACATCAAACATCCACCCCAATCCCTGCTTAAGATCCGTGGAGAGACCACGTCCGTGCTGACCGTGCACGACCAACGGGGGGGCAACCCGGGTCCGACACACATAGGAGTAGTGCGCTGCACCATGCACCCCCCGATTCGGCTTCACCCACAGTGCATCCCGCGTGCCCCCCTCGGGAGTAGACAGCGGGGAGAGGGTCCCCGCTGTGTAATCAATTGTATATCAACCGTACGGGGCGTGAGCCTGCGCTGGGGAGGGGGGAGGAGGGGTGCAAAAAAAAATGTTTAATCGTTCGCGGGGGTCGTGTTTCTTCGTTTACACTCGATTTGACGCCCCAAATCGCTTTCTATTTGTTTCACTTTCAGCTTTGCGGGGGTGCCCAAAACAATACTTATTCGCGGAGGCTCAGGCCCCTTACAGTATATAGGAGGTATTATATTTTATTCTCCTTGTGCGGGAGAATATATTTGCTTCTGCCTACTGCCCACCCTGTCGGTGACGTGGTGTGGTTCGGAGGTGTGACTGGTTGGCTTCTCCTTGGTGAACAACTTCTTACATACGCACGCGCAGGGCATTGACTGGGAGTGCGGCCACATGCGCCTGCGCTTCGTGCAGGTGGGTGTGTGGGTGTGGGTGTGGGTGTGGATAAGTGCACGAGTGTGTGTGTGTGTGTGTGCATGTGTGTGCATGTGCATTTCATGTGTGTGTGTGTGTACGTGTGCATTTCATGTGTGTGTGTGTGTGTGTGTGTGCGTGTGTGTGTGTGTGTGTGTGTGCGCGTGTGCGCGTGTGTGTGTCCGCCATGGTGGCCTGTTGGCCGCCCTACCGTGCCTGTTCGC
>VFSX01000008.1:485000-592500 GCA_016618255.1 Chlamydomonas sp. UWO 241
GGGGCCGGCGCCTGAGGGGCAGCCGGACCGTACACCACGGCTCTCCACCCGACCCTATCCTGAGCACGCTCAAACGCCGTGTCCGAAAAAGTCTTCCAATCAGAACGAATGCCACTAGTTTCGCCTAGCTGCTGAATCAGTAGCTTAAGAAAATAGTGTCGGGAGGAGGCTGGAGGCCGGCCTTGCTGCCGAGCCACATCCATTGTGCAGTCAAAAGTTGTACGAGGAAGACGAGAAGCCGGCATGCGCATCACATGGCCTAGCCACTGCATTGATCGCTTTGCCACAAGGCTCTCAATTGGCTCAGTGTTGCACGCCTGCCGAATATAAGTTCATCTGTGCCGGTCGACCAGGCGCACACCCAGAATGCGACGAAGGCAGTTAGAGTGGGCAACCTCCAATCGAGTCAGTTGTGTTTTAGTAGGGGCCCATGTTTCGCAGCCGTACAGAAAGTGGGGCAGCACGAAAGTGTTGTAAACCCGCATCTTAGACTGCACTTGCATCTTCTTGCTGGCCCAAATCTTATCAAAAGACACAAACACGCCCAGCGCGCGACCGACACGCACACCGATCTCCTTCTCCACACCACCACTCTGGGTTATCCAACTCCCTAGATACTTAAATGCGGAGACGGTCTTCACTTCACCACCAGTCAGCGCAAACGTGGGCAGATCCGCGTCAAAATCTGCTGGCAAAATCATCGCTTCTGTCTTGGCGGCGTTGATTTGCATGCCAAAGCTAGAGGACACTTTGTCAAGGATTTTCAGCATAAGTGCCAACAGAGCTGGGTCATGCGAGAACAAACATAAATCGTCGGCATACATCAGCATTACTATGCGCTCAACCGACGACGACAACACAGAGCCGCCGGCTCGGGTCACGACTGACACGCCAGCCCCCTCTGGCATCATGTCTAGCGCCTTTTTCACTATGTGGTCAATAAAAACATTGAACAACACAGGAGCAATGACGCACCCCTGTCGCACACCAGACGACACGGGGAATTCGTGCCCGATTTTCCCAGCCAGCCGCACGGCAGCTGCGGTGTTGGTGTGAAGATCCTCCAACAGATCAATAATGTGCGGATGAACACTATATAATCTAAGGACTCTCCACAGTGCCGCACGGTTTATGCAATCGTAAGCTTTAGAATAGTCGACAAATGCCTCAGCCATGCATTGTTTGTACTCGGCATGTGCCACACACACACACACATACGCACACGTTCGCAAACACCGCCCGAGCTGCGCAAACACGGATGACGTTCGTGCGTGGTGTGTTGACCCACATTTCATTCCATTCCATTGTGTCACACGACAGCACTACCCGTAGGAGTGACGCTCCTCATGGCAATGTTCCATAGGCCACTGGTGTCCGACTAAAGCGGGCGACCAGTCAGCGCTCTGAGAGGGGCATTAACAACACACGCACACACACACACACACACACACAGGCCTGCTTGCGGTCGCCCACCCTGTGCCCGCATCATGAGCACGCACACACACACAAACACACACAAACACACACACACACACACTCAGGCCTGCTTGCGGTCGCCCACCCTGGCGCCCGCATCGCGAGCACGCTCGCGTTCGACTGCCCACCGACCAGTACTGGTGAAGCAGGTGTGTTTGTGTCTGCTTGTGTGCGTGTGTGTGTGTGTGTGTGCGTATGTGTGTGTATGTGTTTGACTGCCCACCAACCAGCACTGGTGAAGCAGATGTGTGTGTGTGTGTGCGTGTATGTGTGTGTGTGTGTGTGCGTGTGCGTGTGTGTGTGTGTTTGACTGCCCCGCGGGGGGCGGCGACACACGCACACACGTGCACACACACACACACACACACACACACACACACACGGCAGGTGTCAGCAGCAGCCTCCTCGCAGAGGTTCCTATGGGGGGCGGCAACACACGCACACACGCACACACACACACACACACACACACACACACATGGCAGGTGGCAGCAGCAGCAGCCTCCTCGCAGCGATTCCCGCGGGGGGCGGCGACACACACACACACACGCACACACACACACACACACACACACACACACACACGGCAGGTGGCAGCAGCAGCGTCCTTGCAGAGATTCATTCGGAGGCGGCGGCGACACACGCACACACACACACACACACACGGCAGGTGGCAGCAGCAGCAACCGCAGCAGCCTGCTTGCAGAGATTCCTGCGGGGGGCGACGGCGACGCCGCTCTGGCAAACGCGGTGAATGTGTTTGCCGCGACGCTGCTGGCAGGTGTGTGTGTGTGTGTGTGTGTGTGCGTGTGCACGTGCGCGTGCGTGTGCATGTGCATGTGCGTGTGCGTGTGCGCGTGTGCATCGCCGCCACACACACACACACACACACATACGCCCCGTCTCCCACACACCCACAGAGCTGGAACGCTGGGCAGACGAGACCGGTCCTCTGCTCGCCGCGTCCATGGGGCCCAGCAGACACACACACACACACACACACACCGTCTCCCACACACCCACAGAGCTGGAACGCTGGGCAGACGAGACCGGCCCTCTGCTCGCCGTCCATGGGGCCCAGCACACACACACACACACACACACCATCTCCCACACAACCGCAGAGCTGGAGCGCTGGGCAGACGAGACCGGCCCTCTGCTCGCCGCGTCCATGGGGTCAGCACACACACACACACGCACACGCACACACACACGCACACACACACACACACACACACAACCGCAGAGCCGGAGCGCTGGGCAGACGAGACCAGCCCTCTGCTCGCCGCGTCCATGGGGCCCAGCACACACACACACACACGCACACACATACACACACACGCAAGCACGCACACACACACACACACTCACACACACACTCACACTCTCACACACACACGCACGCACGCACACACACACACCGTCTCCCACACACCGTCTCCCACACACACTCAAGAGATGGAGCGCTGGGCAGACGAGACCGGCCCTCTGCTCGCCGCGTCCATGAGGCCCAGCACACACATACGCACACACACACACGCACACACACCATCTCCCACACAACCGCAGATCTGGAGCGCTGGGCAGACGAGACCGGCCCTCTGCTCGCCGCGTCCATGGGGCCGAGCACACACACACGCACACACACACATACACAAACACACACGCACACGCACACACACACACACACACACAGAGCTGGAGCGCTGGGCTGACGAGACCGGCCCTCTGCTCGCCGCGTCCATGGGGCCCAGCGCCACCGACGGCCCCGAGTTTTCCGGGAAGGACGCGGTGCCCCCCGAGGAGACGAAACGCGCGGCAGCGGCTGCTGCGGCGACGGCTGACGACGACGGGGTGAGCCATGTTTGACTGCTTTTGTTATGCGTGTGCACATGCATGTGCTTGTGTGTGTGTGTGTGTGGTCGATTTTACAGTCCGTCGGACGCCTTTGATGGCGCATTAGACCCTAGGAAAGAGGCCGGCAGCTGTCAAAATTAGACCCCTAGCATGCCATCTGCCATCATGATTGCTGTGCACGCGGTGCGTGTCTCAAAACAGGCGACAAGGAAGTCAGCCAACTCGTGCCAGAACCTGGGGTTCTCCTGGCCTGGCCGAGGATTCATAAACTCCCGCATCCGCTCATCTAAATCGGCCTCCTCGGGGCGAGGGATGGACCGAAACAGGCTGTGGGCCTGCACCCGTGCCTCTTCATAGGCAGGGCACTCAAATACCATGTGTGCCTCATCCTCTAGCCCACCGCATAGGCAGCACGCCCGCTGGCTGCGTCGCTGCCTCTGTCCCGCCACGGCGTAGCGCCCCCGCTCTATCTGCAGCTCATGGAGCCCCATCCTGAACCTAGCTAGAGCCGTGATCCGGGCAGCACTGTTCAGCCCTGAGCTCAACAGGGCCGGCGGCTCGCTGTCGCTACCCGCCATCCACCGCATGTAGGTCAGCATCTTAAAGCCGCGCGACCACTCCTCAGGTACATCACGCACGGTAGTGCCGCTCGGCAGCGCCGGTGTGCTTGTCGCGGCGGCCAGCCACGCCGCGGTCGCCACGTCCAGCAGGTTGGTGATGCGTACCGGTCCCACCTGGTCCCACGCCAGGGTGTGCCCCAAAGTTCCGAGGCACACCTGCAAGCGTGCCGCCCAGCACGTCCCCCCCGCTTCGGCCAGCCCCCAGCTCTCCCGCATTGCATCTTTAAGCAGGTCACCGTCAGGCCGCCCCCGCGCCTTATCCCAAAAGCGCGTCGCCTGGCGCAGCCAATCTGCCGCCAGCGGCCGCCACCCCGCCTCCCGCGCCAAAATCCCCAGTTGCTGCCCGTTGCTGCGGACTCCTAGGGACGCACGGGTAAATTGCAGAAGCACTTCCTCCAGGGTGCGCCATCCGTCGCGTGCGGCCTTAGCGCCCCTCCCACTCCTGCCTCTCTCCCACCGTCCGCCCGCCCCGGCAAACACGCCCCCCCCAGCATCCGCCATCATCGCAGGGCCCCACACCTCACACCCGTAATTTAGCACAGGCCGTACTTGCGTGTCGAACAGGTGGGCCTTAATGCCAATATTGTTAAGGCGTATTATATAGCATCTGCGAGTTAGCGCGTATCTGGTGCGCTGGCCCCTAGAGCGTCGGGTGCCCACGTCCCCCCCCACTGCCCGCCGGTGGTGAAAGAGCATGCCCAGATATGGGAACTCGTGTGTCATGGGTAGATCTGCTCCTGCAAACTTCAGCGTTACCCTCCCCCCTGCCGCCCCGACTGGGCAGAACTGGTCATTGAACACCACCCCTTCTGACTTCTTAACGTTTACTGTTAGTGCGCGCGTGCCGCAAAAGGCGTGCAGAGTATCTAGCATGCGTTGAAGCGCTTCGGGCGTCTGCCAGCAGCGTCAAGTCATCAGCGTACAGCAGCAGCCGTAGTAACCGCCCCGCCATCTCCACCCCATCACCCGGGAGCTCTGCGTCTAGTACTCCCTCCAATGCGTCAATAAAAGCCCAAACAGCAGCGGTGACAGTGGGTCGCCTTGCATGACCCCCTTGTGTGAAGGAAACGCGGGTCCCACTTTCCCATCGATGCGCACACACATTGCGGACCCATCGTACATGGCAATCAGCGCCGCCATGAACTCCCCATGTACCCCCAGGCTCCTTAGGCACTCCCAAAGCAATGGGCGGTGCACGCAATCGTAAGCCTTCCTGAAGTCAATAAAGGCGGCGTACAGCGGTTTGCGCTGGAGGCCGCTCTTCTCAATAAGGTGTTGCAGGATGAAGGCATTATCTGGGGTCCCCCTCTTCTTCCGGAAGCCTGCCTGGCCCCGCGCCCTGTACCCCTCCCGTTCTGCTAAGGCGTCCAGCCTGTTCATAAGCACCAAGCTGTATAGCTTGGCGAGGGCATTCCCCACCGTGATCCCTCGGTAATCGTCCCGCACGTCTAGGCTGCCTTTCGGCTTTGGCACCGGCGTGGTTGCCCCCAAGTGCCATGCAGTCGGGTACCCCTCACGGAAGACCCGATTGAGCAGGTGTGTGATGGGGCCAGCGAGCAGGTGCTCCTCATCCACAGCATCCGTTGCATCGCCCCCCTCCGCCGCCCTAGCCCATGCCCTCTGATAGAACTCTATCGGCATGCCGTTTACGCCTGGGGCTTTGCCCGCGTCCATGCCCATCAGTGCCGCATACACCTCCGCCTCAGTAAATGAATTATTTAGCGCTGCCGCCCGCTCCGTGGCCGTCGTCGTGGGGAGGGCAAACGGGGCCCCGTGCCCATGGTCAGTGGCATCATCCGTGTTAGTCGTATTAGTCGTATGAGTCGTATCAGTGGCGTTAGCATGGTTGTCCCCCAGCAAATCCCTAAAATAATCTGTCCACCCCTCCACGTCCCTCAGACCGACCGCCTGGCCAGGCAGTTTCACCCGCTGCCAAAACCGCCGAGGGTTCCCCTTCCTGTCCTCAATCAGCTCGGTGTGTTCCCGGGCCTCGCTCGCGCGGCGGGAGCGCCGCGCGGTCCGCCTATAGGCCTTCCCTGCCTCTTTGGCGGCCGGTGACTGCGCCCCGTGCGCTCGTTCCGCTTCCCGGCACGCGCGGCGTGCGTCCTTGCACTCCTGAGTGTACCATATGTTGTGTGGTCGCACCCCCCCGTCCCCGGTCATGGGCCGCACCAAGACCGCACCCACCTCACCCGACGCGTGCAACGCCCGGGCTGCCCGCTCGACCGCGCCCTCGAGGCGGCTGAGCTCCTCATCCACCGTCGGTGCCCCCCGAGCTCCCAAAACGTCCGTCATCATCCCCCCCAGGAGCTGTGCGTACGCCCCCTCGCCCCCCTGTGGCCACCTAAACCTGGCCGGCGTTTCGCTCGGGGCGCCGGCCTGAGCCGCAGGTACCGCAGTAGCGGGCTCATAAGTAAGGGTCAGTACTACTGGTCTGTGGTCAAACCTGCCCCCGCCTAGCCTTGGTGGGTGTTGGTCGTGCACATGTAGGGTAGTGCCCGGCCGTGGTGCCCCCGCGCCACTAAAGGCGAGGTCAGGGGACGCCACAAAGTAGTCGACCAGACTACGTTTTTCCTGCCCCAGTGCGTGGTAGGTGAGGGCCCCATGCTCATCCCCCGGAAGGCGACCATTAAGGATAACCATTCCCATGTCCCGGCATAACTGCAGCAGGCGCTGCCCATGCGCGTTGTGCACGCGGTCAGCCGACTCTCTCGGCCCCACCTGCCCTGCCTGCGCGATGTCGCCCTCACGCACCGCAGGGGCGGGCCCCCCATCCCCCCTGTCCCTATCCCTATCATCCTCCTGCCCTGTGCGTGCGTTGAGGTCGCCCAGCACGAGGACCTCCCCCTTTGCCCGGTACTTAGAGATGCCCTCTACCAGGGCTGTTATGTGTGCCTCTACTGACAGGTTCCCCCCCTCGAGCAGCAGATACTTGGATTTCGCGTGGGGGATGTACGCGGCGCACGCGTACACGTCCCTAGCGCCCGTGATCCTAAACCAGAGCATCCCAAGCTCGGGCACATCCCGAATAACGCTGACCTTCCCCGTAACAGCATGGCTAACATACAGCGCAACCCCCCCACTGTCTGATTTGTGGGGGCGCTGGCTGCATGCGAGGCATTTGAATCCTGGGATGGCAGGTGGGGGCTTACCGGAATGCCCGGTTTCGGTGAACGCCACGACGTCCGCGTTTGCCTGCAGCCACTTGGTGAGGGTGGGGTGATTGTGTAAGAGGTCATGTCCCCTCATAATGTTCCAGTTCATGATCCGCAGGCCGCTCAGCTGGGGGGGAGCGTGGTCACGCCGCAGCCCCCCGGGCCCATGCCCCCTCCCTTGCCCCCGTCACCCGTGCCGTTCCCGCCCTTGTCCCCGCCCCTGTCGTCGCCGCGGCCGCCCGCCGCCGCCGCCGCCGCCGTTGCTGCGACCGCAGCCGCGACCGCCCCCGCCGTCATTCCCGCCCCCGCCCCACCTCCCCGCATTGCCATGCGCCTCTGGCTCTGGTGCTCGGCATACGGCAGGTGTGGGAAGATGGCACAGCCCGGCCGCCTCATGTTCGCCGTGCACCGCGGCAGGAGCATGCGCGCGCGGATGAACGCCGCATGCCCCTCGTTCGCGACCGTGAAGACCACCTTGCTCTTGTGGTCGTTAGCAAACATGACGCGTGCCTGCACCACGGTCACGTGGTGCGGCCCCAGCAGCGTGGTGAGAGCTCGCTCCGTGCCGCGTGCGAGCGCGTGGCGAGCGTCGCTGACACGCTCCCGCACCACCACGGCGAACGTGAGGCCCCCGCCGCTCACAGCCGCTGGCAGCGGTGGCGGGCCCGGCGGCTGCGGCGGCCCAGGCAGCTGCTGCTGTGCTGCCGGCACTGGCTGCGCGACCGTGACTGGCGCGCGCGCCGCCACCGGCACCTGCCGGCCCGCCGCCTCCCCCCCCCGAGCGGCTGCCTCCAGCGCCTGCACCTGCTCCGTCAGCGCAGCCACCTTTGCTGCCATCTCCCTGGACTTACCCTGGTCCACATGGAACTGGGCCAGAGCCAGCACCTCGTGCTTCTCCATGCGCCCCATGCGCTCATCCAGATCGGCCACCCCGTCCTTCGCCACGCTCAGCTCTGGCACAAGGCGGAGGAGGGGCCCAAAGGCCACGTCGGCCTGGGCGAACTTGCTCGTGATGCGCGCGTCCAGGGTCGCCACCGCCGCGATGACCCCCGCCACCCGCGCCTCCGTCTCCGTCACCCGCGCCGCCAGGGCCGCCATGCCCCTGCTGAACTCCTCCCGGATCAGATCCCTCTGCTCCGCAAACTCCTCGCGCAGGAGTTCCCGCATCCCCCTGTGCATCGCCGCGCTGGGGTCGGGCGGTGGGATCCCCATGTGCATCTCATCGTGGTCGGCGGGTGCCCGGACTGGGCTGGACATCGCACTGCTCGGCACCTCCGCGTTGGTCGCCCCACGCGTGCCGCGGCCCGGGGTGAGGAGGCAAGCGCGGGGGGAAGGGGTCCCCGCGACCACAATGACACCCTCCATGCTCTCCTCACCGGCCCCCGCGCCTCCCGCCGCCGCAGCAGCATCCGCAGCAATGGCAGCCATGCCAGCGCCCAGCGCCATCAGGTTGAGGTTGTTGAGGTCCTTCAGCGTTTTACTCCGCGTCCCCATCGCACGAGGCGGCGATGGGCGCAAGGCCAGTTTGCGCATCTGGCTGCGTGCCATTGGGCTAGCTAGCATGTACACAGTGTGTGTGTGTGTCTGTGTGTGTGAGTGTGAGTTCTGTCTGTGAGTGTGTGTGTGTGTGTGTGTGTGTGTGTGTGTGTGTGTGTAACACTCGGTGCACCGGGAGGGAGGCGGTGCCCCCCCGAGGAAACGAAACGCGCGGCAGCGGCGGCTGCGGCGACGGCCGACGACGACGTGGTGAGCCCTCTCCTGAGGAGAGCCCCGTCTGCCTCTTGTTTGTGTGTGTGTGTGCGTGTGTGTGTGTACGTGTGTGTGTGTGTGTGTGCGCGTGTGTGTGTACGTGTGTGTGTAACAGTCTGTACACCAGGGCGGGAGGCGGTCCCCCCTGAGGAGACGAAACGCGCGGCAGCGGCGGCGGCGGCGACGGCGGATGATGACGGGCTTAGCTCGGCTTCATGAGGCTCTGGTGAAGCTGTGCCTGCTCGCGGGGTTGATGCTCGCTTGCTCGTATCAACAGCCAATTGACAGCCTGATCGCGGCCTGGTTGCACGGCTGCCTGCACAAGGCCCTCGGTGATTTCATATGCTGCTGCTGCTGCTGCTGCTGCTGCTTCCAGTAACAGCCCGTCCGTCGTGCAGACGGGCAGACGACGACGGGGTGAGAGAGAAGCGGCGGCGCGGCCGGCTGCACACGGCGCTCGGCGAGCTGTGCCTTTCATTTGTTTTGCCCCCGTGTTGCCCTTATCTGACCCGCCCCAACCTGGCCTGTCCTGCTGTGCGTGCAGGCGCGGGAGGAGCGGCGGTGCGGCCGGCTGCACACGGCGCTCGGCGAGCTGTGCCTTTCATTCGCTTTGCCACCGTGTTGCCCTTCTCTGACCCGACCCACCCTGCCCTGTCCTGCTGTGCGTGCAGGCGCGGGACAAATGGAACGCGGCCGCCTGTGCGAGGCGCTCGGCAAGCTGTGTTATTTAGTTTGCTTCGCTGCTGCTGCTATCATCGACAGCATGTCTGCTCATGTGGCCCGCCCTTCTCTGACCTGCCCCGACCTGCCCTGCTGTGGATGCGTGCCCCAACCTGCCCTGTCCTGCTGTGCTTGCACGTGCGGGAGAGAAGCGGCAGCGCGGCCGGGTGCGCAAGGCACTCGCATAGTTTTTTTGCAATGCCGCGGCTGTGGCTGCTGCTGCTGCTGCTGCTGCTGCTCCCATCACATTTTTTGCAATGCTGCTACTGCTGCTGCTGCTGCTGCTCCCATCACTTTTGGAAAGCTGCTTGCTCACATCAACAGCCTATGTGCCCCTGCCCCGTTGTGCGAGCAGGCGCGGGAGAAGCGGCGACGCGGCCGGCTGCACAAGAGTTTTTTTCAGTTTTTTTGGCGCTGCTGCTTTTGTTCGCTGCTGCTGCTGCTGCTGCTGCTGCTGCTGCTGCTGCTGCTGCTCCCATCACTTTTGGCAAAAGCTGCTCGCCCCTTTCAACAGCCTGCCCCAACCTGCCCTGCCTGCCCTGCTAAGCAGGCGCGCGACAAGCGGCAGCGCGGCCGGCTGCACAGAGCCCTCGGCGAGCTGTGCCTGCTCGCCTTCTTATTGTTTTGTTATAATGTCTTCCTGTTCTTGTTACTAGGGGGGCCCTGTTTTTCAGCACGTATCACTGTGTGTGGCCCCGTGTGACCCTGTTTGTGCAGGCGCGGGAGAAGCGGCGGCACGGGCGGTTGCACAAGGCCCTCGGCGAGCTGTGCCTGCTCGCGCGGTCGTGTTTCTTGCATTTTCTGCTGCTCCAATCAACAGCAGATTTGCATGTGCGACCTACCCTCACTTGCCCTGTTGTGCTTGTGAAAGCAGGCGCGGGAGAAGCGGCGGCGCGGCCGGCTGCACAAGGCGCTCGGCGAGCTGTGCCTGCTCGCGGGGTCGTCGACCGACGCGAGCGCCAACTTCCGCGTGGCTGCCGACCTCTCGAAGGCTGCGGGCGACTGGCTCTGGTGCGTTGCACCACTTTCTGTAAAGAAGGAGCACATCCACATCCGCTTGAGTATGTTACCTTGTTGGTGGGGCTAGGCACAACATGGAGACGTGAGGAGAGGGGGTTGCGCCAACTTGCGCGTGGCTGCTGACCTCTCGAATGCTGCGGGCGACTGACTGCCCCACAAACTCTCACCCTAAGCCTCAACCCACGCGTCCAGGTGTGGCGCCGCACTCGAGGGGCAGGCGTCTGCGCGGGTGTTGGCAGAGAGGGCGGGGCCAGGTACGTGTGTTTGGAGTGCGTTCGGCTGGGTCTGCTAAGCGATAAAGAGAGATGGACGGGAGAGAGGGGGGGGGGCAGTGTCTGTGCGGGTGTTGTTGCAGAGAGGGCGGGGCCAGGTGGGTGCGTTTGGCTGGGTCTGGTGAGACAGAGAGAGAGAACGAGAGAGAGAGAGAGAGATGGGCGGGGGAGGGGGGGGGGGCAGTGTCTGCGCGGGTGTTGGCAGAGAGGGCGTGCGCGGGTGCTGGCAGAGAGGGCGGGGCCAGGTGGGTGCGCTTGGAGTGCGTTGGGCTGAGTCTGTTGAGAGAGAGAGAGAGATGGGCGGGGGAGGGGGGGGGGCAGTGTCTGCGCGGGTGTTGGCAGAGAGGGCGGGGCCAGGTGGGTGCGTTTCCTCCTCCGAGTCCGCATGTCTCTCGCCACAGGCAGCTCACCCTCGTGGGACGCCCTATGCTCCAGCAGAGAGACGCACCCTCTCTCTTTCTCTATCTCCCTTTCTCTCTTTATCTCTCTTTTCATCTCAATCTCCCAGTCTCCCTCTCCCTCCCTCCCTCTCCCCCCCCCTCTCATACACACACGCACACGTGTCTCCTCGCAGGTGGCTCGCCCTCATGGGACGCCCTCCGCTCCAGCAGCGTAGAAACCGACATGCGCGAGATGCTCTATCAGATGCACCCTCTCTTTCTCTCTCCCTGTCTCTCTGTGGCCCTCTCTTTAATCTCCTTCTCCCCCTCTCTCCCTCTCTCTCTCTCCCTCTCTCTCTTAATCTCTCCTCTCTCTCCCCCTCTCTCATACCCACACGCACACGTCTCCCCTCAGGTGGCTCGCCCTCATGGGATGCCCTCCGCTCCAGCAGCATAGAAACCGACATGCGTGAGATGCTTACTGAAGCACGCGCGTGCTACCGTCGTCGGGGCGGTTGCCCGCCGCTGGCGGCCCAGCAGGTGTGGGGATGGGGTGTGTGGGTGAGGGAGGACGGCACAGGGTGGCACACACACACACACACACACACACACACGTTTTTGCACACGCAATCCCTGACCCTCGGTGGCTTCCTCATCGGGCTGCATGGTGCCCCCACCCCCCTCACACACACGCATTCCCTGACGCTCGATCGATTTCTCGTCGGGCTGCACAATGCCCCCCCCCCCACCACCACACACACTCACACATAGTGGAGGTGGTACACACGCACACACACACGCACACACACACACACACACGCAGTCCCTGACGCTCGGTCGATTTCTCATCGGGCTGTACGGTAGCGGCGACCCAGTAGTGACGCGCGAGGTGTGTGTGTGTGTGTGTATGTGTGTGTGTTGCGTGTGCGTGGCCACCGCTGCTGGTGCATGTGCATTTATTTGTGTGCTGTTTGTGTGTCCGTGCAGGCGTGTGTGTGTGTGTATGTGTGTGTATATGTGTGTGTGTGTGTATGTGTGTGTGTGTGTGTGTGTGTCACACCCTGCTATGTGTGCGGTGTGTGTCGCATGTGCGCCGCCGCTGCTCGTGTGCGTGCGTGCGGCAGCGGGCTGCACGGTGGCTGCACGGTGGCGGCCTTACCCCTAAAACCCTTAACACCAGGTGGTGCAGCTAGCGGGCTCTGCCGCCGACGTGTGCGCCCGCCCCCACCCCCCCAACCACATGGCGCGCACGGCAGCTGCTGTCCATCTGCCACCCAGCTTCCGCCCTGCAATCCTTAACCCCAAACCTTGAAGCCCTGGACCCTAACCAGGTGGCGCAGCTCGCGGGCGCTGCCGCCGACGCAGTGATTTCCTCTCCGGGGTTTTCCATTGATTTTCTGGAGCCATTTGACTGAAATCCGGCTCATGGCTCCAAAACCCGGCTGCACACACCGAAAAGGAAATCACTGCGCCGACGCATGCCCCCCCCCCCCGCATGGCGCGCACAGCAGCTGCCGTCCACCTGCCACCCAGCTTCCGCCCTGCAATCCTAAAACCCACAAAGCCCTAAAACCCCAAACCCTAAGCAGGTGGCGCAGCGGGCGCTGCCGTCGACGCGTGCGCCGACCTGCCATCGGGCGACCGCATGGCGTGCTCGGCAGCTGCCGCGCAGCTGCTCACACCCTCACTCGTACACTCTCTCTCTTTCAGTCTCGATCTCTCCCGCACTCTCACTCACACCTCTTTCACCACAGGTGGCGCAGCTCGCGGGCGCTGCCGCCGACGCATGCGCTCGGCACACTCATTTGTGCACTCTCTCTCCCTCTCACCCTCACTCTCTCTCTTTCTCTCTCCCTCTCTCTCTCGTTCTCTCTCCCTCTCTCTCATCATCTCTCGCTCCCTCCCTCCCTCCCTCCCTCCCTCCCTCCTCCCTCCTCCCTCCCTCCCCCTCCCTCCCTCCCTCCTCCCTCCCTCCCTCCCTCACCCACACGCACACACGCACACACACGTTATATCATGCCATCTTCCAGGGTGGCGCAGCTAGCGGGCGCTGCCGCTGACGCGCGCTCCCACCCACCCCGCATGGCGCGCACGCCACCTGCCACCCTCCTCCCACCCAGCTTCCGCCAGAAGCACCCTCTGCTTGTGTCTGGGCTCCATTTTGTCGTAGTCAAACTTCGGCCCCCGGTGTTGACACCCAACATACTTTTGCGGCCGCCTCTGAATATATATAGTCTTGATCGCAATCCTTGAAACCACAAAAACCTAAAACCCTGAACCCCAACCAGGTGGCACAGCTAGCGGGCGCTGCCGCTGACGTCCCCCCCCTCCCCCCACCCCGCATGGCGCGCACGCAACCTGCCACCCACCTCCCACCCAGCTTCCGACAGAAACACCCTCTACCCGTGTCTGAGCTCCATTTTGTCGCAGTCAAACATTCGGCCCGCGGTGTTAACACCCAACACACTTTTGCGGCCGCCTCTGAATATATATAGTCTTGATCGCAATCCTTAAAACCATAAAAAACAAAACCCTGAACCCCAACCAGGTGGCGCAGCTCGCGGGCGCTGCCGCCGACGCGTGCGCCCACCTGCTAGCGGTCGACCGCATGGCGTGCGCAGCAGCTGCCGCGCAGCTGCTCGGCGCCGCCGGCCACCTGCGCCGCCGCGCGCTGCTGCTGTGGCACTGCGGGGGGCTCGCGCGCACGGCGGGCGACGCGCCAGGTAAACCCTAGGCCCCAACCCCCAAAGCCACGCTACGTGCCGCCTGCGTCTGCTTGCAAATCAACTAATCTCAACACCCAAAAACACCGCGCCGCGCGCTGCTGCTGTGGCACTGCAGGGGGGGGGAGGGGACATACGGCAGGTGTGTGTCGTGTACCAGTCTGCGCCCCCATCAAAGGCTGGCTGCGGTTGGCTTCGTGCGCCCACGTGACCGTGGCCCACCGAGCCGACATCCCCTCGAAGCGCCTGTGGACATTCCCTCTAAAAATGAATGTTGTGTGTCCCCCCTCCCCCCTCCTCCAATAAGTGCGCTGCGGCTGGCGCTGCTGGCGGTTGACCCCCGCGGCTCACCACCCTCACGCCACCTTTACCACCTTCCACCTGCAAATGTCATAATTTGTGCATTTGGATTTTGAATTCGAAACGCGCGCACGCTGAGGTGCCCTGCAGCTTGCGCTGCTGGCGGTTGATTCCCCCCCCCCCCCCCGCGGTCCACCACCCTCACGCCACGCCTTGATCACCTACCACCGGCAAATGTCATCATGTCTGCATTTGAATTTTAAATTCGAAATACACGCACGACAGGTGCGCTGCGGCTGGCGCTGCTGGCGGTTGACCCCCCGGCGGAGCGCGCCACCAACCGACAGCTGAAGCTCTGCGAGGACGCACCCCCGGGCGACGGCGACCACCGTGGCGACTCCGACGCAGCGGCGGCGACTGACGGTGGGATCCATGGTGGCACCGCCACACACGCACACGCGCGCACACATGCACACACCAGGAGTTTCCTTCCCGATCGGGAAACGAAATATAGCGTGCCGGAAGGGCGCGCCCCCGATGGTTTTGGGGAGGGTGCGTTCGGGAGAACCGACGTGCGGAGGCGTTTTTTCGGGGAAAAGTGTTAACTTCGCCGGCGGCCTTCGCGTGCGCGCTGCATGTACCTTGAACCCCAACCACTGCGCTTGACCCCCCCCCTCCCTTCCCACACACACACACGCACACGCACACACAATGCCTCCCCAACAGCAGGCCCCGCGGCCGTGGCGGCACCAGCGCCGGCAGCTGCGGCAGCCGCGACCGCACTCCGCCCTCCTTGCTGCAGCCAGGGCGGCCGGGGCTTGGGACCCTAACCTCACACCCTTAAACCCCAACCACTGTATTTGACTCCCCCCACATGCACACACACACAATGCTGCTGTCCGCCTGCCAGGCATCCGCGGCTGTTGCGGCACCAGCGGCGGCGCCGGCCGCGACCGCACTCCGCCCTCCTGGGCGCCGACACTGCAGCCAGGGCGGCCGGGGCCTGGACCCTAACCCCGCACCCCTAAACCTTTAAACCCCAGCCACTGTACTTGAACCCCCAAACACACACACGCACACAATGCTGCTGTCTGCCCGCCAGGCACCCGCGGCGGCGGCGGCGAGCGCGCGGCGGCGCCCTCCTGGGCGCTGCATGAACCCTGAACCCCAACCACTGCACTTGACCCCCCACACACACCACCACACACACACACACACACACATGCACACACACGCACGCACTGCTGCTGTCCGCCTGCCAGGCAGCCGCGGCGGCGGCGGCACCAACGGAAGTGGCGGCGAGCGCACTCCGGCCTGAACCTGAACCCCAACCACTGCACGTGTCCCCCCCCCTCACACACGCGCACACACACACACACACGCAATGCTGCTGTCCGCCTGCCAGGCAGCCGCGGCGGTGGCGGCGCCAGCGGCGGCACCGGCGCCGGCGGAATCGGCGACCGCATCCTGCCCTCATTGGCGCTGCAGCCGACACTGCTGCCGGGGCCTGAACCCTGACCCCACACCCCTAAACCCACACCCCTAAACCCCAACCACTGTACTTGACTCCCCACACGCGCACGCACACAATGCTGCTGTCTGCCTGCCAGGCCCCCGCGGCGGTGGCGGCACCAGCGGCGGCGGCCTTTGCATGCGCGCTGCATGAACCCTGAACCCCCCTCCACACACACTGCACGACCCCCCCTCGCCACCAATGCTGCTGCCTGCCAGGACCCCGCGGTGTTGGCGCTGCCAACGGAAGCGGCGGCGAGCGCGCCTCGGTTTCATGGGCGCTGCAGCCGACACTGCAAGGCGGGGGGGCTCACGGCAGCGCCGCGGCGTTCCGCGGCGCCGGCTGGCCGTCGGTGCAGGTGTGTGTGTGTGAGTGTGTGTGTGTCTGTGTGTGTGTGTGTGTGTGTGTGTCAGCTGTTTCATGATTGGTTCTTGCATCACACCAAACACACACACACACCACACAAACACACACAACACACGCACACACCTTATGGGTCTAATGCCCCAGCAAAGGCGTCCGACGGACTGTAAAATCGACCCCCCACCCTACACGCACACACACCACACACCACACACTGACACCATGCACACACACACACACACACACACGCACACACACACACACACACACGCCTCCCTAACACACACCCGGACATAGGTCGCCGCGCTCGAGACTCTGCGCGTAGCTGCAGCGGGCGCAGGGGACGCGGCCAACGCGTGGCACGCACACGCGCACACACACACACACACACACACACGCACACACACACACACACCACACACACACGCACACACACACACACACACACACACACACACACACATAAACACAAGCGTAACAGAAACACATAGTTCGCCGCGCTCGAGACTGTGCGCATGGCGGCAGTGGGCGCAGGCGAAGTGACCAACGCGTGGCACGCACGCACACACACACACACACGCACGCACGCACACACACACACATAGATTGCTGCGTTCAAGACTAGCGTGTGGCTTTGGTGCAAACACACACACGCACACGCACACGCGCAGGTCGCCGCGCTCGAGACTCTGCGCATGGCTGCAGCAGACGCAGGGGACGCCGCCAATGCGTGGCACGCACGCACATACACACACAAACACACACGCACCCCCCCACACACACACACAAAGGTCGCCGCGCTCGAGACTCTGCGCGTGGTGGCAGCGGGCGCAGGCGACGCGGCCAACGCGTGGCACACACACACACACTCGCACACACACGCACGCCCCCCTCCCCCCGGAACACAAACACAAAGGTCGCCGCGTTGGAGACTCTGCGCGTGGCGGCAGCGGGCGCAGGCGACGCGGCCAACGCGTGGCACGCGTGCGCGTCGACGCTGAGGCACCACCACTCTGGGCTGTCTGCAACTGCACAGGTAGGGCGCTTGGCGTTACTCATGCAGGGTTGTGGGGACCCGTACACATCCTTAACACGCACAGGCCAAGCTTCCGAGCCGGATTTCCCATTTCCCAGAAAACCACCACACACTTGGTGGGAGAGGGCGTGGAGCGGTGCGTTGGAAAGCTCTTGCCGAGAGCAGCACAGCGGCGTGCATTGCATGAATACCCGCTGTGTATTGTGCCAGGTATGAGCGGTCAAAGTTGCTAGAGCCGGCAAAAAACTATTGACTAAAATCCTTCCCAGGGACCACTGCCGAGCGCGCTGCCGCTTCCCAGCCCTCGCGCCCCCAACCCTCAACCCGCAAACCCCTCAAACCTGCCTTCAACCCTAAAAAAACGGGAAATCACACACAAGCCAGGCTCCTCGGTGCAGCCGAGCGCGCTTCCGCGGCCCTGCCGCCCTCCCAGCCCTCGCGCCCCCCAACCCTCAACCCCCATAAAACCCTGACACCCTCCCAAACCCTCAAAACCACACACGGGCCGGGCTCCTCGATGCAGCCGCGCGCGCTGCCGCCGCCCTTCTGCCCTCCCAGCGCGCACACCCCGGACCCTCGACCCCTCAAACCCCCGAACTCCCTCCACCCCGAAGCGCCCTCAAAGTCTCAAGCGCCCCCAAACCTCATCCTCTGGATCCCTCAACCCCTGAACCCAGGCCGGGCTACTCGATGCAGAAGCGCGCGCTCTCCTCCCCTGCGCCCTCCCAGCGCACGCACGCCCGGGCGTCTGCCCTTGACCCCGTTAACCCCCTCACAGCCCTCAGAATCTCTTCACTTCCACCCTGATCCCCGAAATCCCTAAATCCGTCTACCCTTAACCCCTAAACCCCTTCTCCTCAAGCCCTGAACCCAGGCCGGGCTTCTGGATGCAGCCGCGCTGCCGCGTTCCCTCCGCCCTCACAGCGCGCACGCCCCGGACACTCGACCCATCAACCCCACCCCCACCCCCCAATTGCCCTCGAACTCCCAAGCGCCCCCAAATCCCTCATCCTCTGAATCCCTCAACCCCTGGACCCAGGCCGGGCTTCTGGATGCAGCTGCGCGTGCTGCCGCGGCCCTGCCGCCCTCCCAGCGCGCGCGCCCGGGCCTCGGCCCGCCAGTGGCCCTCGCACAGCTTGCATCCGTTCCTGTCTTACCAGCCGCCCTGCAGCCGGCGGAGGTGTCTGCACCCGTGCCCGTGTCAGGTGCGTGCAGGGACCACTGCAGGCTTTGAAGGTTTTAAGGGGGGGGGGGACAGGCACACAGCCAGGAATCAGCTGGAATATAGCCACAAATGCCATTTTCTGTGGGTGGGTGGGTTGGGGGTGTCTGCCTCTATGCCCGTTTCAGGTGTGCGACCGCAGCAGGTGTTGTACAGATGCTGGTTGTACAGGCGCTGGAGGCTGGGGGGCATTGCACGAAAGCGGGAGTGAGAGAGAGAGAGGGAGAGAGAGAGGGAAAGAGAGACTGTTGGGAGGCATGACAGGCACGCGCAGCGGCAGTGGATGCTGCGTACATGATGGCAACGGTGTCTCCACCGTTGGGCGGAGGGGCGCGGCTGCTGCATGGTGGTGTAAGGGGGGGGACTCACTCTCTGCGATGCGGTCAATTCTACAGTCTGTCGGGACGCCGATGTTGGTGCATACGACCTGTGCTTGCAAGCGCACCCTGTAGAATAGGCCGGCAGCTGTTGGCCCCTACCTGCCACCTGCCATCATGATCGCTGTGCACGCGGTGCGTGTCGCAAAGCACGTGACCAAGAAGTGAGCCACATCGTGCCAGAACCTGGGGAAGAGCGGCCCCGGCCTAGGGCTCGTGAGATCTCGCATCCGCGCATCTGGGCCGGCGTATGAGGCCTCGTATCAGACTCGGTTTGACCGCCTTGACACCACTCCAGTGCCCACAGGCACATCCGCAGGCGCTGATGGCGGAGGAGGAGGCGGAAACGGCAACGGTAACGACGGCAACGGCGGCGGTAGCGGCGACGGTAGAAATGGCGACGACGGGCCGTCGGGCAACAGCCCGTTCATCTTCGATCCGAACGCCGCAAAGCGCCGCGAGCGCAGCGCACTTAACAACACCAGCAATGCCAACAACGCCGCCGCTGCCGCCGCCGCCGCCGGGAATAGGTGCGCCGTACTTCCCGCCACCACATACACTGAGGGGGTGGGGTCGGGGGGGGGGGGCTGAGCAGCAACAGCAACAATAACGCCGGCGGCGACAGTATTAGGTGTGCACCGTTTCTTCCCGCCATCATACACGGGGGGGGGGGGCACTCTGGCTGCGGGTAGGTGCGGCGAATCTACCCGCCTCACACACGGGGGGGGTGGGGTGCGAGACAACAGATAATCTAGGGGATTGCTAGGGATTGCTGTTGATGGAGTCGTTCCTTGGTTAAATAAAAAAAACCTGTTGTTAGGGCCATAGCTGGACTAGAAGGTAGTCTTTGCTGGGAAGCCGATGTTACTGTTACTGTTACTGTTTTTGATTACCTGGCCTTTTAACCCGGATGGTCATCTGCCCCGCTGCCCCCTATACACACCAGTACAATACGCCACCAGAGGCGTCCAGCAGACTGCTGAATCGACCACACACGCACTCTCTCCCTCTCACACACACCATGTCCCTCTCTCTCCCTCCCTCTGTCTCTCCCTCTTTCTCTCTCTCTCTGTCTCTCAATCCCACTCACTCACTCTCTCTCAATCCCACTCACTTTTTCTCACACTCGTTCATACCCTGTCCGGCTGGCACCGCAGCGCCAGCACCAACGGAAGCGGTGGGGCGGCGCCATCACTCTCTCTCCCTCTCTCTCTCACCCTCTCTATCTCACTCTCTCTCAGCTTGTCTGTCTGGCCCTGTAGCTCCAGCAACAACGACAGGACAGGTCGGGCGGCGCCATCAGAGGCGTCCAACCGACTGTTTAATCGCCCACATACGCACTTTCTCTCCCGCAACACTCACCCTGCCCCTCTCTCTCCCTCCCTCTCTCTCGATCCCACTCACTCTTTCTCTTTCTCTCTCACCTCGTCCATCTGGCCCTGCAGCTCCAGCAGCACAAACGGAGCCGGTGGGGCGGCGCCATTAGAAGCGCCAAAGAGACTGTCAAATCGCCCACACGCGCACTCTCTCCCTCACACTCACCCTGCCCCTCTCGATCCCTCCCTCTCTCTCTCGATCCCACTCACTCTCTCCCACCTCGTCCGTCTGGCCCTGCAGCTCTAACAGCGCCAACGGAAGCGGTGGGGCGCCGCCACCAGAGCCGCGCTGCGTCGCCGAGTGGGTCGTGGGCGAGGAGTCGACGGTGGAGGTCGTGCTGCGCAACCCGCTCTCGTTTGCCGTCGCGATCGACTCGCTGGTGCTCACCGCGGAGTTCACACCCGACGGTGTGAACGGCGCGGGCGGTGTGAACACCTCCACACCAGCTGGATCCACAACTTCTGGACCCACCGCCACCGCCGACGGCGGGGTCAGCGGCAGCGGCAGCAGCAGCAGCGGCGGCGTCATCGGGTTCTGGCTGCCTGTGTTTGTGTCGCTGACGCTGCCCCCGGGCGGGTCGCCCGTGCCGCTGTCGCTTGTGGCGACGCCGCTCATGGCCGGGCTGATCAGGTGGGCTGGTCTGAATCTAGGAGTCCTTGCAAGATGCTTCTGTGTGGCCTGGATGCTACGAGATCCCACAGACCCCATGATAAGACCCCTTTTGACTGCTAGCGCACGCCATCCAAAGACTGCCACATCATCACTACACCCCGACGCAGGCTGACCTGGCCATCCGCGAGTGAGCTCGGTGCGGCGTGGCACGCGCCGTTCGGACACCACCCCCACCCTTCACCACACCTACCACCCTGTCGACCCACCCACCCTCGACCCTTCACCACCATATACCCCGGCAAAACCCACACACCTTGACGCAGGCTGTCCGGGCTATCCGTGAGTGCGCTCGGTGTGTCTCGGCACGAGCCGTTTGGCGCGCACGGCGTGATGTTGTCGTCGTGCCTGTCGACCGCCAGCCATACACAGTTAAATCAAACGCCATCACCACAGCCTGACGCAGGCTGACCGGGCCATCCATGAGTGCGCTCGGCGCGTCTCGGCACGAGCCGTTCGGACCCCACCTCCACCCTTCACCACACCTACCACCCTGACAACCCACCCTTCACCACCATATACCCCGGCAAAACCCACACACCCTGACGCAGGCTGACCGGGCTATCCGTGAGTGCGCTCGGCGCGTCGTGGCACGAGCCGTTTGGCGCGCACAGCGTGGCGCTGTCGTCGTGCCTGTCGGCCGCTCCGCGTGCGGGGCGCTCGAGAAAGGGTGGCGGAGAAGGAGGGGCAGGTGCGTGGCAAGGTGCAGGGTTCAGGGGTGTTGAGTTTGCTTGTTTTTTACCGATGGATCCTGCGGTGGGAGGGGGCTGGCGCTCGAGAAATAATGTTGGAGAAAGAGGAGGATCAGGTGTGCATGCATGCCTTCATGCATGGTGACGCATACCAGCGACGCCAGCACCATGTGTACCACCGACACCTGTGGGCGCAGCACTGCCACCACCCACCACCCACACGAGCCGCAGGCATGCCATCAAAAAACCAGGCAGCGCCGCCTTTGTTGTGCATGTGTGCCCGCTGCTGCCGCTGCTGCTTTTTGTCCTCACGCGGGCGCCAGCAGCAGCAGCAGCAGCACCGCACCCAAATATGCCCATAGGATCCTACCATCCACTAACACCACAGGCACCACAGACGCATCAGCAGTGGTTAGCGCGTGCCCGCTGTTGCCGCTGCTGCTGTTTGTCCTCGCGCGGGCGGCAGCAGCAGCAGCTGCACTGCACCCACATATGGCCATCCTACCACACACCAACACCACAGGCACCACAGACGCAGCAGCAGTGGTGAACTCGTGCCCGCTGTTTTGCCGCTGCTGCGTTTTGTCCTCGCGCGGGCGGGTGGGATCAGCAGCAGCAGCACCGCCACCTCACGTGCCACTTGCCACCACCACCGCCACCACAGGCACCACAGGCACAGTGTCGACACCAGCCGCTGTTGCTGCTGCTGCTGCCGCTGCTGTGTTTGCCACTCTGCCACTGCCGCCATACGTGCCCACCCACCCACCCACCCACCACCACTACAGGCACTGTGTCGACACCAGCCACTGCTGCTGCTGTTGCTGCTGCTGGGTTTGCCACTCTGCCACTGCCGCCACACCCACCACCACACAGGCACTGCATCGACACCAGCCGCTGCAGCTGCCACTGCTGCTGCCACTGCTGCTGCTACTATTGCTGCTGCTGCCACTGCTGCTGCTGCTGCTGCTGCTGCTGCTGCTGCTGCTGCTGCTGCTACTGCTGCCTTCGCCACACTGCCACTGCCGCCACACCCACCCACCACCCACTCGCCGCCACAGGCACTGCGTTGACACCAGCCGCCGACACAGTGATTCGCGTGACCCCGCGGCTGCCGCTGCTGCGCTGCGTCATCACGCGCGCGGGCGGGCGGCGGCAGCTGGCGGCAGAGCCCCTCACATACCACTTACCGCCACCACCACCACCGCAGGCACTGTGTCGACACCAGCCACTGCTGCTGATGCTGATGCTGATCCTGCTGCTTCCACTGCTGCTGCTGCTGCCACTGCTGCTGCTGCTGCTGCTGTTTTTGCCACTCTGCCGCTGCCGCCATACGTGCCCACCCTCCCACCCACCCACCCACCGCCGCCACAGGCACTGTGTCGACACCAGCCGCTGCTGCTGCTGTTGCTGTTGCTGCTGCTTCTACCACTGCTGCTGCTGATGCTGCCACTCCTGCTGATGCTGCCACTGTTGCTGCTGATGCTGCTGCGTTCGCCACTCTGCCACTGCCGCCATACGTGCCCACCCACCCACCAACACCAACACCACACAGGCACTGCGGCAACACCAGCCGCTGCTGCTGCTGCTGCTGCTGCTGCTGCTGCTGCGTTCGCCACACTCCCACTGCCGCCACACCCACCCACCACCCACCACCGCCACCACAGGCACGGCGTTGACACCAGTCGCAGACGCAGTGATCTGCATGACCCCGCGCCTGCCGCTGCTGCAATGCGTCATCACGCGAGCGGGCATGTGGCAGCAGCAGCAGCAGCAGCAGCACTGCACCCACACGTGCCCACCCACCACCCACCACCACCACCACCACAGGCACTGTGTCGACACCAGCCACTGCTGCTGCTGCTGCTGCTGCTCCTGCTGCTGCGTTCCTCACTCTGCCACTGCCGCCATACGTGCCTACCCACCCACCGCCACAGGCACGGCGTCGACACCAGCCGCCGACGCAGTGATTTGCGTGACCCCGCGTCTGCCGCTGCTGTGCTGTGTCCTCGCGCGGGCGGGCGGGAGCAGCAGCAGCAGCACCGCCACCTCACATGCCACTTACCACCACCCACCGCCACCACAGGCACTGTGTCGACACCAGCCACTGCTGCTGCTGCTGCTGCTGCTGCTGCTGCTGCTGCTGCTGCTGCTGCTGCTGCTGCTGCTACCACTGCTGCTGCATTCGCCACACTGCCACTGCCGCCATACGCGCCCACCCACCCACCCACTCACCACCACAGGCACCGCTTTGACACCAGCCGCTGCTGCTGCCACTGCTGCTGCCACTGCTGCTGCTGCCACTGCTGCCGCTGCTGCTCCTGCTGCTGCATGCCTCACTCTGCCACTGCCGCCACATGTGCCCACCCACCCACCACCACCACAGGCACGGCGTCGACACCAGCCGCTGCTGCTGCCACTGATGCTGATGCTGATGCTGATGCTGCTACTGTTGCTGCTGCTGCGTTCGCCACTCTGCCACTGCCACCATACGTGCTCACCCACCCTCCCACCACGACCACTACCACCACAGACACTGCGGCAACACCAGCCACTGCCACTGCTGCTACTGTTGCTGCTGATGCTGCCACCGCTGCTGCTGCTGCTGCTGCGTTCGCCACTCTGCTACTGCCGCCATACGTGCCCACCCACCCACCGCCACAGGCAATGCGTCGTCACCAGCCGCTGCTGCTGCCACTGCTGCTGCTGCTGCTTCTGCTGCTCCTGCTGCTGTTGCGTTTGCCACACTGCCACGGCCACTACACCCTCCCACCACCCACTCACCACCACTGCCACGGCGTTGACACCAGCCGCCGACGCAGTGATCCGCGTGTCCCCGCGCCTGCCGCTGCTGCGCTGCCTCGTCGCTTGGGCGGTAGCAGCAGTAGCACTGCACCTCCTACATGCATATCCACCCACCACCCACCCACCACCACAGGCACCGCGTCGACACCAGCCCCAGACGCAGTGATTCGCGTGTCCCCGCGGCTGCCGCTGCTGCACTGTCTCGTCACTTGGGCGGTAGCAGCAGCAGCACTGGACCTCCTACATGCATACCCACCCACCACCCACCCGCCACCACAGGCAATGCGTCGACACCAGCCACTGCTGCTGCTGCTGCTGCTGCTGCATTCCTCACTTTGCCACTGCCGCATGCGTGCCCACCCACCCACCCACCCCCCACCACAGGCACTGCATCGACACCAGCCGCCGACACAGTGATCCGCGTGACCCCAGGGCTGCCGCTGCTGCGCTGTGTCATCACGCGGGCGGGCGGGCGGCGGCGGCTGGCAGCAGAGCCCCCGTGGGCGCAGCTGCGCCGCGTCGCGCCGCGCGACGCGCTGGCGGCGGCGGCGGGGGCGGGCGCGCACCCGGCAGGTGAGGCAGGGGAGGCAGGGGCGGCGCCGAGCGCCAGCGGGGAGACGCCGGCGGGCGCGACGCCCGGCGGAGGAGACGGAGGAGCAGGCGGGGGAGAAGCAGGAGGCGGTCGGGAGCGAGAGGGCGCTCGGTCCCTGTCTGCATGGCTCGGCGGAGGCGGGGAGGGCGGAGGAGGGGGGGCGTCGCGGCCCGGCGCGCGGCCGCTGCCCGTGTGGCGCGGCCAACGCGACGCGTGGGCGCTGTCTCTGACCAACGTCGGCGCGACGCCGGTCGCGGCCGTGAGCGCGTCGCTCACCAACCACCGCGGCGCGGCGCTCAAGGCGCTGCCGGCCGGATGCTGGGGCTGGGACGGTGTGGAGACTGGTGTGGGAGGTCTGGGAGGTGTGGACGGTGCGTCCCACCCCCCGCCCGGCGCGCACCTGCGCTTCGCGCCCGGCGCGCTCGCCGCGTTGCAGGTGCGTGCGCACTGTGGGTGTGGGAGGCGTTTGTACGTGTGCACACTGTAGGGGCGGTGTGTGTGTGTGTGCAGGCAGGCACTGTGCGCTGCATGCTCACATTCGGGATGCACGCACGCACACACACACACACACACACACGCGCGCGCGCAGGCGGCGCTTCCAATCGCGCCGGGCGCCACTGTGCACGTCCCACTGCAGCTCACAGTTGGCGCTGCGGGGCCAGCCACGTCGCAGCAGCAGCGCAGCGTTCTAGCGGCGGGGTGGTTGGGGGGCGTCGGAGGAGCGCCCTCTGGTGAGGGTGGCGGAGGAGGCGGCGGGGGGGCGTCGGGGGCGCCGCCGATCGAGTTGCGCGTGGAGTACTCTGGCCCGCACGCCACCGCTTCCGCTGCGGCAGGCGCGGCGGCGGGCATCGCGCCTGCAGGCGGTGTCGCGGTCACGAGCGCGGCGGCTGGCACGGCGGCTGTCGGCGCGGCTGCGGCCGGTGTCGCGGTCGCGAGCGCGGAGGGTGACGACCCACCCGCGGGCGACAATGACGTTGATGCCGCAGCGGCGGCAGTTGGCGCGTCTGCGGGCGGCGGTGGCGACGGCAGCGCAGCGGCAGGCGGTGGCGTTGAGGCAGCAGCGGCGACGCCTGGCGGCGCCCCCGCGCCAGGCTGCGGGGCCGCCGGCAGCAGCGGCGCAGGCGCGGTGGCTGTAGTGCGCGGCCGGCGGCTGCGACTGCCTCTGGCGTTCGACGTGCGCGCGACCGCGCGCGTCGCCGCGCTCGCGCTCGCCGAGTGCTCCAGTCCCCGTGCAGAGCGCGGCCAAGGTCAGTCAGTGTCGCAGGCCAAGCATGCACGCACGCACGCACAGACGTTTGCATCGCGCGGTCTGTCGAGTTAGCAAGGCTAGTGCGCACGTGCGCGCCCAACCAACCATGGCGCCGCCCCCGCACGCCCGCAGATCCCCCGAGCTTGCCAGCGCCCGCGGCAAAGCTCGGTCATTGCCGCAGGCCACACACTCACGCACAGGCGCTTGCATCGCCCGGCCTGTTGTGTTAGCGCGGCTAGTGTGCACGTGCGCGCCCAACCAACCGCCGCCGCCCCCCGTCATGCGCCCGCAGATCCCCCGAGCCCGCCAGCGCCCGCCGCGGGGGGCAAGGTGGAGGCCGGCCTGCTGGCACTACCAGCAGCAGGGGGGCGCGCGTCGCTCGCGCGCTCGCCGACGCTCGGGCAGTGGGGGTCGGAGCTACCGACGCCGACGCAGGCGGCAGTAATGCCGGGGCCTGTGGTTAACACGGAGCTGCCGGGCGCGTCGGCGGTGGGCCTCACGCGCGGCGCCGCGCTACAGGTGTGTGAGGGGGGGAGTGCCTTTTAGGAGTGTGGCGGAGTGCGTGTGTGGTGTCTGTGTGGGTGCATGCGTGTGCGTGCATGCGTGGGTGCATGCGTGGGTGGTGGTGGCAAGCGCAGAGCTGCCAGGCGCGGCGGAGGTGGGCTTCGCGCGTTGTGCCGCACTGCAAATGAGCCAGCCTGGTACTCGGCGTACGGTGTTGACGCGGAGACGGTCTTCTGCAGGCGGCTTGACCAGGAGATGGCGCCGCTGGGAGGAGTGTTGAGCTGTAGTGCACAGCTCATTGGTGCACCATTGTCCTGATTGACTGAACAAGAGCAAGTGCCAGGCAAGGGACATCACACTAATTTTTTCTGGCGCTGCAGGTATGGGAGGGAGTGCACCTAAACTCACACACCCAAACAGGCACAATCGCACACACGCACACACGCACACGCACACACACACACAAACACACACACGCACGCGCGCACACAAACGCGCCACGCCATCAAAGGCGTCCGACGGACTGTAAAATCGACCAAACACGCGCACACGCACACACACAACACACACAAAAACGCACACGCGACAGGCGGTCGCGGTCAGCGGCTGCGAGCGGCCGCTGCGCGTGTGGCTAACGCGCGTCGACGCGCACGCCGCATCGTCGTCGCCATCCTCCGCTGCCGGCGCCGATGCAGCCGACGCCTGTGGCGCTGGCGGCGGCGGCGGCGGCGGTGGTGGCGCTGGCGGCGCGCGGGCCGCTGCGCAGGACGTGCTGATCGAGCCCGGGGACGCCGCGCACGTGTGCTGCTTACTACCCAGCGGCGGCGGCGGTGCGGCCTGCCCTTCGAGGCTGCCGCAGCAGCAGCAGCAGCAGGGGGGCGGCACGCACACGGCCGCGGCCGCGGCCGTGGCGGCGCTGGGCGCGCAGTGGGCGCTCGCGTGGGAGTGCGCAGACTCTGGCGACGGCGGCGACGTCGACGCGTGCGGCGGCAGTGACGGCGACGGCGGCCGCGCCAACGGCGGCACGCCCCTGCCTCCCCCTGGAGAGCATGGCCAGGCTGACCCCAGGGTGGCGGTTCCATACCCCCCGCTGCGCGGGCTGCTGCCGCTGCCGCTGCCCGAGCTGTCGCACGCAGTGGCGAGGAGCGGGGCGGGCGGCGGGGTGCGTGACGGCGGCGGCGCGCTGGCGCTCGAGCTGCGTGCGGTGTACCCCAACAGTGGTGCAGCCGCGCCCTCGGCTGTGGACGCGGCGTGCGGTGAGCGCGGTGCTGGGGGAGCTGGAGGCGGGGGCGTTGGCGGCGGCAGCGACGGCGCGTGCGCGCGCGTCGCGGACGTGACGCAGCTCGCCGAGCGGCTGGGGCTGCGGCCGCTGGCGCTGCCGGGCAGCCTGTGGGCGGTGTCGCTGCGCGTGGGGCAGCTAGTTGAGGTGGAGCTTGTGGCTGCTGCGGCCTGCGACGAGCGTGCGGACGGCGCGGTGGCCGTTGTGGGCGTTTCGCTCGTGGGGGTCAACCTCGCGGCGGTGGCGGAGTGGGCGGCCGCGTACAACATGCCCGCCGCAGCTGCCGCGTGGGACGAGCCAGCAGCGTGGCTTGGGGCGGCGGGTGCTGCGGGCGGTGGAGCACTGCCCCCCTCAGTGGGAGCCGGCCTCGCCTCGGGGCTGCTGCTGCTGGGGCAGACTGAGGGCGTGGGCGTGGCGCTGGGCGGCGCGCACCGCGTGTGCGCTTTAGCTACGCAGCCGGGGCTGTACCAGCTGCGCGTGTGCCCGGACGCGGGAAGCGGCCCGTACGTCGCCCAGCACCTCTTGCTGAACTGCACATGAAGACCGCAACCCCAGACGCAAGTGTGGTGATGGTGACCTAGTTTGCGGCCTAGCTTGTAAGCACGTGCGAGAGGAGCGTGATCGAACAGCTGCACTCCCCCGTGTCAAATACATTGCTTACACAAACTGTGCCCATGCGTGGGCGTGGGGGGGACGAAAGTGAGAGTGTGCTGGTGGAGTGCTGACTCTGCACACAGTGCAGAAGTCTAGCGTTTGCCCACGCCCGGAACTCTTCAACGCTCCACGAAAGCGCCATGCAGCACCTACCCAACCCAGCCCTCATCGTCACCAAAAAGCGCGAGCGCGCAAAGGAGACTGTCGACCCAGACTGCTCCTGCTCCTGACCACGGCGGAGCGGCTGATGGCCTTTAAGGCTGGCCGAGGCCGCACTGGCCAAGGCCACCAGGGCCTGCAGGCATGCACAGCAGCGGAAGAAGCGGACTCTGCCAATCACCCGTAGTTCAGGCGGAACATGTCTACGCGCACCAGCAAGGGGGTGGGTGGGTGGGTGGGGGGGGAGGGACCGGGGTCAGTGGGGGTTGTGGGCATGCGAGCATGCAGCGAGTGAGCACCAAGCAGTCAGAGGAGGTGAATGAGCATGCGCGCACGCAGTGAGGGAGCATCACTGGAGGTGGGCATGCGCGCACGCAGTGAGGGGGCATCACTGGAGGTGGGCACGCACGCACGCGCCATGCATCCCATGGCGTCCCATGCGTGCCATGCAAAAACAGCTTCCCCGCCACCCACCGTTGGTCACCACGAACGAGCCGGCCACCGGCATGAGGTGGAAGACTTGGCTGAACTTCAGGGGTGGCGCATCGGCATCGTGCTGCGCGTGATCAAGGGGGAGGGATCAAAAAGGTTCTGGATCTGTGCGTCCTCTACTCGACCTCGCCTCGCCCCCACCTGGATGCCGCCTGTGACGAAGACTAGGATGCCGCCGCCAATGGAGGGCTGGAAGTCCTGCGTGCCGCACGTGACCTTGCACGGGCCGAAGGCCAGGCCGGTGAGCTTGGCAACAATCGCCTGCGTCCCCATGAACTTCTGGCCCTCGAACGTGAGCATGCTCTGCTCCTGGTACAGATTACCCAGGCCGGGCCTGTTGCTCTCGAACATGGCGTAGTAGTGGGCGATGAACGCCTGCGTGTCGTGCGGCGAGTGTCATGCATGGCGGAGCAGAAAACATGCCCCAGACCTGTGGCCCGTCCGCCAGAGGGGCGCCCACCTTGCCCACGGCCTCGGGGTCGGCCATCTTGATGCGAGTCTGGATGATAGTGGGTTTCCCAACCTCAGGCGGGTTGAATACTCCAGTTTGAGTGCATCACGGCCCGAAACCAATTCATTTAACTGTACCGGCTCAGAGTATCGGCGGGGTCGGGAATTAAGCCTGCCCATGACGTTGCGCAGCCAGACACGATGGGGGTGGGACGCCCCCCCCCCCCCCCCCTGGTCGCCCGGAGCAAAATTTGCACCAGAGCCCAGTATTGCACTGGATTTTATTGGGAACATGGTCCCCGACCCGTTTTACCTGAGAGGGACGCTAGGGTAGCTAGCGAGAGGTGGTGGTGCTGTCGTCACTCGGCCCTGCATCACCGCCCACAGCCAACCGGACCGGTCGTGACGCAGGATCCTTTGCATCAATAAATTTCAAATCTACAGTCAACATACGTGGCGTGTCGAGACGCGACCTGCGCCTGCGGCACTGAGTTGTCGTAGTAGCTGTCAGCTGTCAGCAGGCAGCGTAGGTGTGTGTGTGGTGGTGTGTGCACGTGCGGCTAGCATGCTGCAGCTAGACAGCGTGTAGCTGCTAGCCTAGTAGAAAGTTTGATTGCTTGCGCCTGATTTCTATAGCTGTTAGTACTCGGCGTGTGCTGCAGGTAAGCAGTTGGGGGCGGCAGCTAGGCAGTTGAGCGGTGTGTTGCAGCTAAGCGGCGTGCGTGCATTCCTGCGTGCGCCTACACCAGACAGGCAGCAGCAAAAATATAATCAGGACCCCCGCCTCGCAAAACGATGTTACGCCTATACAACAGTGGAGCCCTTACATCAAGTTGTGCCCCACTCACACCTGTCACAACCACGCCCCCCGTCTTGCTGCCGCCGAGGGGCCCGAGTGCCACAAAAAGTTAAAGAATCGTCGCTGTATGAGGAGCGACTGGGCTTGCGCTGGCCGCGTCGCCCCTGGGCCTGCATGGCTGCTGTCCTTGGACCCCCCCCCCCCCCACACACACACTCCTGGGGTGTGCACTTGCCCCTGCTCGTCGTGGGCTCCTCGACCCTACACAAGACGGTCCCGTCCGAACGCTGTGGATGCCTACGCGGGCACAGCGCGCGCCTTAACTTGCATCATCACGGCCTCCTGCAGGCGCTCCCAGCGCTCCGCCATCCTCGCCGCCATCTCCGGGTGCCTTGCGTACGCTAGGCCGCACTTGTTGCACAGGTTAGCGATACTGCCGTCCGGCGCGCTAAACACGCGCCAGCCCTGCGTACAATGAGGATGGTGCGAGGTGGGACACGCGGGGAAAGGAGAGAAGACGATGCGCCAGCTCGCCGCAGGTCGGCAACACACCAAGCCAGGTAGTGCAGCGATGCCCAAACACACTCACACATGCACACAATGACACACACGCATAGGCAGACGCGCGCACACACACACACACACAAAACATCGTCGCACACACACGTGCACAAGCACACGCGGGCAGCAAGGCACGCACCGGACGCCTCTGCACCGTCGTGCACGTCGCGCACACCGTGCACTCGTTGCGCCAGTCCTCGTGGAAGCCCCGGTACAAGTGCACTATGCCAACGACCGGCCCAGGCTCTGAGCGACCCGCGGCGAAGACCACGGCCTCGCTGCGAACGGCGTTTTCGGCAGCGCCGCCCTGCGCCTGAGGTGCGTGCGCGTTATCGCTGCCAGGCGTTGCGCGCATTCGCGTGGTCACAAGGGCAGCGGCCTCGCTAGGCGTGGCGGGGTCTGCAGCAGCTGGGAGCGCTGCGCCCATCGTCTTGGCCTGCGCGTGCGTCATGCGCGCGAAGACTTCGCCAACGCTGCCTGCCACGGCGGCCGGCTCCGTGGCGGCCTCGGCAGCCAGGCTAGTTGCCGGTCCCTGAGGTAGCGTGAGGTGAGAGTATCAGTAAAAAATGCAGCTGTCTCTTGCATGTGTGCGTGAGCGTGTGTGTGCGTTGTCTATGTTTCAGAAAAAAACGCGGTACGCGGATACTTTCGTACTGCGGGATGGTCGTTTGTGTGCGTACCGTGGGAGAGCCCGGTGCATCGTTGTTGCTTGATTGAAGTGTGACCACCTCCAAGATCCCCCCCCCCCCGTCTGGCTCTGTTGCAGCAGATCGTCCCATTCTCTCGTCTTACACACAATGCATCATTGGTTATTATATCACCAGCAGGGGCCGCGCCCCGGCGCCTGCTGCGTGCATGCACTCAAACACGCGTGTGCCATGCTCGTCTGGGCGAGCATGAGCCCGCACCAACATTTTTTCGACCGCTCCAGGCTGCTTCCATAGACTGCAAACCTTAGAAGTCATAAGTATGCCATCCAATTCAGAATGCCATTGTGGCTCGCTGGTTTCCGCGGTGCCCCCGGCCCCGCCGCTTGTCTGCTGTATGGGAAGATTGGGTGTGTTGATCCACCCTTGGCCGCACACACGTGCGCGCGCAGAGGGCGGCGCAGGGTCGAGGCTGATGTGTACATGCAGAGTTGCATCAAGAATTGACACGCTTTGTGTGTGTTAGGGGCACCTGTGCCCTGTTGAGAAGAGAGAGAGTGAGAAGGTAAGAAAAATAGAGAAATTAGGAAAGAAAATGAGAGGGCAGCGCACATAGCAGCGCGAAAAGGCGACTACCGTTCCACCGGTAATACTACTTTGAACAGCGTTTGCCGGGGACGCAGCCCCCGGGAAAAACATCCGTGTATCAGCCCGCGTTTAAGCGCCTGGCCGGCAGGCCCGGATGGGGCCTCCGCGCGTCCGACGGCAGCCATCTCGCCAAATATTTTCTGCATCACTGGTGTGCGTGTGTGTGTGCGCGCACGTGCGCGTGTGTGTGCATGTCACACACCAGGACATGATGATGTTTGGTTACAATCCACTTCTGGCGGCCACACGTACGGTTCCAAAGCTCCAGTGGGACTTAGAGAAACAAGGCTCAAGGCCCACAAAAGGTCAAGCTACAAGTAGCCCACGGTAACGCCATCCACACTTGGCGGCGGGCGCCAAGCAAGCAGCACCACTGTGCAGGCTGCACACCCAGCCCCTCAAATGGCCAGAGGGCGGGCCCAAGGTATAAAACCATGAAGGGACCAGAAAGCCCTCCCCCAAACCACTGGAAGCGGGGCTGGTAGCACACCCGCCGCAGCACTCTACTCAGCGACCACACCGCACCCGCCACTGCGCGCGTGTGGCGCCACCTCCCCTTCAACACACCCCCAGAGGGGAGGACAGCCGATGCCTGCCGCTGTTCAAAGTCCAAACGTGCACAGCAGCGTAAGTGTGTTTGTCCAGCAGTGTGTTCGAACGTGCACAACATCGTAGGTTCAAAGATTTTCTTCAACTTCTGGAACAAGGTCTACCTAGGGTTCAGGGTAAGCGTCAAGTTTTGTCGTGATCCAGGCTACCTAGTCATGCGGCAGCTGTAGCAAGATTGTGCATGTGCGTGTGCCCCCAATTTGGCCCCGCGACTGTCCCGCGCCTCAGTGTTTTTAGTGGCCACACTTTTTCCGCGGGGCAGTTTACGTCCCAGCGGAAAAACTGCTGCCCCGCCCCACGGGACAGTGCCCCCAAGTGTCCCGCCAAGCCCCGCGGCCCCCGCGACGCCTGCACGGATACCCATGAGCCCCAGGCAGCCCTTTAAGCCACTTCCATGAACTCCAGCTTCCCCAGGCAGCCCTTTACGCCAGCTCCATGCACTCCAGCTTCCCCAGGCAGCCCTATAAGCCAAGCAGCCCTTTAAGCCAGTTCACGCCCTCCAGCTTCCCCCAGGCAGCCCTTTAAGCCAGTTCACGCCCTCTAGCTACCCCCAGACTTTAAGCCAGTTCCATGATCACTGAGTCCCTATCTGTGTCAAAGTAATCTGGTTACATATTGATTTCAAAAAAAGACCAATCACCTAGATATATTGGGTTATCCTGAAATCCTTTTAAGGGCGGATGTCAACATAAACCTTGGACCTTTTAACCAGATTCGCATGCAGTGGGTTCACATGGCCAATTCACTAGACTCTCATGAGCTACATATCGAGTTCAGTCACCTTAGAGTGCATCAGCAGGGTGTTGGAGCGAGTTTTGTATGCACCAAACTCGTCCACAGCCATGTGGCTGTTGGCGGTCGTCCCGCGCCTCAGTGTTTCTAGTGGCCACACTTTTTCCGCGGGGCAGTGTACGTTCCAGCGGGAAAACTGCTGCCCCGCCCCACGGGACAGTGCCCCCAAGTGTCCCGCCAAGGCCCGCGGCCCCCGCGCGGATACCCAAGAGCCCAGGCAGCCCTTTAAGCCAGTTCCCAGGCAGCCCTTTAAGCCAGTTCCCCCAGACAGCCCTTTAAACCAGTGCCCCAAGGCAGCCCTTTAAGCCAGCTGCCCCAGGCCGCGGGACAGCGGGACAGTGCTGCCCCGCACAGGCCGCGGGACAGCGGGACAGTGCTGCCCCGCACAGGCCGCGGGACAGCGGGACAGAGCTGCCCCGTGTATGGGTAGCGGGACAGCGGGACAGCGGTGCCCCGCACAGGCCGCGGGACAGCGGGACAGCGGTGCCCCGCACAGGCCGCGGGACAGCGGGACGCCTGCACGGATACCTATGAGCCCCAGGCAGCCCTTTAAGCCAGTTCCCCCAGGCAGCCCTTTAAGCCAGTTCCTCCAGGCAGCCCTTTAAGCCAGCTGCCACAGTGCATGACACACTTGTATGGACAGCTTGCATGGACCCAGCGGTGCACTTCAGCTTCCCCAGGCAGCCCTCTGAACCAGTACCATTGTCACACACGTTGTCCAATCCGTGTCGGTTGTTACACTTTGCCTCTGCAGCTCCTGCAGCTCCTGCTGCTTCTGCTCATCCTCAATGAGCTCCTGCTGCCTCTGCTGCTGCCTCTGCAGCTCCTGCTGCCTCTGCTGCTGCCTCTGCAGCTCCTGCTGCCTCTGCTCCTCCTCAATGAGCTCCTGCTGCCTCTGCAGCTCCTGCTGCCTCTGCTGCTGCCTCTGCTGCTGCCTCTGCTGCTGCCTCTGCAGCTCCTGCAGCTCCTGCCGCCTCTGCTTCTCCTCAATGAGCTCCTGCTGCCTCTGCTGCAGCTTCAGGAGCTGCCGCAGCTGCAGCTCCTGCTGCCTCTGCTCCTCAAGGAGCTCCTGCTGCATCCGCTCCTCCTCAATGAGCTCCTGATGCCTCTGCCACTCCTCCTCGATGAGCCCCTGCTGCCTCTGCTGCACCTTCACGAGCCCCTGCTGCTGCCTCTCCTGCTGATCGATGAGCGCGCGCTGCTGTTCCAGCTGCCTCTGCTGCTGATAGATGAGCTCGCGCTGCTGTTCCAGCTTGCTCTGCTGCTCCTCGACGAGCTCGCGCTGCCTCTGCGCGATGAGCTCCTGTCGCTGTTCCATCTGCAGCAGCTGCTCATCCCGCTGCCTCTCGGCATCTGCAACCAGCTGCTGCGTCTCGTCCAAGAGGCGCTCCTGGATAAAGAGCTGGTATACCGCGCTCTCGAGCTGCTGCTCCACCATGCACACCTCCAGGTGCATTTCGTGGATAATCGCGTAGCGCGCGACATGATGCGTGTGTGCGTGCGCGTAGATGTCGTCCCGAATCTTGCTGTCGCGGACCATGAGCATCTTGGCCTTGCTCATTGTGGACTCCGGTTGCGCGGTAGGGCGTGGCAGGGCGTGGCGTTAGACGAGTTGGGGGACTGTGCCATGCATGTACCCCGCATGTGCCCCGCAACGATCGGTGGCACCATCGGCAATCGGCTGCGAGTGGCTGGTCACGTGGCTGATCACGTGTCCTGATCCATGCACCAACGCACCGACGCACCAACGCACCAACGCACCAACGCCATGCATACAACTATTTACCTTGTCATCGCTTCCGCCCGCCGCGTTGTTCGCCATATGGGACATGGCGCGCAGAGAGAGGAGCCGGGATGGAAAGGAGTGGGCTGTCATTCATCGACCACGTCATCGTCATCCATCCACACCATGACATAGAAGTGCGCGCTTTCGCCCAGTGGCGTTACAGGCAAGCGCTCTTCCCCGCTAAGCGAGGCAGGCTGACGGCCAAGGAGGCCAGGCGCACGCGGTCATCTCAGCGCGTCTGGTGCGAGGTGCATGCGAGGTGCATGGCATAGGTGCATGCGAGGTGCATGGCATGGGTGCATGCGAGGTGCATGCGAGGTGCATGGCATGGGTGCATGCGAGGTGCATGCGAGGTGCATGGGGCGCGGGCTGCATGACACACTTGTAGTCAAAGCCAAACATCGCCTTCACAATCATCCCAGCCAACTCTGCTTGGCAGCCATGCAGCTTGCATATGAGATGGCTGCGAAAAGTGAAAAAGTGTGAAAAGGTTGTATCCGTGTATGTTGTGTTGTTGCTCCCTTAGTTTGGTCCTGTCATCCTCTGCAGGTCCATGATCATGACCGACGAGGCGCTCCTGGCCGAGCTCCCTCCCGATCTGTTGCGAGACGTGCTCGTGTGAGCTGGCGCGTGGGCGAAGAAGGACTACGAGCTGGGCAGGAACAGGGCCATCCTCAACAACGACGAGGCCGTCTACTCGGCGCTGTCGGTGTGCCGCGCGTGGCACGCGACCCTGACAGGGAACCATGTCACCATTGCTGCCCTGCTGGAGACGGTTCGCGGCTCGCCCGAGCGATTGATGACTGGTGAGACACCTGGCGAGGCCGCGCTGGTGGGTGCAGCCCGGCTGGGGAGCGAGGGGCTGGTGCGCCACCTGTTGGAGAGACCGCTGGACGCGCCCCGTGCCTGCGGTGGCGGCAGGGCGCTGGCGGCGGCGGCACGGTGCGGTCGCGTGTCGATTGTGCGGCTGCTGCTGGACTGGCCGACGCACGCGCCGCACGCCGACGCCGGCTCTCACGCCGTGAGTGGCTGCCCTCACTCTGCTCCGGCCGCTCCGTCGCTTTCAGCCCCTCCCTCGCGCGGGCGAGCGCGCTGCTGTGGTGGAGATCCTGCGGCTGGTCGGGTGGCAGCTGCCGAGTGTCATCACGCCGGCTGGATGGCAGCGTGGGCGGCCTGGCCTCCGATCCGCAACTGCCAAACATGCTCCCCTGCCTGCGGGGGGCGGGGCCGCGGACGAGCCCCGGTGGGTTGGGTTTGCGCACGGCCCGGGCGTGGTCGGGCAGCTGACGTGCAAGCTAGCGGTGGCGCTTCAACTGCGGGCGGTTGTGGACGAGCGGCGAGTGCGGCGGGCAGCCACGGTGGAGGCGGCTCTGGCGCTTGACTGCGGGATGCGCGGAGGCCCCCGTGCAACCGACGCTCAGGTCTGCGCGGGGCTGCGCACCCTGGAGGCGGCGGTGCCAGGGCTGTGGCGGCTGCCGCTCCTCAGCGCCTGCAAGGAGCCCATCTGGCGGCTGTGGGTGAGTGGCTTTCACAAGCAGGCTGCGCTTGGAGTGCCCGAGTGCCCGTGCGGGTGGCGGTGCCGTGAGGAGGACGGGCCGCCGGCGACGGCGTGGCGTGCGCACTGCTTCTGGGGATGCGCGGTGGCGGAGGCGGTGGTGGTGGCGGTTGCTGCTGCCCTCCCTGCTCCTACGCCGGTCATCACGTGCTGCCAGGTGTGGCTGCTGCAGCCTCCCGCTGGGGTGCGTGCTGGTGTGTGGGCTGTGGTGGCAGCGCTCGTGGTGGACGCTATGGAGCGCGGATGCCGCCACCTGTGGCGCATCACGCGTCCGCGTGATGGTGTGCTGCCCCCTGATCGCACGGTGTCGGTTGAGCGGGCGGGGGCGCTGGCGACGATGGACCTTTGGAACGCGCTGGCGTCCTTTGCTGAGGGCGGCGTGATGCCGCGAGGTTGGGCGGGTGTGGTGGGCCCGACCCACCCCTATGTTGGAGTGGTGGACGGCAAGCTCATTCTGAACAAGGCGTCCTAGATCCCTGAGGGGACGAGTTATGTGAGGGGAGGTAGCGCCGCACGCGTGCGCTGGCGGGATGAGTTGTGGCTGCTGGGTAGAGTGCTGTGGTGGGTGTGCGCACCTGCTCCGCTTCCAGTGTTTTGAGGGTGGGCTTTTTTTTGGTCCCTTTATGGTTTTATACCTTGGGCCCGCCCTTCATCCACTGGAGGGGTTGAGTGTGGAGCCTGCACTGTGGTGCTGCTTGCTTGGCGCCCGCCGCCGTGTGTGGATGGCGTTGCCGTGGGGCACCCCCCCTTTTTCTGTTGGCAGGTCTTCAGGACTGCTTCATCTAAGTCCCACTGGAGCTTTGGAACCGCACGTGTGACCGCCAGAAGTGGATTGTAACGAACTCATCATCATCATCTGATTAAGGCGGCTAGGGGCGGCCACGAGACCGTGTTGCGGCTGTTGCTGACGTGGCGCGAGCACGCGCCCCGTGCCAACTGCAGTGCTGGGCAGGCAGGAGGCTGACATAGAAGACGGTGACGCACGCTCGCGCGCTCTCGTTTCTCCTGCGCCTCCTTCCAGCTGGTAGGGCACACTATCAATCGAGAGGTTTGTCATTATTATTCACATTTTTTCTGCTCTTATCGCGAGGGAGTAAACTTCACACAGCCTGGCGTGCTGGTAGGCTGGCGCGCTGCCTGGCCTTGCGGGCTCTCCTAGTAGAGCTCCCCTAGACGTGTCGTCTAGGCCTAAACTCACGCCCCGTGGGCGCGTACTTGTAAAAACTGTAAAAACACTTCACACAGCCTGGCGTGAATCACCGCCGCAGTCAGTGGACGCACCACTGCTGACACAGCCCGACATCAATCCCAATGCCTGATCCGCGCCAGTGAAGGCGGCGCCTCAGGCGTTGGGAATGTGGTAGGGCGGGCGCTCCTTGTCCAGCACCTAGTCGCGCCTCCCCTGGTAGGCTGGCCTGGTAGACTGGCGCGCTGCGCAGCCTTGCGGGCTCTCTTAGTAGAGCTCCCCTAGACGTGTAGTCTAGGCCTTAACTCACGCCCCGGGGTCCTCCGGGTGCGTGCGTGTAAAACCTGTAAAAACTGGTAGGCTGGCGCTCTCCCTGGGCACAGAAATCGCGCACCGCATGAGCCCGCGCTGGGCCTGCCTGCCTGCGGCACCGCTCCGACCCCGCGCGCCGCTGCCGCCGCCCTCTCGCGCGTGCGCACCGCTACCGCTCTCGCGCCACACCGCCGCTACCGCCTTCTCGCGCGTGCCGCCGCCGACCCCACCCGTGCGCCGCCGCTTGGCCTTGCAGGCTCTCCTAGTAGAGCCCCGCTAGACGTGACGTCTAGGCCTCAACGCACGCCGCATTGTATGAACCCTGTGAAACCTAGTCGCGCCTCGCCGGTGCGTCCCGGTGCCTGCTGCGCAGCTCATTCGCCTCCTTGCGCTTGCCCTCCTTCTCGAGCACCCCGGCCAGGCAGACCCGGCTGCTCCGCGTGGCTGAGTTGTCATCGCCCAGCCACTTCTGCCGCATTTCCAGGGCGTGCCGGAAAAGGCGCTCGCTCTCTGCTAGGTTGCCCTGCTTGGAAAGCACGTCCGCGAGGTCGTGCACGCTCTGGAGCGTAGTCCTGTGCTGGGGGCCGAGTACCTTCTCACGCGCCGTCATCGCCTTCCTGAAGTAACGCGATGCATCGTCCGTGTTGCCTTGCTTGTCGAGCATGTACGCGAGGTCGCTGTAGCTCGCCAGCGTCTCCGGATGCTCGACACCGAACGCCTCTTCACGCAGCTTGATCTGAAGCCAGAGTGCCTCCTCGTCCATCTTGCCTTTGCCAGCGAGCGCATCTTCCCGCGGAGATCTCTGCCCCGGGCGGTAGCTGGTGGTGGCCAGCGCACGGTGCACGTCGTCGAGTTTGACGCGGCTCTTCTTCGTGTCCTCATGGCCCTTGTTCAGCACGAACGTGCGTCCCTTGAGCGCAGCCGTGTACATGCGCTCGATCTGATTGGGATCCAGCTGCAGAGCCACCTTCGCCATCGCCATGTCCACCGTCCGCCCAGACCTGTCGCACCACAGCTTCTCAATGTTGAGATCCCGCCTCAGCAGATTCACAGCACGCACACAGTAATCCTCGTTGAAGGTGGCTGTGTCGGCCTTTTTCTCCTTGGTGTCGCTGTACGACATCGCCGAACGCGCTGTAACCGCCATGGCAACGTTTGTCGCAAACCATAACCCCATCAGCGCCCATGCCGACACCGAGTTGAACCTGTGCGGTGGGGAATTATAGCACGGTGTGGGTCGCAGTGCACCGTCGTGGTGACGAATGCTTGATCATCGATGCGAGCGCACAGTCGGGGTGGGGTGGGGGGGCAAGGGTGCGCCCCTCCCTTTCCAATACACACCCAAGCGCACGCGCAGCCGCCACCATTACGAGACCCATAGTGTCCGTGCCATTATTCAAATTTGTTGACCGTCATGTACAGCACCGACCGATTGCGTTCGTTGCAGTGGGGTTGTGCTTGAAAGGATTTTCACGCGGTGACAGCATGCACACATGGCGACAGCATGCACACATGGAGACAGCCCCATACCAATCCCAACTCCTGAGGCGCGCCAGTCAAGGCGGGCATAACGCCTGAGGCGGTCGGATTGGAGCCTCAGGCGGTGGTGGTCTCCTAAGGCAGTGGGAGGTGGCGCCTGAGGCGACGCCTCAGGCGACGCCTCAGGCGGTCGGACGTGCGCTTGAGGCGGTCTCGGAGCACCTGAGGCGCAGCCTGATCCGCGCTAGTCAAGGCGGCGCTTGAGGCACTGCCTTAGGCGTTGGGAATGTGGTAGGGCAGCATGCGCAGGTGCTGCATGCTGCATGGATTGGGAGCAGCCGCTGCTCACCAGGGCACGCTGTACACCAGCTCGTTGGGAATGTGGTAGGGCAGCATGCGCAGGTGCTGCATGCTGCATGGATTGGGAGCAGCCGCTGCTCACCAGGGCACGCTGTACACCAGCTCGTTGGGAATGTGGTAGGGCAGCATGCGCAGGTGCTGCATGCTGCATGGATTGGGAGCAGCCGCTGCTCACCAGGGCACGCTGTACACCAGCTCGTTCGTGAGGAAGTTCTGCAGCGCCACCAGCGCAACCATCAGAAAGCCCGCGATCATGAAGCGGTCCATCAGGTTGAGGCGGTTGATGATGGGCGTGTATTTGGCGGTGGAGACGGACAGCTTGAAAGCGACGAGCGTCAGCACCATGGTCAGCGTGACCTTGTGTGTTGAGGTGGGGTGGGGTGGGGGTGGGGGTGGGTGGGTGGGAGGGGGGGTTGAGCGCACGCACAAGGGAGGGTGGGCGCACGCACAGGAGAGCGTGGGTGCCCATCACCGCATGCACGCCTTAACCCTCAACCCACCAACCAAACCCTAACCAAGCTCGCCCTCACCTGCAATCGCGCGCCCAGCTCGGCCGCGCCGAAGCGGAAGCTGATAAAAGAGAAGAGCACGATGCACCAGACCGGCAGGGCGATGTTCACCAGGTAAAACAATGGGCGCCGCCTGACGATGAGCACGATGTCAAAGACCTTGGCCTGTTCCCCGTCGACTATGGGGCGCCCGAAGATCTCCACCGCGTCGCGATGCAGCGTCCACTCGCTGTCGTGATCTTTGACCGACAGCTTCGACTTGTCGAAATATGGCGGGTTGCCCCGTAGGCAGCTGCTCACCGCTTCCTGCAACACACTGCTTCTGGGGATCGACGGATTGTCATATTCGTTAAAGTTGAACACGTACTTGGCGTGCAGCCGCTGCACGTCCAGCGGGAAGTTCCGCAGCTCCAGGTCCTCATGGATGGCGCCTGTGTCTGCAGCTGCGTTGACGACGTGTCCACGGAACACAAACGGCTCATCGCTCAGCGCTGGAATGAACACGAGGAGCTTGACAACCATGCTCGGCGTGAAAGTCTGGTCGCTGGTGTCGACCTTGGGCATGTCACGCAACAAAACGTTGATGAGCGCAAACGGCTGGGCACGGTCGTTGGAGGTACCTACATGCGGGCAGGGCAGGGAACGACCCAATCAGATGGTGCCCGTACGCACAAAACACGGCATGCAGCCATGCAAGCCATGCTAGCTCACCGCTCTCAGGACTTGGCGCATGTCCTTGAGCCTGGGCAGCTTGTTGCTCGGCCGGCTTCCGTTGCATGTCCTTGAGCCTGGGCAGCTGGTCGCTCGGCCGGCTGTCCTTTTGTCCAGCCACTGCCTGCCCCGCGCGCCACGGCCCATCCACGGCACCAGTCTCCTCGTCCTCCAGAATGGCCCGGTGTCCTGATGCATGTACCCGATTGCCTGTGGCCATGGATGGAGGGTAGTGTGCGATCAAAGCTGCTGATGCATGCATGCATGCCCATGGTCTGGACATTTGGGTGCACACAAGGGTGCTCACCCTTCACGAGCAGCACAGCCGAAGCTGCTACGCCTCCACGCTGCTGCCCTGATGCTGCGTGAATGCGGGGGCGCAGGCGGCTCAGGTGGCGGGAGGGGCAAGGGACACGCATACATGGCTCGCCTGCGCAAGGGATGATGCAGTTCAGTGAGTGCGGCAAAGGGCATGCATTCCCCATGCATCCCCTTGCGTCTTCATGCACTTCACGACGATGGTGCACAACAGGTAAAAGCCATGCATCCTGTATGGAGCGCCACAGTGGGGGGAGGGGGAGAGCGGGGGAGCACAACAATCTGGCGCACCTGCTGCTGGGGCAGACTCTTCTCCCACGTTTGCAGTAGAGCCCAGCGAGGCACCCATGCCTGCTCGTCGAGAGACTGCACAACCGGTGCCGGTGGGATGAGGAGGAGCAGCACGCGATGGGGGCAGAGGGTCGATGAACGCTAGGTGAGAAAGCGGGCAAGGGGCAACCAAGCGTTCAGCATGCCGCATGCATGCCGCACGCACCGCTGCCAGCGCAAAGCTGTAACAGATCAATCTGAATCGAGTATGCGATGCACTAAAGGCACTCCAGGCAATCGGCGCAGCATGGCGACATACGTGTTCGCGAATCGCTTGCTCCCCACGGCATGCATCGCACCTTCAGAAGCAGCGGCTGGCAGTGGCAGTACTGGACTCCGGGAGAGGGGAAGTGAAGAGCGTGGCGGTCGGCCTCGACATGGATCTTCGGGCTGGGATCGGGTTGGGCAAGTAATGCGACTCCCTGAAGTGTAGTGCCACGCTTAAACCCTGAACAGAGCATGCGAGCTCAAAGGGACGTATCTGCGAGATCCTTTTAAGCCAGTTGCTGGCGTGCACCTGGCTTAAAGGGTAGCTGGCAAGCAAACGAATGGCTTAAAGGGCTGCCTAGCGAAGCTGGGGAGCATACAAGTGGCTTAAAGAGTCGCATGGGGCGAAGAGGGAGTGGCAGCGCAGGCTTCGCGGGGCGCCGCGAGGCTTGGCGGGACAGTTGGGAGCGGTGTCCCGTGGGAAGGATGGTGGATGTGAATGTGACGACATACACAACATGTGTTCAGCAACTCTGTACATTGATGATGACATGGCTGTGGACGAGTTTGGTGCATACAAAACTCGCTCCAACACCCTGCTGATGCACTCTAAGGTGACTGAACTCGATATGTAGCTCATGAGAGTCTAGTGAATTGGCCATGTTAACCCACTGCATGCGAATCTGGTTAAAATGATGATGATGATGAGTTCGTTAAAAGGTCCAAGGTTTATGTTGACATCCGCCCTTAAAAGGATTTAAGGATAACCCAATATATCTAGGTGATTGGTCTTTTTTTGAAATCAATATGTAACCAGATTACTTTGACACAGATAGGGACTCAGTGATCATGGAACTGGCTTAAAGTCTGGGGGTAGCTAGAGGGCGTGAACTGGCTTAAAGGGCTGCCTGGGGGAAGCTGGAGGGCGTGAACTGGCTTAAAGGGCTGCTTGGCTTATAGGGCTGCCTGGGGAAGCTGGAGTGCATGGAGCTGGTGTAAAGGGCTGCCTGGGGAAGCTGGAGTTCATGGAAGTGGCTTAAAGGGCTGCCTGGGGCTCATGGGTATCCGTGCAGGCGTCGCGGGGGCCGCGGGGCAATTGGCGGGGCAATTTGGCCGCGGGGCGATTTTCACACTTTCCGGAGCGAATTTCCCCCGATTCACCCCCGCAGTTTCCCCCCTCATTTGCCGTTTTGCCCCCGAAGCGGGAGCTGCGAGCGCTCAGGACACCACTGTCACACGTTCAGGCTGACGTCTCTGTCTCATCACCGACACTGCGCCTTGTCTGACGTTCGTGCTGGTGCATTTCTGTTTGCGGCCACGTTGTTTTACAATCGAGGGCATTGCTTGCCGACACGCTCGCACCCCTCTCTCTCTCTCTCTCTCTCTCTATCTCTCTCTCCCCCCCATGCAGGCCCTCGCCCCCCCTCACGCGAGCAGCATAAGCGCCACAAACAGCGCGCCCGCAAGCGAGGCTGCGCTGGGGATGATGGTTGCGCCGCTCGTAGGGGTAGGCGCCCCGACCTCACCGCCCTGGATCCTGAACGGGGGCGGGGCCGGGGTGCCGTACGCGGGCGGGTACACTCCGTACGCGGGCGGGTACGCTCCGTATGCTGGCGCTCCGTACGCGGGCGGAGATGCGATACTCAGAGTCGGTGCGACACGCAGAGTCACGACCACGGGCTCGCCCGTGGCGTTGGCGGCAATGTTGGTCGCGTCAATGCTCGTGACGAGGATCGCGTCAAGCCCAGCATCGGCGCCGATGGGCACGCAAATCTCGGTCGGCTCGGAGCCGACAATGGAGTTGACGCTGGGGTCCGACACGTTGAAGACGACGAAGACCTCGGCGACAACGCCTGTTGGTGTGACAGCCACGACAGCCTGATAGCAGCCAGTGAGGCCGCTGAGGTCGGCGGCAAAGGTGGTGATGAATGTAGATGCATAGGACGCTGGCAGCAGTGTGGTGTCGAAAACGGTGGAGAAGACCAGGCCGTTGCCAACTGCCAGCACCGCATCCGGGTTGATGCACACCGCAAGGGGCGGGGTGAGGAGGAGCGAGGTCCCCAGGGCCAGGGGGATGATGCTGACCGGGGCGAGGGGAGACGTGCAGTTGGCGACCGTAGTGACCAGAACGGCAAAGTCGCCCGTGGCGTCGGCGTCGGCGCCGACGACGATGAACATGCCGTCAGACACGTTGAAGTTTGACGCCTTGATGGGCGTCAGCGTGTCGTTTGCCTGGAGCGTCAGCAGAGGCGCTGCACCGGGTGCGTTGGATGCGTAGATGGAGATGAAGCCGTTGGGGTTGGAGCCGGTGACCGCGACGTTGTACTCAGAGACCGCGGTGCCGTCGGCCAGGGTGGTGGGCACAAAGTACGCGCAGTCAAAGGCGGTGCCGGACGCGGTGAAGGAAGCATCGAAGAACGCAGTGTCCACGACCTGTGGGCATGTAAGGCAAGCAGGGTGGGGTCAGAGGAGGAGGAGGAGGACCTCCTTGGAGGGTTCAACCCACCAGCTTCCAGCCGTCCCCAGGCACTTCACCACCTCCACGTCGCCCCCTCCACGTCCCTGCTCCCTGATCCCCACGTCCCTGCTCCATGATCCCCCCTCCCTGCTCCCAACGCCTGCCTGTGGGGTCGCGAGGTCGGCGCAGTCGACGGGAGCGATGCGCGTCGTCGGCGGTGGCCGCGGGCTTGGCGGGGGTGGGTAAGCGGGCTGCGCCATCACTGCACTGAGGCACGTGCAGGCCAGGGCGCAGGCCAGGGCGACGTATGCGGCGGCGGGGCGCGGAGAGGCGCGGTTGTGGAGAGGGGCCATTAGTGCTGGCTTGGCCGCTGGGCGCGCGGATGTGTGCTAGTGAGAGGTGGCGTGTGTGTTCTAGAGATGAGGGGATGCGGTTTGTGCATCGTTAAAACAAAAACTTCCACACTTCCAACTTCGGGGCCGCGGGCCGCGAGAAGCTATCCGCAGGAGTCCGGCAGGGAATCAAAAAGGAGGGAAACCCACGGCAGCGCCACATACACGCGGCGGCGGGCGCCAAGCAAGCACTACCTCAGCCAGGCACACTTGTGATCAGCCCTGAGGCAGTCAGTGCCAGTCCCTAGGTATCACCTGCTGTAAAGCTTCAGCCAGTACCATGAAGGGACCAAAAAGACACCCACCCCCACGCAATTGAGTTGCAACCCAAGAAGACCCGCCGCGGCACTCTGCTCGGCGACCACACCGCACCCGCCACCGCGCGCGTATGGCGCCATCACACACCTCACCACCTCAGGGGTCTAGGAAGTCGTGTTCAGAGTGAACCCGCCGTCCACCACTCCAATGAAGGGGTGGGTCGGGCCCACCACAGCCGCCCACATGCGCGCGCACCACGCCACCCTCAGCGTGGCAAAAGAGGCCAGCGCATCCCGAAGGTCAGTTGTCGCCAGCTCCCCCGCACGGCTGCCGCCGCATGTCCAAGTGGCAGCACACCATCACGTGGGCGTGTGATGCGCCACAGGTGGCGGCGGCCGCGCTCCACTGCGTCCAACACGAGCGCGGCCACCACCGCCACAGACCAGCCCACACCCCAGCGGGAGGCTGCAACAGCCACACCTGGCTGCACGTGATGACCGGGGTAGGGTCAGGAAGGGCAGCACCACCGCTTCCGCCACCGGGCATCCCCAAAAGCAGTGCGCACACCACGCCGTCGCCGGCGGCCCGTCCTTCTCACGGCACCGCCACACGCACGGGCACTCGGGCACGCCCAGCACGGCCTGCTAGTGAAAACCACTACTCACCAGATGGGCTCCTTGCGAGCGTTGAAGATCATCTGCCACAGTGTTGGCACAGCCGCCTCCAGGCCGCGCAGCTCCGCGCAGACCTGCGCGCCGGTCGCGCAGGGGGCCCCCGTGCGGCTCGTGGTCCAGTGCCAGAGCCGCCTCCACCATGGCCGCACCCGCCGCACCCGCCGTTCGTCCACCACCACCCGCAGATGAAGCGCCAACGCCAGCAGAGCATGCCTGATGCCAAGGTCGAGAACTTGGGCTGTGGGGCACACTGATTTGACCGGGAGGCGCACATCCTCTCGACCTCCCGTGCCTGTGTCAGTAGGGAGTCCTCCTAGCATACAATCTCAATCAAACACCAGTGGTGTCCTTTAGGAAAACGTGAATGTTCTGTTTGCCCCCGCAACAGTGGAGGGAACATGCCGAATTGTACCCGCAGGAGACGATTTTTGCGGAAAAGTGTGAAATTTGCCGGAGCGAATTTCCCGCGATTCGCCCCCGCATTTTCCCCCCACATCTCCCGTTTTGCCCCCGAAGCGGAGACTGCGGGGGCTGCGGGGGCGCTAAGGACACAACACGTTCAGGCTGGCGTCTCTGTCTCATGACCGACACTGCGCCTTTTCTGACGTTCGTGCTGGTGCATTTCTCCAGAGTTCCCCTGGCATGGATCACTGGCTGCGAGCGCTCTTGCCGCCCGAGAGATCGAGAGAGCGAGAGACCGAGAGAGCGTCCCGGTCACACGTATTTCGCACCCCCCTTTGATTCCCATCAGTCCCATCGCGTTCGAACGCGTCCTCGTGTGCACCACCGAGTCCTTTGTCTTCTCGCGAGACCTCGGGTGCGCACCGATCGCACCATACCGCACCGATCACACAAAAGCCCCACCGATCACACAAAAGCCCTACCGACCGCCACCGTATCGATGCAAACTGACACCTCGCACATGCTCTCGCACCGTACGAAGTGACACACTTGTCGTACAGATCGTGACAAGTCGATCACATACAAGTGTGATGATATCATCGTGTGTACATCGCATGTGTCTCGTGTCTACATATCATGTTGTCGTATGTGTCTACATATCATCGTGTGTACATCATCGTGTGATGTCAAGTGATCTGTATCACGATCTGTGCACACATACGGTGTGTATCGTATACCATACTATACCGTGATCGGTAGATGTGATCTGTAGGATGATCACCGTGATATCTGATCACCACGTCACTAGCATATCTACGTACGGAGATACTCTCAGTAGACATCAGTATGACATCGACACCATATCATACGTCTCATATCACATCATCTGATGACACACGATGTCACTCCATGATATCACCGATGACGTTCCTCCGTATGGACCGTCCTCACCGGTCGTGTCGTTGTGACGACTGTCACTCGTGTGTCGTGATGACGTGCACTGCCGTCGCGGGCTGCCGTGGTGGTGACTCGCCAGTGGCGGAGCCTCCGGGCGACCCGTGACTCGCATGTGCGGCCCGGAGGCGTGGCACGAACGGAGCCCGTTCCCACGGATTCGCTGACCTCTGTCGTCACTGACTGGTCCATTCTGTATTATGTAATTTCATGATATTATGAAGCAAAGCGTCGGTAAACGCATTCCCGCCAGATTTGTCGGAAGATCCGCGGTATGAGTGGTCGTCGAAAGGACTCGGATAGGATGGCATCGTTCGTATTACACTCTGTCGATATTATTTTTCGCAACATTTTTCGCAACATACGGCGCCATCCGGACGCGAACGCCTGCAGCCACGTCTGACGACACCTCGTCCTCGCGATACCTGCTACCGCTGCTACCGCTGCCCAAGACGCTCCTTTTGCCCGTGTGCATGCCCGTGTTAAATAAAAATACCCTACCCTAAACCCTAAACCCTACATTGCCCGACGCGACGCTACCAGGTCGTAGACCCCCCTGTTCGGCAGCGACACGTCGTGCGGGTCCGCGCCCGCGTCCAGCAGCACGCGGCACGTCTCGAGGTGCCCCCTCTCGAAGGCGATGCGGAGCGCCCGGCTCTTTTTTGCGCGTGGGTCGGCGCCGCACCGCACGAGCGCATCGCACGTCGCCGCGTGCCCTCCCTTTGCGGCGGCCAGCAGCGCCGCGCTGTTGCTGGCGCGCGCCTTGGCCGCCGCGCTGCCGAAGCGCTCTCGGTCGCACAGGAACGTGCAGAGGTCGGTGTTGCCCGTGCTCGCAGCGCGGTCCAACGCGGCGCTGCCTCTGTGGCACGGCTTGGCGCCCTCGTGCTCGCAAAAGTACTTGCAGATGTCGGTTTGGTGCATCGCAGCCCTGACCATGAGCTCGCACACGGCGTCCTCGTCCATGTCGTTCTCGATGGACCGCACGGACGCCATGATGGCCCTGCACACGCCCAGGCGCCCGTGTATGATCGCGAGATCGAGGACGAAAAGCAGGTGCAGCCAATGGTCCGGGGCGGCGTCGCCCTCGGTGATGGTGCGCATGGTGTCCAGCAGCAAGACGCAGACGGCGTCGCTGGTGCCGGCGCCGGCGCCGATCGAGTCTCGAAAGACGTTGTACACCGTGTCGAACGGCGTCTTCAGGCGCGGGATGAAGATGTTGCAGCACTCGACGCTCCCGCTGCGCGCCGCCGAAGCGAAGACGCTGTCCGCGACGACGTTGTCCTCGGCCGACCAGAACAGCTCGGTCTCGAACATGGCGCGGCACATGGGCACGTTGCCCGCTCCCGCTGCCGCGTACAGCAGGGCGCCGGGGTAGACCTCGATCGCGTCGGTGTCGATCGAATCCAGCAGGGCGCAAAAGGTCTCGACGCTCGCGTGCCTGGCCGCGCGCATCAGAGCGTCGTGCGGCTCGTGCACCTCGAGCATGGCCCTCGGCAGGTCGCGCAGGCCGTGCCACTCGCGGCACACGCCGCGGCACGCGCCTCGCGCCGACTGCCAGGATGGGTTGGTGATGGTGTATGCGGCACTTCACGGCCGCGAGGCCACGGTGCGCCTGCTGCTCGAGTGGCCGACGAACGCGCCTCGAGCAGACTGCCGGAATGGGGATGCATTGGTGTATGCGGCATTTGGCGGCCACGAAAAAATCGTGCGACTCCTGCTCGAGTCGCAGCACGCGCCTCGCGCCGACTGCCAGCGCGGGCTTGCGTTGATACTTGCGGTACGGTTCGGTTGCGTGTCGATTGTGCGCCTTCTGCTCGAGCGGCCGCAGCACGCGCCCAGAGCCGACTGCATGCATGGGCTGGCGCTGGTGCGGGCGGCATCGTGCGGCCACGAAAAAATCGTGCGGCTGCTGCTCGAGTGGCCGCAGCACGCGCCTCGCGCCGACTGCCAGGATGGGTGGGCGCTGGTGGATGCGGCACGTGAAGGCCAAGAGGCCACGGTTCGCCTGCTGCTCGAGTGGCCGACGCACGCTCCACGTGCCGACTGCCGGGATGGGCTGGCGCTGGTGGCTGCGATGGAAAATAACCACGATACCACGGTGCGGCTTCTGCAGGGATTCGCGCAGCGTCAACGACAGGGATACATCCCGAGCGAACCGGTCTAAAAGGCGCGACGGGTAAATAGGAAAGGGAGATAAATGACCGAGGCGCTCCCTCTCGACGTATTGGGTGACGTGCTCGCGAGGGCCGGTGCGTGGACGACGGGCGAAGAGGGTAAGGGCGAAGAGGGCGAGGTGTTCTGCTCCGCGCTGTCGGTGTGCCGCGCGTGGCGCGCGACCCTGAACGAGAACCACGTCGCCATGGCCACCCTGTTAACGGCGGTTCGCGGCTCGCCCGAGCGATTGACGAAGGACGAGACACCGTGCGAGGCCGCGCTAAAGGGCGCAGTCCGGATGGGGAGCGATGGGCTGGTGCGCCACCTGCTGCAGAGACCGCGGGACGCGCCACGCGCCGACTGCGGGGATGGGCGGGCGCTGGCGATGGCGGCCTATGAAGGCGGCGAGGCCATGGTGCGGCTGCTGCTCGAGTGGCCGCACCACGCGCCTCGCGCCGACTGCCGGGATGGAGAGGCGCTGGTGATGGCGTCTCATGTCGGCCACGACAAAATCGTGCGGCTGCTGCTCGAGTGGCCGACGCATGCGCCTCGCGCCGACTGCCGGGATGGGCGGGCGTTGGTGCATGCGGCTTTGCGCGGCCACGACAAAATCGTGCGACTACTGCTCGAGTGGCCGCACCACGCGCCTCGCGCCGATTGCCAGGATGGGTGGGCGCTGGTGCATGCGGCGAGTGGCGGCCACGAAAAAATCGTGCGGCTGCTGTGTGACACGTATATGATGCTGTCGGTATACGGGATCCAACACGTCATACCCGTCCCGGAGGGACCGTCCGACCGTCGTCACGTCGTCGTGACGACCAGGACTCCACGACCAACCACAGGTGATGATCCGTATGGATGATAGTACGTGATATGACATATATGTATGACGTGAGTGATATCTCCGAGTGATGGATACGTCATTATCATCTCATACCGGTATACCTCACGGTGTCGACATATAGACACATGATACGTCTATATGAGACATTACGTAGATACATGAGACACATGATATCTCACACAGTCTCATGAGATCTCTATCTCGACATCTTACCGGATGTAGATGTGTCAGGATCCTATCAAGATCACATCCTATCCCCCAGATCCGTATCTACCGTATCTATCCTGCTGGGGATCACCTAGGTGTGATCGGTTACATCGGTATGTGTATACTCCCGTGATCACTTGTCTCGTGTGCACATCGTGTGATCGTGTGTATCTGTGCATCAAGTGTCGGTATGTGTATATATGATATCGTGTGGATATAGCATACATAGGTGATCCCCCTCTATAGGATGTGATCCTAGCAGAGGATCCTCACATCCCGATGTACATGTGTGAGATATATCTCCTCTCATCGGAGATCTATAGATGTCGACGGTATATGAGTATATCACCGTGATCCTGTGTCATGATGTCACCGGTATATCATCCGGTATCACCGTGATATCATGACATCATCATGATCATGATACCGTGATATCACACCGGATGACGTCATGACATGGATGATCTGACCAACCATACCAGGACGTCGTGATGACGGTGACGTCCGACCGTGACGTCGTCACGTCCGAGCGGACCGACTGGTGGTGTCGCGGATCCAGTGGACGGATCTGCCACGTCCGGAGGATGGTCCGGTGGCGCCATCTGGCCGGTGCGGCAGTGGCAGCTGCGCGTCCTGTGGGCGTGCGGGCGTCCCACGAGGGTCACCGTGACGGGCGACTTGCCGAGGTCGCGGCATCCCGGGCACATGCGGGCTCCGGCCACATGCGAGCCGATCGGCACGAGCCGGCCACCTGGGCCCCGAATCAGGTGGGGGCCTGAATCCCTCGGGGCACACCTCGGCACCCCGAGGCCGCTGCTTCCACCTCGGAGAAGTTGCTGTATCACGCGCATGAAGTGGATGTTCCTGGCTGGCGACGCCGACACCGGATACAAGCGCCTCGGCGCCGAGTTCGTGGATTGCGTCGTGCCGCGCCAGGACGACACCGAGCTGTTAGAGTTCTGGGAGGCGCGCGCCAAGGCAAAGCGCGGGACACAGCCCGTCCGGAGCGCCGCGTGGTTTGGCCAGACGGTGGTCATCCCGACGTGCGCAGAGTGCATGTTGAACATCTGGAAGATGCTGTACCGGTACGACAGCCCAGAGACAAAGCACGAGGCACGCATGGCCAAGTACGCGCTGCTGGTGCAAAAGTGCGTGTGAAGTAAGTATGTAAGGCAGTTAGGGCAGTTAGGGCAGTTAGGGTATTTTTATTTTTATCTCGACAGAGTGTAAAATGGGGCAGCGGGCGATCCTCTGGGTGCTGGCATTGGCGTTGGCCTTGGCGCTGGCGCTGGCCTTGGTGCTGGCCTCCTCGGTCCGAGGGCGCGAGACCTTTGTCGACATCGCAAAAATGCACAGCGGCTTCGGGGTGGAGGCGTGCGGCGCGTTGCGACTGACCGACTCGGGCGACGGGCTGTTGGAGGCGGTCAGCGCCAACGTGCTGGATTCGGGGCGGATCCGGGTGTGGAAGCCTCGAGATGCTCGCGATAAACGCGAGGATCTGCTGTACTGCTACATCGCGGACGACGCGGAGACGGGGCAACGCGACACGTTCATGCAGGGCAAGGCGTGCGAGGCGTCGTCGCTCCTCCTGAAGGACGTCCCCTTCGTCCGCGACGTGTTTGCGGACGACGGCGGCGCGCTGCGCACAAAGTACCGCTCGGACAACAAGAAGTGCGTGCTGGCGATCGATCGCGCCAAGATCGACGATGCGTCGCTCAAGCAGTGGTGGCGGGTGTTCGCGGACCAGGACCAGTGTCGCGCGGCCAACCTGTCGCTCATCGAGCGCAACGAGGCGCTGCAGCGCCAGTACGCCGAGGCGGTGGAGGACAACGACGCCGTGCTTCAGGACGTCGCCGTGCAGCAGGCGCGGGTGGAGGCGCTGGACCGCGAGCTGGCCGACCTCAAGCGCGAGTCGGACAGCTTCGAGGCGGACCGGGCCGAGGCGACCGACAGGGCGGCGGCCGCGCGGGCGGAGCTGACGGCGATCAAGACCGAGGCCGCTCGAAAGCTGGAACTGCTGGCCAACGGCCTGGGCGTGCTGGAGAGCTCGTCCGCCAACCTGGACCGTCGGCGCGCCGAGATGGCGGCCGTGACGGCGGCGACCGAGACGACGATGGCCAACGTGTCGGAGGACCTCGTGCTGGTCCGCGACAAGTACGCGTCGACCGCCGCGCGCGTGGCGCAGGAGCAGGCGTTCCTCGCGTCGGAGCGCGAGAGCTACGACGCCGAGGTGGCGGAAGACGCGCGGTGCGCCGCTGACAGGCACGCCGCGGAGCGGTCGCTGCACGACTGTCGCGCGACCAACGCCGAGACGACGAGCGCGCGGTCCGCGGTGGGAGCGGCGCTGCAGGCGTGCGTCGACGGCGCGACCGCGTGCGCCCGGAAGCTGGGTCTCGTGTCGCGGCGGCGCGACGAGACGAAGGCGCAGCTGGACGCGACGGTCGCGGACGTCGCGGCGTGCGCGGCGCAGGTGTCGGTGTGCCGCGACGAGGTCAACGACTTCCGCCGCAAGAAGGACGACGAGACGTACCAGTTCGAGCAGACGCGCATCCGTCTGCCGTACGAGTCGTGCGACGACTTCGGCGTGAACGCCGACGTCAACGAAGAGCACATCCGCAAGACGAGGAAGCTGCAGGACGAGATCGACGCGATCAAGATCAAGTCCAACGGGTTCGAGGCGGAGCTGCGGAAGATGAACGAATCGTGCGAGGACACGATCAAGAACATGCGCGTCAACAACAAGTTCATCACCAACCACTACATCGCGTGCAGCGGCGACGCGGAGTGCAACGACCAGTGGTGCGCCGAAAAGGCAAAGGACATTTACGGCAATCCCGGGGAGTACGCCGGCCTGTACCTGATCACGGGCAACACGCGCAACGCGTGCGTCTGCTCCTACACCGGCAACGACGCCGACGCCGACATGACGCGCACCAACAACCAGGGCGTGCTCGCGTGGTTCGAGCAGGGCGATATCCGCACACGCGACTGCGGGAACGCGCAGTGCACCCGCTTCGGCGCGCGCGTCGAGTGCGTCTGCGATTACGCGTACGGGCGGCAGCAGACCCTGTCGACGCACGGGTGCTGGGACAACACGCTGATCTTCCAGAACAAGCAGTTGGTGTGTGATGCCGCTGGCATCGCTGCCACACCTGTATCAGCGCCTGCACCAGCTCCAGCACCTGCGCCAGCTCCAGCTCCAGCTCCAGCACCCGCTCCCGTGCCCGTGCCCGTGCCTGCTCCTTCGCGCGGCAGAGGCGGAGGACGAGGCGGCGGCGGAGGACGCAATGCCGATCCTGCACCAGTACCGACACCCATCCGCGTTGCCGCTCCGTCCGGAGGCGGAGGACGCGGCAGAGGACGTCGTCGGTAGACCCGTTGAAAGGGGTGCATTATTTTTCTCGCTCGAATGTAATCGCGATGGAGTACTCGTGCCTGATGGACGCCTTGATGACCAAGGACATCAAGGCGTACGAGGTGGCGCTTCGCAACGCGCTCCTGGTGACCGAGCCCAGCGGCATGGCCGCGGCCTTGATCGAGTACTACGCAAACTACGCGCTCGTCGGCCAGGTGTCGACGATCGCGAGCATCTCGGACGCGCTGACGACGCTGACGACGAGCACGCGCAGGCAGAAGGACGCGCAGCTGCGGGCGTGCATGGCGCTGGGCAAGCTCATCATGGACGGCCAGCGGTGCGTGCACCCCGAGCGCATCGAGTACAACACGCTGTACTGCGACGTGGACGCCAACGAGGTGGAGCTCATCCTCAACAACAACGTCGACGCCGCGCTGCGCTTCCCCGTGCTGGACGACCTGCACGGCTCTGAAAAAATCACGTACGACATGTACCGGCTCCTCAGCATCCTCATGCACAACATCGAGTGCGGCGGCAAGACGACGCTGCTCAAGCTCATCCAGTACCTGCTCATCAGCTCCACCAAGCCCATGCCGTGCGAGCCGACGTTCTTCGCGGAGCTGTTCCAGACCAAGATGTCGGCCGCGCTCAAGCGCGACGTCGTGTGGATGCCGTGGTTCGTGCTGTTCCAGTACGTCAAGACCAAGAGGGCGCGGCACCCCGAGTACGAGGAGTTTGTCACGACGCACTTCAAGATCTTCACGCACGGCTACGTGAAAAAGATGCGGATCGATCGCACCAACATCCTGCTGTACTGCTTCCTGGTGCTGTCGAGCAGCAAGGCGTCGAAGCACGTCGTGCCTCGCGCGCTGCGCGCGGACGGCGCCGTCGCAGCGCGCGAGGCGGCCGTGGCCGACCCGCTCGACGCCTCGACCGCCTACCTCAAGTTCTACACCTCTGCGGACCGGCGGGTCATGGACGACGTGGAGCGCGATCGCCGGGTCCACAAGGAGAGGGCGGGCCACGCGGGCTGCAAACGCATCGTCGTGTGAAACCGGTTTAAATAATTGGCGCGGTGTAAGTACGCACCGAGACGCCATGGAACCCATCTGCACGGAGATGAAGAACCGCTTCGTCATGTTCCCCATCCGCTACAACGCCATCTGGCAGATGTACAAGAAGGCGGTGGCGTCGTTCTGGACCGCCGAGGAGATCGACATGTCCAAGGACATCAACGACTGGGTCAAGCTGTCGGACGACGAGCGCCACTTCGTCAAGCACGTGCTCGCCTTCTTCGCCGGCAGCGACGGCATCGTGAACGAGAACCTGTCGCTCAGGTTCATGAACGAGGTGGCGGCGCCGGAAGCCAAGGCGTTCTACGGCTTCCAGATCGCCATGGAGAACATCCACTGCGTGACCGCCAACACGCACGTGCTGACGCGCCAGGGGTACCTCGTGATGGGCGGCCTCGAGGGCAAGGTGGTGGACGCGTGGAACGGCGAGGCGTGGTCGAGCGTCATGGTGATGAAGACGTCGGACGCGGCGCCGGTCGCCATGGTGGAGCTGACCAACGGCATGGTGTTGTCGTGCACGCCCAACCACGAGTGGCTCATCGAGGGCGTCTCGCACCGCGTCCGGACCGCGGACCTGGCCGCCGGCGACATGGTGGTCGCGCGCTTTTCGTACCCCGGCACGGACCTGGAGTTCCAGGAGGCCGAGATCTTCTCGAACCCGAAGGAGCACGGCGCGGTCTGCTTCTCGGGCGGCGTCTACAACCCGGCGCGCTTCAACTGCCGCTACCGCGAGTTCGTCCCGGTGAACTACTCCAGGCAGACGCGCCTCCTGTGGCTGACGGGCGCCCTGACCAATTCCACCGAGGGATCGCGCGAGCGCTGGCTGCCGTGCGGCGACAACCAGCTGATGCGGAACGTGCAGCTGCTGCTCACGACGATGGACGTTCGGTCGCGGGTCGCGAGCGACGGCATGGGCATCTGCGAGGCCGACCTGGTGCGGGCCGGCGTGACCGAAGGCGCGACCGAATGCGATGACTGCGTGGATGACCCTTTCGACGCGCCCATCGGGATCAAGTCGGTCACGCCGCTGGAAAACGTGACGATGCCGATGTACTGCTTCGAGGAGAGCCAGCGCCACACGGACGTCCGCACTGGACACTCATGCACGCCAGACCATCGGGTACGTGCTCACGTCCGGCAGTGTGCGGACGGATCCAGTGGACGGCCCAGTCGTCACCCGTGACCGATCCGGACGACCAGGTCACGACACCGTCCGTCCCGTCCCACCCGACTCGTGTGTCGTGTCGTTACGACGGAGGAGTATGATGAGGATCACTGAGGATGAACATCGTGTATGGTTGGTCAGATCATCCATGTCAGGACGTGACGTGACGGTGACGTCCGACGTCACGGTGACGTCCACACGTCCGGACGTCCGGACGGGTCCGTCAGACCCCGTGGATCCCGTGACGGACTTCCACGACGTGTCATTCTCGGTATCACGGCGGATGGTGATCCGCCGTACGTGGCCGGTGTCCGCCCCGGTGCACGGGTCCCGCGCGGACTTCCCGTCACGCCTGCCGGGACCCGATCCCGCACGGTGGCGGGATGAAGTGTGACCCCTACCGGGCAGCCCGGTCCCCACCTGATTCTGATCACCGGTACCAGTCGTCAATCGCTCGGGCGAGCCGCGAACCGTCGTTAGCAGGGCGGACATGGCGACGTGGTTCTCTTTCAGGGTCGCGCGCCACGCGCGGCACACCGAGAGCGCAGAGAAAAGCACCTCATTCGTCGTCCAAGCGCCGGCCCTCGCGAGCACGTCCCCCAACAGGTCGATAGGGAGCGCATCGAGCATTCCTATCGTTACACGCTGTGCGTCTTTTAGACCGGTTCGATCGCTACGCGGATCCCTTCGTGACCGCACCCTGCCGCCGCCGCCAGCAGCCGCCCATCACGGCAGTCGGCGCGGCCGGCCGGTTTAAATAGTTAAAGCCTGGCGATTCTCCTGAAAACCCGCCAGCATTTGGATGAAGCGTCTGCTGCGTCGTCGACGCACGTGAATCCCTGCAGAAGCCGCACCGTGGCGTCGTGGTCCTTCCTCATCGCACGCTGCAGCGCAAGCCCATCGCGGCAGTCGGCGCGTGGCGCGTGCCGCGGCCATCCGAGCAGCAGGCGCACGACGGCCTCGTGGCCGGCATCTGCCGCAAGCACCAGCGCCCACCCATCCTGGCAGTCGGCGACTGGCGCGTGCCGCGGCCACTGGAGCAGCAGGCGCACAACCGTCTCGTGGCCGGCAGCTGCCGCTCTCATTAGCGCCGCGCCGTTCCGGCAGTCGGCGCGAGGCGCGTGCCGCGGCCACCGGAGCAGCAGGCGCACGACGGCCTCGTGGCCGCCACTTGCCGCTTCCACCAGCGCCTCCCCATCCCAGAAGTCGGCGCGAGGCGCGTGCTGCGGCCACTCGAGCAGCAGCCGCACCGTGGCCTCGTGACCGCCCTCAACGGCCCTCAGCAGCGCCGCGGTGTGGCTGGCGCCACTCGACTGCCAAGTGCATTCCGCAGCGCAGCGCTGCGGCCACTCGAGCAGCAGGCGCACGACGGCCTCGTGGCCGCCATATGCCGCATTCGTCAGCGCCCCCCTGTATTCGTGGCTGTCGGTGCGAGGCCCCTGCGACCGCTGGATCAACATGCGCACGACGGCCTCGTGGCCGGCATCTGCCGCAGACGCCAGCGCCATCCCATATCCCCAGCTGTTGACGACTGGCGCGTGCTTCGGCAGCTGGAGCAACAGGCGCACGACGGCCTCGTGGCCGGCAGCTGCCGCAACCCTCAGCGCAACCGTCAGTACATTTCCATCCTGGCAGTCCACGACACCGAGCAGCAGGCGCACCGTGGCCTCGTGGCCGGCAGCTGCAGCAGCCCACAGCGCCTTTTCCCGGTAGTAGGCGACTGGCACGTGCGTCGGCCCCTCGAGCAGCAGGCGCACCGTGGCCTCGTGGCCGGCAGCTGCAGCAGCCGTCAGCGCCTCCCCGTCTCGGCAGTTGGCGACTGGCGCGTGGGTCGGCCACTGGAGCAGCATGCGCACGATGGCCTCGTGGCCGCCACCTGCCGCATGCACCAGCGCCAGCCCATCCCGGCAGTCGGCGACTGGCGCGTGGGTCGGCCACTGGAGCAGCAGGCGCACGATGGCCTCGTGACCGTGCTTGGCCGCATACACCAGCGCGTCCCCATTCTGACAGTCGGCGACTGGCGCGTCCAGCGGTCTCTGCAACAGGTGGCGCACCACCCCCTCGCTCCCCATCCGGGCTGCACCCACCAGCGCGGCCTCGGACGAGCCGCGAACCGTCGTTAGCAGGGCGGCCATGTTGACAGGGTCCTCTGTCAGGGTCGCGCGCCAGCCGCGGCACACCGACAGCGCCGAGCAGAACGCCTTGCCCTTGTCATCGTCCGTCGTCCACGCGCCAGCGCGCACGAGCACGTCTCTCAACAGCTCGGGAGGGAGGTCGGACGGGAGCGGGGTCGCGGTCTCCGGTCGCGGTCTCTGCAGCGGCCTCTGCAGCAGGCGTTTCGTCGTCCAAGCGCCGGCCCTCGCGAGCACATCCCCCAATACATCGAGAGGGAGCGCATCGATCATTTCTATCGTTACACGCTGTGCGTCTTTTAGATCGGTTTGATCGCTACGTGGATCCCTTCAGAAGCTGCACGATGGCATCGTGGCCGCTTCGCACCGCATACCCCAGCGCCCGCTCATAGTGGTAGTCGGTGCGAGGCGCGTGCTTCGACCACTCGAGCAGCAGGCACATGATTTTTTCGTGACCGCATGTAGCCGCGTATATCAGCGCCAGCCCATCCCCGCAGTCGGTGCGAGGCGCGTGCGTCGGCCACTCGAGCAGCAGCCGCACGATTTTTTCGTGGCCGCCAAGTACCGCATACATCAGCGCCCGCCCATCCTGGCAGTCGGCGCGTGGCGCGTGCATCGGCCACTCGAGCAGCAGTCGCACGACGGGCTCCCGGCGGCACCATACCGCCCCCATCAGCGCTCCCCCATCCTGGCAGTCGGCGCGAGGCGCGTGCGTCGGCCACTCGAGCAGTAACCGAGCGGTTTTATCGCGACCGAATCTTGCCGCCTGCACCAGCGCTTGCCCATCTCGGCAGTCGGCACGAGGCGCGTGCTGCGGCCACTCGAGCAGGAGTCGCACGATTTTCTCGTGGCCGTACTCGGCAGCGTGCACCAGCGCCCACCCATCACAGCAGTCGGCGCGAGGCGCGTGCTGCGGCCATTCGAGCAGCAGACGCACGATTTCGTGGTCGCCGAATGCCGCCGCAGCTATCAGCGCCTCACCATCATGGCAGTCGGCGCGCGGCGCGTGCTGCGGCCACTCGAGCAGTAACCGCACGATTTTTTCGTGACCGCACCCTGCCGCCGCCGCCAGCACCCGCCCATCACGGCAGTCGGCGCGAGGCGCGTGAGTCGGTCTCTGCAGCAGGTGGCGTACCAGCCCCTCGCTCCCCATCAGGACCGCACCCATTAGCGCGGCCTCGCACGGTGTCTCGTCCTTCCTCAATCGCTCGGGCGAGCCGCGAACCGTCGTTAGCAGGGCGGTCATGGCGACGTGATTCTCTTTCAGGGTCGCGCGCCACGCGCGGCAAACCGAGAGCGCCGAGCGGACCACCTTGTCCTTGCCCTCTTCACCCGTCGTCCAAGCGCCTGCACGCGCGAGCACATCCCCCAATACATCGTGAGGGAGCGCCTCTATCATTTCTCTCGCTACATGTCGCGCCTTTTTAGACCGGTTCGATCGCTACGTGGATCCCCGCAGAAGCCGCGCGATGGCCTCGTGGCCGCCACTAACCGCATACCGCAGCGCCCGTCCATCCTGGCAGTCGGCGCGTGGCGCGTGCTGCGGCCACTCGAGGAGTAGTCGCGCGATTTTTTCGTGACCGCCATGCGCCGCCCACGCCAGCGCCAGCCCGTCCTGGCAGTATGCACGTGGCGCGTGCGTCGGCCATTCGAGCAGCAGGCGCGCGATTTTTTCGTGGCCGCCATATGCCGCACTCACAAGCGCATCCCCATCCCGACAGTCGGCGCGTGGCGCGTGCTGCGGCCACTCGAGCAGTAACCGTACGACTTTTTCGTGACCGAAATGTGCCGCGTGCACCAGCGCCCGCCCATGACAGCAGTCGGCGCGAGGCGCGTGCGTCGGCCACTCGAGCAGCAGTCGCGCGATTTCTTGGTCGCCGAATGACGCCGCAGCTATCAGCGCCTCCCCATCCCCGCAGTCGGCGCGCGGCGCGTGCTGCGGCCACTCGAGCAGCAGCCGCGCGATTTTTTCGTGGCCGCCACGTACCGCATCCGCCAGCGCTTCCCCATTCCGGCAGTCGGCACGAGGCGCGTTTGTCGGCCATTCGAGCAGCAGGCGCACGATTTTCTCGTGGCCGGCACGCGCCGCCCACGACAGCGCCAGCCCGTTAGCGCAGTCTGCTCGAGGCGCGTTTGTCGGCCACTCTAGCAGCAGGCGCATGACGGCCTCGTGGCCGCCACGGGCCGCCCACAGCAGCGCCTGCTCATTCCGGCAGACTGCTCGAGACGCGTTTGTCAGCCACTCGAGCAGCAGGCGCACGACGGCCTCGTGGCCGCCACCTGCCGCCGCCACCAGCGCATGCTCATCTTCACAGTCGGCGCGAGGCGCGTGCTGCGGCCACTCGAGCAGCAGCCGCACGACGGCCTCGTGGCCGCTACCTGCCGCCGCCACCAGCGCCTGCCCATCTTGACAGTCGGCGCGAGGCGCATGCGTCGGCCACTCGAGCAGCAGCCGCACGATTTTTTCGTGGCCGCCACATGCCGCCTCTACCAGCGCCCGCCCATCCCCGCAGTCGGCGCGAGGCGCGTGCTGCGACCACTGCAGCAGCAGGCGCACGATGGCCTCGTGGCCGTGAAGTGTCGCCAACACCAGCGCCTGCCCATCCTGACAGTCGGCGCGCGGCGCGTCCAGCGGCCTCTGCAGCAGGTGACGCACCAGCCCCGCGCTCCCCATTCGGACTGCGCCCTTTAGCGCGGCCTCGCACGGTGAGTCTCCAGCCCTCAATCGCTCAGGCGAGCCGAGAACCGCCGTTAGCAGGGCGGCCATGTTGACGTGGTTCTCTTTCAGGATCGCGCGCCACGCGCGGCAAACCGAGAGCGCAGAGCGGACCACCTTGTCCTTGCCCGTCGTCCAAGCGCCTGCACGCGCGAGCACGTCCCCCAATACATCGTGAGGGAGCGCCTCTATCATTTCTCTCGCTACATGTCGCGCCTTTTTAGACCGGTTCGATCGCTACGTGGATCCCCGCAGAAGCCGCGCGATGGCCTCGTGGCCGCCACTAACCGCATACCGCAGCGCCCGTCCATCCTGGCAGTCGGCGCGTGGCGCGTGCTTCGACCAGTCGAGCAGCAGGCGCACGATTTTTTCGTGACCGCGACGTGCCGCCTGCGCCAGCGCTTGCCCATCTTGACAGTCGGCGCGTGGCGCGTGCTGCGGCCACTCGAGCAGCAGGCGCGCGATTTTTTCGTGACCGCTACGTGCCGCCTCCACAAGCGCTTGCCCATCTTGACAGTCGGCGTCAGGCGCGTGCTGCGGCCACTCGAGCAGCAGGCGCGCGGTTTTTTCGTGACCCCCGTGTGTCGCCATCACCAGAGTCTCCCCGTACCGGCAGTCGGCGCGAGGCGCGTGCGTCGGCCACTCGAGCAGCAGGCGCACGACGGCCTCGTGACCGTTAACTGCCGCCCACACCATCGCCAGCCCATCCAGGCAGTCGGCTCGAGGCGCGTGTTGCGGCCACTCGAGCAGCATGCGCACGATGGCCTCGTGCCCGCGAACAGCCGCATTCATCATCGCCCGCCCATCTTGGCAGTTGGCGCGAGGCGCGTGCGTCGGCCACTCGAGCAGCAGGCGCGCGATTTTTTCGTGACCCCCGTATGTCGCCATCACCAGAGCCTCCCCGTACAGGCAGTCGGCGCGAGGCGCGTGCGTCGGCCACTCGAGCAGCAATCGCACGATGGCCTCGTGGCCGTAACACGCCGCAGCTATTAGCGCATGCCCAAGCCGGCAGTCGGCGCGAGGCGCATGCGTCGGCCACTCGAGCAGCAGGCGCACCGTGGCCTCTTGGCCTTCACGTGCCGCACTCAGTAGCGCCTCCCCATTGCGGCAGTCGGCACGAGGCGCGTCCAGCGGTCTCTGCAACAGGTGACGCACCAGCCCCTCGCTCCCCATCCGGACGGCGCCCTTTAGCGCGGCCTCGCACGGTCTCTCGTCCTTCGTCAATCGCTCGGGCGAGCCGCGAACCGTCTGTAGCAGGGCGGCCATGGCGACGTGGTTCTCCCTCATGGTCGCGCGCCACGCGCGGCACACCGACAGCGCAGAGAAAAGCACATCATTCGTCGTCCAAGCGCCGGCCCTCGCGAGCACGTCCTTAAATACGTTGATAGGGAGCGCATCGAGCATTTTTATAGTTTACATCATGTGCGCCTTTTTAGACCGGTTCGATCGCTACGTGCAGAAGCTGCATGATGGCCTCGTGGCCGCCACTAACCGCATACTCCAGCGCCAGCCCAGCGTGGCAGTCGGCACGAGGCGCGTGCTGCGGCCATTCGAGCAGCAGGCGCACGACGGCCTCGTGGCCGCCACTTGCCGCACACACCATCGCCAGCCCATCTCGGCAGTCGGCGCGAGGCGCGTGATGCGGCCACTCGAGCAGCAGGCGCACGATGGCCTCGCAGCCGCCAAGCGCCGCATGCACCAGCGCTTCCCCATCCCGGCAGTCTGCGCGCGGCGCGTGCTGCGGCCACTCGAGCAGCAGGCGCACTAATTTTTCGTTGCCGCATATGACCGCATGCACCAGCGCCAGCCCATCGCAGCAATCGGCACGAGGCGCGTGCTGTGGCCACTCGAGCAGCAGCCGCACGACGGGTTCGTGGCCGACAAGTACCGCCGCCGTCAGCGCCCGCCCATCCTGGCAGTCGGCGCGTGGCGCGTGCGTCGGCCACTCGAGCAGCAGGCGCACGATCGACGCGCGACCGCACCGTGACGCATTCACCAGCGCTTCCCCGTCGTTGAAGTCGGCGCGAGGCGCGTGCGTCGGCCGCTCGAGCAGCTGGCGCACGATGGCCTCCTGACCGTCCCTAGCAGCCTCGATCAGACGCGCATCGGTGTCGGCGCGAGCGTAGCTCACCGGCCAGCGAACCGTCTCCAGCACGTAGAACACCGACCAGCTTACGAGCATGTAGAACGCCATCCAGAAAACCATCTCTTGCGGGGTCATCTCTTGGGCGTGGCAGAATGTCCGAACGCGCGTGACAACCGACATCGGGTTACGCCACGTCAGGCATATAAGCCGATTTACTGAAACGCCCACTGGTTCTCCTTGCGAACCTCTTCCTCCTCCTCCGCGGTGAAGTCGTTCTCGATGTTGAACGTGGCGCGGATCTCCTCCGGCGTCCTGCCCCTGATCATCATCGCGACGGCCTGGCACGTCACGCCCAGCAGGGGCTTGATGTCCATGTAGTTGGCCGCCAGGATCATGTCGAGCAGGGAAGCCAGGTCCACCTTCACGAACTCGGCGTCCCACGCGTTCGCCTCGTCCTCGATCTGCTTCGCCGTCGCCGCGTCGCTCAGGCGCGCCTCGGACGCGGCGTGGAACTTGCTGTACTCGATGACCTTGGCCAGCGTATTGCTATCGACGTTGATCAGGGGGATGGGGTCGACGCTGCCCGTGTCCTCGATCATGAGCTTGATAGTGCGGACCACGGGACGGGTATGACGGGACTGACGGGTCCCAGGACGGGACTGGACAGTCACTCGTCGTCGACGACGGTCGGACGTCACCGTCGACGTCACTCGAGGAGTCCTGTGGTCCGTATGGACGTGAGGACCGGTGAGTGATCACGGTATCCGTGGTGACACCGTGAGGTATATATGTCGACACCTATATGATATCTCGATATAGACATATCTCTATACGTAATACGTAGATATCAGATGAGACATCTACGTACAAGTCCGACGAGGGTCTAGACAGATCCTCTACGTGGGGGATAGGATGTGATCTGTAGATAGAGATAGGATGTGATAGATACCGTACACCGTATGTCACCGTCCGAGATACCGTATCTATCTACCGTATCTATCCTCCGTATCTGTCTCACCTAGGATGTCAGGATCATGATGTGTCTCTTATCGTCGGAGTCCGTAGAGAGTATCTCCGTACGTATCTACTGTCGTATCATGTGACTCCGATATGAGATGATGACATGAGACACATCTGATATATCATGATATGACATCACGATATACCGGAGGTATCATCCTGACGTCATCACTCCGTGGACGTCACCGTGACGACCCGTCGACGTGGGTGGCTCGACCGTGTTGGCAGACACGTCCGGGTGGGTCCCCACCGTCCGCGGACGTGACGCGTGGGTCCGCGGGTCCGGAGCCGGTCGTATACCCGCGGCACATGCCGACCGGGCCAGGTGGGGACCGGGCCCCCGATCGGTTCCCCCGACCTGCGGGTCTTGATCACGTTGTCCTCGAAAAACGAGCCGAGATCCTCCAGCTCGACGACCTTGTGGAAGAGCGTCTCCTGGTGGTGCTTGAGCGGCACCCGTGCGGCGAGCGGCGTAGGCCGCCTCGGGCTCTGCTCGTTCAACATCATTGCACGATGTGCGCGCGCCGCGCCTTTAGATCCCTTACACGATGGACGAGTTGATCTTGATGCCGCAGTAGTCCTGCGGCACGGCGTTGTAGTCGGCGGGCTCGTACAGCTTGATGTCGATGGCCTCCTGCAGCAGGAACCGAAAGTTGCTCCAGAACTTGTCCGTGTGCCCGATCTCGTCGGTCATCAGGTGGCCGAGCTCGTGGATGGCGACGTAGAGCAGCGTGTTGTGGTCCACGAACGTCCGGTCCTTCTGACGGATGCACAGGATGATCTTCTCGCCCTTGTTGACGCTGTAGCTCGTGTACCCGCTGTCGGCGCTGCCTTCCGACACGGCGTCGGGGTCGTAGTTCTTGTACAGGCGCTGCGCGTCCGGGTTGTCCGGGAACTTGGCCACCATGTGGATCGTGAGGCGCCGCATGCTGTCGGTCGCGGCCGCCAGGCGATCGGCGGCCTCGCTCTTGTTCTCCATGTTCTGGACCAGGTACTCGCGGTTGTCGGACGCCGAGCGCACGTACTCCACCTCGCCGTAGTGCTGCCGGAGGTAGACGGCCAGCATGACCATCATGACGAGCACGACGAAGATCTCGACGAAGCCCATGCCACCTTTATTTAGTGCGAATATAGTAAATATGTACGACATCGTCTTCGTCGACGGGAAGACCGGCCTGAAGGCTGAGCGAGCCGCGCCCGACGACACGGTGCGCGAGCTGCACGAGCGCATCCGAACGCTTTGCACGGCGCCCGGCTTGCACCGCTCAGCGCCCTGCCACGTCTACGTCTGGGCGCTGTGCGACGTGCGCGAGGTCGACGCCGACGCCGTCCGGCGCTGGCTGACGGACGGCGTCTTCCAGGGTCGCGACGCGGTGCCGTCCCCGGCGTTCTGGGACACGCTGCGCGGCGTGGTGGCCAATCCGCCGCCGCGCCAACCGCCGAAGCCGCTCGTCGGAATGCTCACGCGCGCCAAGGCCGACGCGATCGCGTCCGGACTGCGCATCCATCGGGTGCTCGTGCCGGTCAGCTACCAGCTCGCGGCGCCGTGCGTCCTGCCGCCGGCGCCGCGGGACCACGACGCCGCGCTGTGGCGGTCGGCGCTCTCGCCCAACCCGATCGACTGCTCCGACCGCATCCTGCAGAGCTTCGGCGACGTCCGCGAGCTGCGCGTCCTCGCGTCCGTCGCGCAGACGTTTCCCATGCAGGTCGAGGTCCTCGCGCGCAGGTCGCCGACGCCCCTTGCACCGAAGCCGTTGCCCGCTTCAAGCGCCTCTGCGGCGTCTCTGTTCCGGCAGGTGCACGTCCGCAGGACGCCGCTCAACGCGGTGTCGTTCGACCTGCAGGCCGTCTTCTCCTCGATGCGGTCGTGCGTCGAGCTTCCGTTCGCCAAGCTGGTCACGCCGACGGACGCCAACGCGCTCTTCAAGGTGTCTCGCGACTACATCAACAGGGTGCCGGGCGGCCTGAACCGGGTCGGCGTCTGGCTGGACGCGTCCGCGCGCGCGACCAACCGCCGGTACGCCAAGGAGATGATCCTCCTGAAGGTGCATCTCGACGCCCAGACCTCGTCGTCGATCAACGTCGTGGTGTTCGCGGACGGCACGTACGACATCAAGCTCCGCCTGCCCGACGTCGCGTCCCTCCTCCCGTCCCTGTCCGCGCGCATCCACGAGCTGCTGGCGGACCGCTTGCTGACCGGCGCGCGCTACGACGCGATCGGGAGCTACAACGTGCTGCTGTCGCCGCCGCCGCTGGGCATGGGCACCGTCCGAGTCATGGAATCGGTGGCGTCGGACGCGGTCGGCACGAGCGGCGTCGCGCCGGCGTCCGTCGCCGCGATCGTCCAGCGACTGCGGGCGTCCGGCGACGGCGCGTTCCACGTCATCGGCGCGTCCAACGGCGGCGCGACGGCCTTCTTCAAGCGCACCAACGCGTTCGCGTCGTTCGCCAACGTGATGAACATGATGAACCGGGCGAACGGCGACGCGCGCGAGCTGCGCGAGCTCTTCGGCGCGGCGCTGACGGAGGAAGAGCTGCAGGGGCGCCTGGAGACGTGGCGCGCCGCGACGCAGTCCGGGTACAAGCAGTACTACAGGGTGGCGGGCAACGTGGTGACGGTGACGGTGAGCGTCGACAAGGCGGCGCGCGGCTACCGGTACCGCGTCGAAAACGCCGTGTCCGCGGACGAGCTGGCGCGCGTCGCGGCGTACCTGCATCGCGCGATGACGGACAAGGGCGTGCTGGAAAATGCGAAGCGGTTCCCCGCGGCGGTCGTCGACCGGATCGTGATGGAAGACGACGACCTGGATTTCGGCGGCTTCGACGAAGAAGGCGAAGGAGAAGGAAAAGGAGAAGGCGAAGAAGAAGTCGAGGACGAAGGCGACGAGGACGGCTACGCCAAGGTCGTCGAGATGAAGCTGGCGGGCACGTGTCCCCAGGTCAGGAGAGCTGTGAAAGGCGGCAAGTCGGACGTCCTGCAGCAGCTTCAGAAGGCCGATCGCGCGCTGTTCGGGTACAAGGACCCCCAGGCGGGCACGTACGCGCTGGGCTGCCAGGCGTCGGGCAACAACCAGCCCAACGTCCTGTCCAACCGAGATCTGGCGTACAACGAAAAGTGCTTCCCGGGCGCCGTGGGCAAGAGCCTGCGGTTCGGCAGCACGCCGGCTCTGGCGAAGGAGAACAGCTACACCTGCCCGACGGTGTGGTGCCCCAAGAGCCGCGTCGCGCTGACGCAGGAGCAGTACGAGCGGTACGGCAGCCGGTGCCCGTTCCCGGGGCTGGAGGAGGAGCCCGTTCTCGTGCGCCACAACCGCTACATCAACGCCATGGGCAAGCGCCACCCGACGCTGGGGGTCGACGTGCCGTGCTGCAAGAAGACGGAGCGGGACGGCAAGAAGACGACGGCGGACGAGCTGTACGTGCTCAACGCCGACGTCTTCCCGACGCCGCCGACCCGCCTCGCGTTGCTGCCGCCGCCCGTCTACCGGTTCTTCGGCAAGCAGTTCTGCGGCGGGGACAAGGGGCTGCAGGGCGCGATGAAGGCGGGTCGGACGGACTGCCTCCTGCGCGCGGGCATCGACGAGCGCGCCGCGGCGGTGCAGCCGCTGACCGGCAGCCTCGTCGAGATGGGGTTCGCGCCCGCGTCGGCCAAGACGTCCGACGACTTTATCCGGTTCGTGTTCGCGGACGGCGGACGCCTCTTTCGCCGGTTTGCGCCGGGAAGTAGCGGCAGCGGTAGCAGCAGTAGCGGTAGCGGCAGCGGCAGCAGCAGCAGCAACGGCAGCGGCAACGGTAGCAGCAACGGTAGCAGCAACGGCAGCGGCAACGGCAGCGGCAGCGGCAGCTCGTTTGCCGCGTTTCAGAAATGGCTCCTTTCAGAAAAGGCCGTGTTGAGAAGGTTTGACATCGAGGGGGTGGTCAAGCGCTTGAAAGAAATGACCGCCTTGCCGGCGACTACGGGCGGCGCCGATCGCGTCGTCCGCCGATTCTACCGGTTTTACGTGGCTTACCTGCGGTACGCCGAGTACCTCGCGAACGACGACGTCCCGAAGCACCACGACGCGGTGCTGCCGATGTATGCGGGCAACGCCAAGGGCGTCAACCTCGTGGTGGTGGAGAGCGGCGGCGACGGCGGCTACGCGATCCAGTACAAGCAAGACATGTACGTCCCGGGCGCCGCGTACGCCATGATCCTCAACAACGGCCGCTTCTACGAGCCCATCGTCCGAGCGACCCTGGGCCAAGCAGGTGGGCCGGGCGACAAGCAGGTACGCAGGGAGAGCGAGATCCGACCGGACCACCCCGTCGCGCGTCTGGTGAGCTCGTACATGGACGCTCAGCACGCCGAGATCGCGGCGCTCGAAAAGATCGTGTCCGCTCCTTCGGTCGTCGCCGAGTTCCCGATCCGAGTGATCGATTTCGACATGCGCGTCGTCGCGCTGGCCTCGACGGACCACCGCCTGCTGCCGCTCCCCACGCGCCTGCCTTGCCGCGGCACGAGCGCCGGCGGCAAGACGGTGTTCGTCGACACGTTTTTCGACGCCGACGTGCGGTCGTACGCGCTCCCGGATCGAGGCGCGCAGCTCGACGTGATGATACGGTTCGCGAAGTCCGTCTTCGCCCACACCGCCATCGTGGATCCGGCCGACGGCCACCTGCTGACGCTCGAGCGCGTCGTCATGCCCGTGCCCATCGGGCCCGAGTTCGCGTCTCGCGGCACGTTCGAGCGTCGCGTCGTGCTCAACGGCGCGACCTTCGACGCGCTGGAGGTGCCGGACGAGCGCTCGCGTTTCATCGATGCGCGCGAACGACGGCACGCGATGTACGTGGCGCTGTTCAACGAGCTGGTGGCGCTGTACCACCGGCACCCGGCGCTGCGGGAAGAGATCGACTTTCTCAGAAACCCGGAGAACCCGCTGCCGCGCGCAGTCAAGTACGCCCACCTCGGCGACCTCGTCGTGCGAGCGACCGACCGCGGAGAGGTGTACGACGCGGCGACCAACAAGTGCAGGGTCGCGCTGCCCGCGGGCAGCGAGGGCGACTACGTGCTGCAGCGCACCCTGCACGACATCCTCAATCTATCGACCCGCGTGGAGCGGAAGCGCGCGAGCAGCGGTATCGACAGCGGCAGCAGCAGCTCAGACTACGGCACCATCAGCTTTGCGTCGAGCGACAGCGGGGAAACGATGCGTCGCTTCGTCGAGTATGCGCTCAGCGACCGCGTGGTCGAGCATGTCCCGATAAATCTGCGATAGAGTCTCTGCGAGGGTTTGTTAGTATTTTGGGTTTCCCCAAGTACGTGGCTCCGCTTGACGACGTCTCTCGAGCTCCGCATCAACAATTTTTTTAAATTGTTTATACCACCCTTCGTGCGCATGGTTTGAGCGCACATACTCGGCATCACCGTTGGATATATAGATGCGCCGAGCCGGGTCGTTGATATTTCTGAGTATATGGGCGGTCCAGTACCCACGCACACTGCCGGACGTGCACGACGACGTGGCTCGAGGTCGTCCGGACTGCCACGACACCGTGACGACCCTCACGACACACCGGACGTCAATCATACCAGGACGTCCGTCGTCCATCGTATCATATCGTATCAGTGTCACTGTATGAGTGTCATGATGATACTACATGATGATACATGAGATGTGTATACCGGTATACGTGACCGTGTCGATATCATATATCGACGTATCATGTGTCTCATGATGTGTCTCCGTACATCGTCGGATTCTCCTGATGTGATCACCACGTCTGAGGGATAGACTACCTCTGCTTATCACTCCGATGTGTCATCTCCGTATCTGATAGTCATGTATGAGACATTACATCTCCGATGAGACGGTATATATCATCTCATACATACTACATGATGATACATGTGTCATGATGTATGAGTGTCATGAGTGATCATCATACATGTCTCATGTGAGACACGGAGTCCGTAACATGGTCCACCGGAGGAACGACCATCGTCCACCGTCGGTGACCGGACACGTCTCCGTCGACTGGGACGACCAGGTCACGACAAGTCCCATCCGTGATGGAGACTCACGGTATACGTGGGTCGAGTCGGGACGGATGTGGGTGCCGTGCCACGTCCGGATGTCCGATGGCCATGGCGACACGTCGTGGGCGGTCGCGGTCCGAGGCGGGAGCCTACCGAACTGCGGCCCGGAGCCGGACGGGAGCCTACCTGAGGGTTCGGGGCCGGGTGCGGGGGACCGGATCGGCGGCCCCGAGAAAGTTTAGGGTGTAAAAAAACGATGAAAACTTAGGTTTTCTCGAGGCGTGCCAGAGCTGACTGGGATGTGTCTCGATTCTTGCGCCATCCCACACCCCTAACCTCCCCAGAAAGGCCCGCGTGGGCGGCCAGGCCCACAATTTTGATATAAAGACACCTGTTAATGTAATAGATACATGAAGATCCGGATCACGGGCATCGAGCTGGCCTACGCGAACGCGCTGCGCCGGTCCATCCAGGCCGACATCGCCAACGTCGCCATCGACGAGCGGTCCGTCGTCTTCGCGCAGAACACCACGCCGCTGCACAACGAGTTCATGGCGCACCGCCTGTCGCTCGTCCCTTGCTGCCTCGACCTGCAGGAGCTGCAGTCGTTTTCGCCCGACGCGTACCGGTTCGAGATCGACGTGACCAACGCCGGCTCGCAGGCGCGCGACGTGACGAGCGCGGACATCACGGTCAACGGCAGCGTCGACCGGCGGTGTTTCCCGCCGTCGCCGATCACGGGCGAGCACGTCCTCCTCACCGTCTTGCAGCCGCGCCAGTCGCTGCACGCGACGTTCCGCGCGTGCAAGGGCTACGCGCGCGACCACGCCCGCTGGTCGCCCGTCTCCAACTGCGTCGTGTTCAACGCCGAGGACAAGGAGGAGGTCGCGCGGCAGCGCCTTGCGCTGCTGGGTGCGGAGGGCACGGACGAGGCGCGAATGAACAGGTTCGACACGCTGGACCGCCAGCGCATCTTTCGCACGAACGAGCACGGCGCCCCCGACGATTTCGAGCTCCACATCGAGACGGAGTGTCGCCTGCTCGGCACGGACATCTTCGCGCTGGGTCTGACGGCGCTGACGGACCGTCTTCGACGCGTGGCGACGGAGCCCTTCGAGGTGCTGCCCCTGAGCGCGGACGGCGGCGCGGGCGAAGGCGCGCTGTTCGTCGCGACGTTCCTCGGCGAGAGCCACACGCTGGGCTCCGTGCTGCAGGCCTACCTCCACAACACCTACATCCGCAAGGGCTCGGTGATGGACAACTGCGGCTACTTCGTCCCGCACCCGCTCGAGCCGTCGGTCGTGATGAAGCTCAAGTTCGGCAAGGGCAAGCGAGACGCGGTGACGGTGGCGCTGTTCGTCAAGGACGCCCTGGAGAAGGCGGCGGACAAGATCGAGGGTTTATTCCAGAAAATTCTCAGCACATACATAAATAGCAAATGAACGTGGACGACCTGACGTCGAGCGACTTCGAGGACGATTACGACGCGGATCCGATCGAGGACCAGCCGGAAGTCGTCGTCCAGCCGCCGCAGCCTTCGCCAGAGCCGCAGTCGCAGGAGAACGACATCGCTGCCATCGTCCAGCTGCTGTCCGTCTCGTCGAGGCGCAACCTGGCGGCCGTCGCGGCAGGCGTGTTCGACGACGACGTCCGCTACGCGCCGTGGACGCTGGACATGCCGACGCTGGTGCCGGTGGTGACCGAGCTCGGCGACGTCGATTCGACGGGCGCGATCGCGCCGACCGACGTCGCGATCGTCAGCTTCGGCGCGGGTTCCGTTCGGATCGCGGCGATGAAGCGGACCGGCTTGGAAGGCGGCGAAGGCGGCGAAGGCGGCGAAGGCGAAGGTCCGGCGGGCTACATGAGCCTGCCGATGCTCGCGGCGAGCGAGCGCGACGTCGTCGTGATCGACGTGGATCGGTACGTCGAGGAGATGCGCGCGATCGGCGCGGGCGACGCGATCGACATCGTCGTGGGCGCCCGCGTCAAGCGGGGCGAGGTCGTCTCGAACGACGCCGATATCGTGGCTATGGAGTACGAGGACGGCGCTCGGATCGAGTTCGATGTCTCCCGGTTCGCGAGCCAGTCCTTTTACGCCTATCCCGAGCGGTTCCGGCCCCAGCTGAGCAGGCAGCACATGATCGACCACCGCGTGGTCGCGACCGGCCGACGCGCTCGCGAGTTCCTCGAGCTCGTGCCCGGCGACGTCATCGTGCACTACATAAAGCGGGGCCACACCTACGCCGACCTGACGACGCTGTCCCCGTACTGGCACCGCCACGTATCGAACGCGTTGATGGACCAGGTCTTCAAGATGCTCGTGAAGCGCGCCGAGCGAGAGCCGGCCCGGTTCCACGCGCACGTGCTCGTCGCCGCCGAGCCGCCGATCCCGACGGTGTGCATCTCGCGCGAGCCGCCGCGCTTCGAGTTCCGCCCCGCGTCCGTGCAGATGACCGCGGCCGTGGCGTCGTCCGACCACGGCCGACGCCTCGAGCCCGAGGAGGAGCTGGTCGACGAGCAAGGCGCGGTCGGGGTCGCCGCGCCTACCGGCGTCGCGCCTACCGGCGAAGCGTCGAGCACGGCCGACCTCGACGCCGAGATCTCCCGCGCCGGCGCGATCGTCGCGCCCGAGCAGAAGAAGCAGATCCTGGAGATCGGGGAGCTCGTCAAGAACGCAAAGACGCTGCGCGAATGCTACCGCGCGGCCCTGGTCATCGTCGCGCAGTTCAGGTTCCCGATCGTCGTCCTTCCGCGCGCGGAGCCGAGCGCGCTCCTGGAGTTTCCGCAGAACAGGGGTCTGGCGGCCATGTTCGACTCCAAGCCGGCCGAGCTCGCCGAGGCGTACGACAAGGTCCTTAAACGCGTGTTCGGGCGCCTAGAGAGCACGATCGATCAGAACCGGTACAAGGTAGCTGCCGGTAACAGAAAAGCGGCCGTAGCTGTCGCTGCCGCTGTCGCTGTCGCTGCCGTGTCGCCCTCATCGTCCGCGACCGCCTTGAAGCTCGTCCCGAAACCCAAGCCGATCGCGTCTAAGAGACCCAAGCGCCGTCCCGTGCGCCCGAACGCCAACCTGGCGACGTTTCGCGAGAACCCGGCGTTCGCGCGGGACCCCAAGCTGGCCAGCGCGAACGCCGCGTCCGCGCACTTCCAGACAGCTCGGCGCGCCGCGCGCTTCGTCGTCCGTCCCGCGGACGCCAACTACTGCACCTTCGTCCACGGCGTCCTGATCGCGGTCAAGGCCGTCCTCGGTCGCGTCGCGCACGGGCACGCGTACGCCGCCGACACGCCCGAGGCGAAGGCGGTGCGACGGTGCGGCGGCGCGGCGCCCGAGGCCGCGCGCGCGATCCTGGACGGCGCGCTGGCGTTCGTGCGGTACGTCCCGTCCGAGGACCCCGAGGAGGACAAGTTCGTCCTCGGCTACGTGCTGTCGCGCGTGCTCGACGCGCTGGTCCCCTCGTGCCCCGTCCTCGCGTCGTTCCTCGAGGAGCGGGTCGCGAACGTCATGCACGAGCGGTACGTCCGGAGCTTCGAATCGATCCGGGGCGCCTACGAGGAAGCGCGCGAGGCGGACAAGCTGAGCAAGTTCAACATGTACGAGCGGTTCGATCCGGCGCACAAGCGCGCGATCCGCGACGCCATGCGTCTCGGCATGCTGAAGTCCACCGACCTGATCGAGGGCCTCGAGGGCATCGAGGGCATCGAGGGCATCGAGGACGACGAGACGGGCAGCAACATGCACCGCCGCGCGGTCCGGGACGCCACGCCGGGCTACGACGAAGATTCGTCATAGGATCCATCGCCGGCTGGTGACGTGCGACGCCAGCGCGATCCGGTCCGTGGTCGCGATCCGGTCCGTCGCAGCGACGCGGAGGTCGGAGTACTGGAAATCGCCGTCGCCGTACCTGCAGAGGTACTCGAGCGCGACCGCGTCGTCGCGCGCCTCGGGCCGGACCACGACGACCGCCTCGAACACGGACGCCCCCGTGTCGAGGTGCCGACGGAAGCTGTCGGGGCGGATGTACGCCCGGAGCAGCTCGGGGCGCGCGCTCGGATCGGGTCGTTCGAGGAGCCGTTTCGCGGACAGCTCGACGAGGTAGGCGTCTGTCGGCGTGGAGTAGACCCACCTGGACGAGGGCGACGGATCGAACCCCTCGACGCGCTTCATCGCCTCGAAGAACGGCAGGTCCTTCGAGGCGAACCCCTCGATGCCGGAGGCGTTGCCCGGCGCGTGGAACGCGGGCTCGTCGCAGCAGAACGGGTCCGTGAAGGCGTCGCATCCGCGGCAGAACGGCGGACGGCCGTCGTGCTTGATGAAGCCGGTGGCCGCGACGCCGACGGGCATCTCGCAGTGGCCGTTGTCGCTGCATCCGCCGCGTCGCGTCGCGGGGTCGTAGAACGGGCAGTCGTGGTCGCCGTCGCACCGCCGGTCCCACACCAGGCCCTTGGATTCGCACGCGCGCTGCGTCACGGCCGTCGGGTCGTCGACGCAGACGAAGGAGCCTCGGCGACGGCGTTCCAGGCCGCCCTTGTGCACCACCGCCGCGTGGGATCCGTCGCTCACCCGGGAGATCGTGCCCTTGCGTCGGAGGTCGCTGAACCACACGCTGCCCTCGATGCCCTCGCTCACGAAGCGAGCGCCCGGCTTGGAGACCGCGCGGATCGCCTTGACCTCTTGGTCGTAGAACACCGTATCGAGCGCCTCGGAGCCGACGTCCACGATGCGGAACGAGTCTTCAAAGCGCAGCGACGGCGGCGACTGCAGCACCGTCTTTCTATTTCCCGTCGTTCCTTTGACCACCACGAAGTCCCCCCGCACCCGAGGATCCAGCTGGTTGGAGAACCGGACGCGGTCGCCCGGCGCCAGGGAGATGTCGTCGATCGCGGCCTCGATCTGGAGGTAGTCGTCCTTGTACGCGTCCGTGATGGTCACCGCGTCGAGCGGGCTGTCCACCTTGAGCTTCACCGCGCTCTTAGCCCCGCCCGTGCCCGCCGCGAAATGCTCGATCGGAGGGAAAAAGGGCAGGAAGAACGAGAAGAACAGGTCGGCGTCCGGGTCGCGTCGATTCTTGACGCGATACCTGAGCGCCGCGGCTTCCGAAGCCGAGCCCGTAGTCGAGCCAGAGGCCGTGTAGGCCACGCGATCGAACAGCAGCAGCCTCAGGCGGCCGCCGCCCGCCACGGAGAAGCGATAGAACGGGACGAAAAAGGCGAGTCGGTCGCGCGGAACGTCGTTGTACTGCAGCACGCGCGCGTGGCGCGTCGCTTCGGCCAAGCCTTCCACCGAGCCTTTGACGGCGGGCAGCAGTCGCACCGAGATCTCGGGACCCGTCGCGTTGCCCGTCGCGTTGCCCGTCGCGTTGCCCGTCGCGTTGCCCGTCGCGTTGCCCGCACCGGAAGAGGCGTGCGAGATGCCGTAGCAGACGCACAGCAGCTCGCCCGCGGTCCTTGCGGCCGGACCCTCCGCGACGATGCGAACGACGCCCCGCTCGCCCACGAGCGCCGCGAGCTCCGACATGCCGTGCACGCCGAGCGAGGGGTGGGCGGACACGACGAGCGCGTCCGCGCCGCGCAGAACGGTCACGACCGCGGGGGCGGGATTCTGAACGGCCGGGGTTCGGGGCCGGGTCCCGTACCATTCGTCGCGGCACCGCTCCGAACTGGACCCGGCACCTCCGCGGTGATCCCGGCTCGTCCCGCGTGCCACGCGTGGGACCCGTCCAGCAGCTGGATGCCGCGGGTCAGCTGGCATGGACATGTCCGGATGTCCGACACTGCGGCAGAAGTCATCCGACCCACGTATCCACTCGTATACCTGACATCATCGACCCGACCAGGTGACGACGTCCGGACGGTGTCGTGGGACACACATCTCACCGGAGTATGTCGGGACGTCACCGTCAGGACGTGATGACCATCGTATGATAATGACGTATCCATCACTCGGAGATATCACTCACGTCATACATATATGTCATCTCCGATGTAATGTCTACGTAATGAGAGATCTCTAGTCTCTACATCCCGATGTACATCCGTATCGGATCCTATCCTAGATCAGATCCCCCTAAGATCTTCCGTATCACGTCCTCAGATGTATCCGAGTATACCACACCGTATGTCAAGTGATGTCACACGAGACAAGCGATGTGTGATGTACTCCCGTGATCACAGATACCGACACGAGATATCCGAGTATATCCACATCCACAGATCACGGTATCTAGGTGATCACCACTACATCCGTGGTGATCACCTCGGTGTCTAGATCCACTTACATGAGACATCTACGTCTGATATCATGTGTCTCATGTCATCATCTCATGTGTCATCACACATCATGATATCACCACGGTGAGTGATCACATCGTATGGTAGACGTGACGTCAGGACGTCACCGTCACGGACGTGTGTCGGTCGACGGAGTATCCCGTCCCGGTCGTGGTCACCAGTCGTCGACCCGATGATACGTCTGTCTGGACACGGACGGTCCGGCGGATCACCCAGACCATCGGACCGTGGGTGGTGTCGCCATGGCCAGCGGTGCTCGCCGGCACCGTCCGCGGAGAGCCTCGCGGGCGACGAGCCGGGCGTGGGACCGTGGCCCCGGAGCCGCGGAGGCTACGGCCGGGCCCGCACGGTATCCTGGGAACCCTGCCATTCGAAGTCCGCTGCCGCTCGGGGTGCCGAGGTGTGCGGCCACATTGTTTTTACAATCGAGGGCATCGCTTGCCGACACGCTCGCACCCCCTCTCTCTCTCTCTCTCTCTCTCTCTCTCTCCCTTTATCTCTCCCCCCCATGCAGGCGCGCGGCCTCAATCACATTTCCATGGGTAACGCTCAAACGAGCACCATCAGCGCCACCCCCAGCGCGCCCAGAAGCGCGAGCGCGCTGGGGAGGATGGTGGCGCCGCTCGTAGGGGTAGGCGCCCCGACCTCACCGCCCTGGATCCTGAACGGGGGCGGGGCCGGGGTGCCGTACGCGGGCGGGTACGCTCCGTACGCGGGCGGGTACGCTCCGTACGAAGGCGGGGGTGCGATACTCAGAGTCGGTGCGACACGCAGAGTCACGACCACGGGCTCACCCGTTGCGTTGGCGGGAATGTTGGTCGCGTCAATGCTCGTGACGAGGATCGCGTCGAGCCCAGCGTCGGCGCTGATGGGCACGCATATCTCGGTCGGCTCGGAGCCTACGATGGAGTTGACGCTGGGGTCCGACACGTTGAAGACGACAAAGACCTCGGCGACGGCACCGATGGGGGTCACGGCCGCGACGGCCTCATAGCAGGATGTCGCACTGCCGGTGAGGGCGCTCAGGTCGGCGGCAAAGGTGGTGACGAAAGTAGATGCGTACGATTCTGGAAGCAGCGTGGTGTCAAACACGGCGGAGTAGACCAGGCCGTTGGCACCCACTGCCAGCACCGCATCACGGTTGACGCACACCGCAAGGGGAGGGGTGAGGAGGAGCGAGGTCCCCAGGGCCAGGGGGATGATGCCGACCGGGGCGAGGGGAGACGTGCAGTTGGCGACCGTCGTGACCAGCAAGGCGAGATCGCCCGTGGCGCCCGCGTCGCTGCTGATGACGATGTACATGCCGTCGTTGAAGTTTGACGCCATGATGGGCGTCAGGGCCCAGGCATCGTTTGCGTCGAGCGTCAGCAGGGGCGCTGCACCGGTTGCGTTGGATGCGTAGATGGCGATGGTAAGGTTGGAGCCGGTGGCCGCGACGGTATACTCAGAGACAGCGGTGCCGTCGGCCAGGGTGGTGGACATGAAATACGCGCAGTCAAAGGCCGTGCCGGACGCGGTGAAGAAGGCATCGAAGAATGCAGTGTCCACGACCTGTGGGCATGTAGGGCAGCAGGGTAGGGTAAGGATGCAAGGATGCAGGAGTAAGGATGCATCCCCTCTGGGTGTGTGTTTAAAGAAGGGGTGCGGTGGCGGGTGCGGTGTGGTCGCTGGGTAGAGTGCTGCAGCGGGTGTGCTACCAGCCCCGCTTCCAGTGGTTTGGGGGAAGGCCTCTGGTCCTTTTAAGATTGTATACCTTGGGCTCGCCCTACGGCCACTAGAGGGTCTTTGGTGAGGTGCCTGTGGCGTGCGCTGCTGCTTGGCGCCCGCCACCCAGCGTGGGTGGCGCTTCCGTGGGCTACTTTTGTAGCTTGATGATGAGAGATTTACAATCTAATGCCGGCGGTCACACGTTCGGTTCCAAAGCTCCAGCGGGACTTCGAGAGCAGGCACGAGGCCCACCAAAAAGGTCAAGCTTCAACAGTAGCCCACAGTAGCGCCAACCACGTAGTGGCGGGCGCCAAGCAAGCAGCACCACATTGCAGGCTCCACACCGAACCCCTCCAGTGGTCGGAGGGCGGGCCCAAGGTATAAAACCATAAAGGGACCAGTAAGCCCTCCCCCAAACCACTGGAAGCGGGGCTGGTAGCACATCCGCCGCAGCACTCTACCCAGCGACCACACCGCACCCGCCACCGCACGCGTGTGGCGCCACCTCCCCTTCAAAAACACCTCCAGAGGGGATGCAACTAGCAAACAGGTGCAGCCACCCGCTCGCCGTCAACCACGAGGCGCGCGCGGTGGAACTGCGCCCGCTTGCCCGCAGCCTTGACCTTTTTGGTGGGCGTTGTGCCTTCTGTCTGATATTCCCGCTGGAACATGTGTAGTCTCAATGATCCCTGCAGGCCTCTGGCCTACCGGTCACGTCGGCCTAGCCTTGCCCCTCTGCGCGCGACTCCCTCCCCCCCTCTGCGCGCGGCTCCCCCCCCCCCGCATCTGTGCGCGGCTCCCTCCCCCATCTGCGCGCGCGCGTACCTTGGGCTCGGCGAGGGGCTTGCACTCGGGAGGCGTGGGTGGCGCCACCACCTGCGCCATGGTGGCCGTGGCGAACGCGGCGACGACGACTACGAGTGCGACTAGCGATGATGCGCGTACCATTTTGTCTGCGGTGGTTGGCGTGGCAAGGGTGGTGAGATTCGTTGGGGCCGTGGCCTACGTTACCCCACGTTGGGCTGACCCCGAGCTAGACCCACCTCTGGTTGACTTGGACTCGGACTTGGACTTGGACATTGACTTGGACTTGGACCCGGACTTGGACTTGGACTTGTGATGTCCACCACGGCCTTGCGGGATATAGACGCGACAGCCACACTTCCACACTTTTGACAACACTCGCACCAGATGCCGAAACCCTGGGTCCTTCGGCCTGCAAATCGTTGAAAATGTCGGGGTTTAAGCTTACCTGGAGCTTAAATGAGACCGTGCCTGGCCCAGGCCCAGTGGGGAGGAGGCGTGAGGATTAATCCCCGCATCCCTGTGGCGTGGATGCATTGCTTTTGTGGCGGATGATTATAGGAAGGTACCTTTACAAATCCAGAGCCGGCGGTCGTAATCACTTCCAGAGTTCCTGCGGGACTATCAGATGGCAGGCACAAGGCACAGCCCACGGTAGCGCCACCCACACGTGTAAAACTCTCATCTCATCATCTCATCTCACACGAGGTGGTGGGCGTCAAGCAAGCAGCACCGCAAGCCAGGCACCACACTCAGCCCTGAAGCAGCCGGAGGCAGACCCCAGGTATAACCGGCTGTAACTCCAGGACCATCGAGGGACCAAGAAGGCCCACCCCCAACCACCCGAAAGCGGCCGAACATGGCACCCGCCGCAGCACTCTATTCAGCGAATACACCACACCCAACACCGTGTGCATGTGGCACCACCTACCCTTCACCCCCCACCCCCACCCCATGGGAGAGGGTGCAACTTCGTAAACAAGTGCAGCCACCCGCTCGCTATCAATCACGAGGCGCTCGGTGTACCTGCAAAGGCGCGACCTCCCCCCGGGCGACGCCCTCCCCCGCTTTCGCGGGCGGAATTTGGAGTGCTCGTGACTGGGCTGTACTTGGTCTCTATCGCATAGGAGCACAGGAGCTCCTAGGTGCACACGTATTGCAGTGACCACTGTCAGTCAGGCGTGGAACGCCCCTGTGCACCAACATAAAAAAAAACTGGGATGGGGATTAGTGGAGCGGCCTCTGTCTCCTACGGGGTGTCTGGTGGTGAGGATGCTGCGGGGGGAGGAGGGAGAGGGTGATGTGTCGTGGCGGGGCTGCAGCTCGGCAGCTCGGCGGCGTGCTGCAGCTAAATGGCGTGTGCATTCCAGCGTGCGCCTAGCAGGCAGCAGGCAGCTACCGGACAGACAGCTATAGCTACCACCTCCAGGCAGCTACCAGGCAGGCAGCAGGCAGCAGGCAGCGCTAGCAGGCAGTGGGAAGCAGGCAGCAACCAAAGGAATTGATCGGGATGCATCCCAATCAACTCCGACGTCGCATGCGACCTTTACATACCGCGGCTGGGCTGCAAGCACGTACAAACTGGGGCGGGGGGGGGAGGCATTAGGGGGGCCTCCGGGGGGCAGGGGTGGGGTGGGTGGAATCTGCGCGGCTGTGACGGGGGCGTCGTGTGTTACAAAAGGTGGAACGGGCGCTCTCAACGTGGCCGCGCAGCCGCTCGGCTCATCTATTAATCTGAAGGGCCGCTTGCTGGGGTGCGTGACGCACGATGGTAAAATCCATCAAAATCGTCAATCAGATCAATTGGTGCAGCAGTGGTGCAGCAGCGAAATCGTGAGGTGGCGGCTGGAGGAGCGGCATCAGCGCTCCAGGGCTCAGCTCAGAACTCGAGCCACTTGTCGTAGTACACGCACGTCTGCGGGCTGATCGCGCCGCCCTCGCGGCACTCGCCAAACACGGGGCACACGCCACACGGTATGCTGGAGAACGCGTTGGTCACGGGGATGTTGTGCACCGCGGGGCGGAAGTGGTCCTCGAGGTCGTCGTCGGCCTCGCCGTCGACCTGGGTGTGTGGGCGTGCATGCGTGTGCGTGTGGGTGTGCGCGTGTGTGTGCGTGTGTGCGTGTGTGTGTGTGTGTGTGTGTGCGTGTGTGTGTGTGTGTGCGTGTGTGTGTGTGCGCGTGTGCGTGCGTGTGTGTGCGTGTGCGTATAGGCGTGCGTGTGTGTGCGTGTGCATGTGCGTGTGCGTGTGTGTGTGCGTATAGGCGTGCATGTGTGTGTGTGTGTGTGTGTGTGTGTTTTGTGGTATATATCGGGGGGGGGGCGCTGAGCGCCCCTCCAATATGGCTCATAGGGTGTGTTCCCACTCGGATTCTTAGAAGTTTTCTAGAAAACTTCTAGTTTTTCTTGTCGCGCTAGAGGGCCCCCGAGCGGCCCCCTAAGCAATCTAGAAGGGTTTTTTCTTCTAGTCACAGCCGACGTTCAGTCAACGTCGCTAGCGTCTCCGACGTCGAGAACGCTCCAGTCAAAGTCGCTCCCCACCCTTCTTCCAGGCTAGAAGGAACTTCTAGGTCGTGAGTGGGAACACACTCATACACAGACGCCCTTGCAAAGAGTGGAAACACAGACCCCCAAACGCTCATGGCCTGGCCACATGGCTGCCTGGCGCCATGACATCATGGCGGCATGGCAAGCAGCCCCCCCCCCCCTCCAGTCGCCAGCCACGCGCTATTAGCGCTCCGGTGCTGCGAAACGCCGAGCGAGGTCGAGTACGCCGCCGTATTCCGCTCCGCTACGACTGACTACAGCAGTGACTACAGAAGTGACTAAAGCAGTGGGCAGCCCCGCTGGCGCGGGACTGCCAGCCCAGACGACAGGGCAGCGGGGGCTACGCACGCGCTAGCGGATCTTACAAGGGCCACGCTCTATTTGAGCGTCACACACGACTGCAGCATCGAACAACATCCCCACCTGGTCGATTCGCCCGTCGTACATGAGCGTGTTGACGATCGAGTGGATGTCCTCCACGCGCAGGTCGACCTTCAGGGGTGCGTGTGCGTGTGCGTATGTGTGCATGTGTATGTGCGTGTGCATGTGTGTGTGTGTGTGGGTGCGCGTGCGCGTGTGCGTGTGCGTGTGCGTGTGCGTGTGTGTGTGCGTGTGCATTGTTTGTGTGTGTGTGTGTGTGTGTGTGTGTGTGTCTGTCAGCCTGCCAGCCAGCCAGCCAGCCAGCCAGCCAGTCAGTCAGTCAGTCAGTCAGTCTGTGTCCTTGATGCACATGTCCTACACACACTCGCACACACACAGTTTGCGTGTGCAATGCGTGTGTGTGTGTGTCTCTGTCTGTCTGTCTGTCTTGTCTGTGTGTGTGTGTCTGTCTGTCTGTCTGTCTGTCTGTCTGTCTGTCTGTCTGTCTGTCTGTCTGTCTGTCTGTCTGTCTGTCTGTCTGTCTGTCTGTCTGTCTGTCTGTCTGTCTGTCTGTCTGTCTGTCTGTCTGTCTCGTCTGTGTGTGTGTGTCTGTCTGTGTCTGTCTGTCTATCTATCTGTCTGCCTGTCTCTGTCAGCCAGTCAGCCAGTCAGCCAGTCAGCCAGTCAGTCAGTCAGTCAGTCAGTCAGTCAGTGGCATCTATGCATATTTCCCCACACACTCGCGCACACACACACACACACACGCACACACACACATACACATACATACACACGCACGTTGTCCCTGCCACCGCAACTTTGAGAACGCCTTGTTTCGGATGAACTCGGCGACCTCTCGCACCGTCATGCCGCCCTGGTGCTGGATGAACTTGTAGCACGCACACGCACACGCACGTACTCACACACACACACACACGCACACACACACGCACACACACACTCACATACAGAGAGAGAGGGAGAGAGAGAGACAGGCACACACATGCACGCAAACACAGAGACACGCACATGCACACACACAGACAGACACCCCAAAAGAGACACGCACATGCACACACACACGCGCGCACACACTGACACACACACACACATACACACACACACACACCTTTGAGAGCCCCTTGTTTTGGATGAACTCGGCGACCTCTCGCACCGTTGTATCGCCCTGGTGCTGGATGTACTTGTAGCACGCACACACACACACACTTGAAACATGCGCACATGCACACACAATCCCACATAGAGAGAGAGACAGAGAGAGAGAGAAGGGAGAGAGAGAGGAGAGAGAGAGAGAGACGGGCACACATACGCACACGCACCGAGACACGCGCATGCACACGCACAGAGAGACACTCCAAGAGAGATACGCACACGCACACACACGCACACACACACACACCTTTGAGAACCCCTTGTTTCGGATGAACTCGGCGACCTCTCGCACCGTGGTGTCACCCTGGTGCTGGATGTACTTGTAGCACGCCTCGCGGAGCACGTCGATGAACTCGGCGTCGAACTTGTTCTCGGTGTACCTGTTTTTGTGTGGTGGAGAGGGCGTGTGTTTTCTCTCGTGCTGGCGCAGATCGCCGGATCGCCGAACCTTGCTCTCTCTCTGCGTGTGTGTGTGTGCGTTTTTTTTTTGTGTGTGTGTGTGTGTGTGTGTGTGTGCTGCAAGTAAGTACGTGTAGCACGCCTCGCGGGCACGTCGATAAACTTGTTATCGGTGTACCTGTTTTTTGTGGTGGGGAGGGCGTGTGTTTTCTCTCGTGCTGGCGCATATCGCCGGATCGCCAAGACTTGCTCTCTCTCTCTCTCTCTCTCTCTCTGTGTGTGTGTGTGTGTGCGGTTTTTGGGTGTGTGCTGCAAGTAAGTACTTGTAGCACGCCTCGCGGAGCACGTCGATAAACTCGGCTTCGAACTTGTTCTCGGTGTACTTTTTTGTGTGGTGGGGAGGGCGTGTGTTTCCTCTCATGCTGGTGCAGATCGCCGGATCGCCGAGACTTGCTCTCTCTCTGTGTGTGCGTTTGTTTTGTGTGTGTGTGTGTGCGGTTTTGTGTGTGTGTGTGTGTGTGTGTGTGTGTTGCAACTACCATAGTACCGCTTTGCCTTGCCGAGCAAATAAGTCGGTAAACGTCGCGGCAAGGTCGATTTCTTAAAAAGAATGCCGAAAAAGTCAGAAAACGCCAAAAGTGACGTCAAAACGGGGAAAAATTCCCCCAAATCCCATCCGCGGCAAGGCACCCCAATTCCCAACAATTAACCCCTTTATAAAAGTGGCGGCAAGGCAAAGCGGTACTACGGTAAGTACGTGTAGCACGTCTCGCGGAGCACGTCGATGAACTAGTTCTCGGTGCACCTTTTGTGTGGTGGGGAGCGTGGAGTGTGTGTGTTTGCGTGCGTGTGTGGTCGATTTTATAGTCTGCCGGACGCCTGTTATGGCGTACATGGCTTGTATGTGTGTACCTGCATGTGTGTGTGTGTGCGTGTGTGCGCGTGCGTGTGCGTGTGCACGTGTGCGTGTGTGTACGCGCATGAGTGCATGTGTGTATGCGCATGCGCATGTGTCTGCGCGTGTGCGTGTGTGTGGTGTGCCACACCGACTGTGCAGTCAAACATGCGATTTGCTGCTCCCTGAGCTTCCGCGACCCACCAGGCGCTCCCTGTCAGATTTGCCCCAAAACAAACATTTGGCGCCCGCTGTAACCGCCAGGAGTCGAATTTGAACAAAACAAGACCACTATCAGGTAGCCAGAACTGTAAACTGCCTGACGAGCCGCCCCACGTCCCAATCGTCAAACCACTGTTCTCGTGCCATGCATCCGAGATAACGTTGAAAAGCGTATTTCCCGTAATACATGGATTTTACAGTCTGTGTGACACCAGTAACGATGTATTAGACCTGCGTCGGCGCTAGCGCCCGACACCTAAAACTCAGTTTCAGGATGAAACTGGCTGGCTACCTGGCAGGGGCGAGAGGAAACCCCTACGTGTGCGCACGCCCTGGACCTAAACAGGGCACTAGGCCCCCAGATCCACCCTATACCAACCCTAAACCCTAAACCCGTCAACCCTTCAACCCAAAAAACCTTCACCCCAAAACCCTGAGCCCTCCACCCACCAGGCGCCTCCCTGTCAGCTCGCGGCTGGGGTCCAGCTCGTAGAGCACCCTAAACCCCAAACCCTTATATAAGGGTATGAATTCACCCCAATCCCTAAACCCTTCAACCCTCCAACCCTAAAACCGTTCACCCTAAAAAAAAAAAAAAACCAAGCCCCCAACCCACCAGGCGCCTCCGGTCAGCTCGCGGCTGGGGTCTAGCTCGTAGAGCATGAAGACCTGCATGTGCGGTGTACATGCGGCTCAAGTGTTGCCCAGCACATCCTGATTGTAGTGGCGGGGTGGGGGTGGGGTGGGGTGGGGGGGGGACGTGGACAATCCTGGGTAATGACTCCTCCAGTTTGATTGGTTCCCCAGGCCTAGGCGCGTGCGGAACTAGGAGCTCGCGGCTGGGGTCGAGCTCGTAGAGCATGAAGACGTACGTGTGAGGTGTAGGTGTCACAAGAAAGTGCTGCCCGGCAGACTTCTGTGAGGGCCAGAACTGGACTTGGGTCTAGGCGGTGGTACTAGGACTAGGTGGTCTTCGCTGGAAAGCCGATGTAACTGTAACTGTAACTGCCCGACAGACTGCGAAATCCATCCATCCATCCATCCATCCATCCATCATTACCACCGGGGTGTTGAGGGGAGAGGGGGGGGGGGTCTCGTACAGCGTGGAGACCTGCGTGTGAGCTGAACGTGGCATTAGTGGTGCCCAGCTCTACCACATTCACAACGCCTGACGCCGCGCTCAGGCGGCGCATTTACTTGCGCGGATCAGGCGGCGCCTCAGGCGCGCCGACCGCCTGAGGCGCCGCCTGAGGCGCACCCACGATCGCCTCAGACGTCGCCTTGGGCGTCATCCCAACCGCCTCAGGCGCCACACCGACCGCCTCAGGCGCCCACCACCGCATGGGGCGCACCCTGGACCGTCTCAGACGTTATGACCGCATACACTTGCGCGGATCAGACGTTGGGATTTTGGTAGGGCAGCAGACTGATCGCAGCGGGGGGATGGGGGTGGGGGTGAACAATCCTGGGTAATGAATCCTCCCGTTTGATCAGTTCCGCAGACCTAGGCGCCTCCTGTCAGCTTGCGGCTGGGGTCTAGCTCATAGAGCATGAAGACCTGCGAGTGAGGTGTACGTGGCATTAGTGGTGCTCAGCAGACTGATCGTAGTTGGTCCCTGGTAGGCTGTCGCGCTGCGCGGCCTGGCGGGCTCCCCTGATAGAGCCCCCCCCTAGACGTGTAGTCTCGGCCATAACTCACGCCCCTGGGTCCTCCGAGCGCGTACAAAGAAGCGGGGTGAATTAATCCGCAGGGTGAATTAATCCATGTGGGTACTTGCTTCAGGCAGCCTGCCATGACAACTCTGTTTGCCCAGGCCCCCCTGGAGGGTGGGACCTGGCCATGCATGACGCATGGGGCGCAGGCAGAGCCCCATGCATGGAGTTGGACAACCATGCACCATGCCAGGCGGGGACTTTTCTGCTTCAGCGCCGCCAGTCGGCACAGCCGGCGTGGTTGGCCTCAAAGGCCAGGAGGAGGACGGTCCTTTCCTATACGCTCCTTGCCAGACATGTCCCTCAGGGACTTGATTGGGTCTAAACTAGCCGGCGGGAGCGGTAGTCTAGACGGCAGGTAACCGGCTGGTGGCTATCGTCCTTCACAGGGCGGTGGCACTAGGACTAGTGTTGTCTTAGCTGGAATGCCATGTAACTGTAACTGGGTACTTGCATGCAGCCCACAGCTGCTGGGCTGCGTGGCTGGGGCCCCCCTTCCAGACTTAAGTAGTGCATGATATGCTTCCCGTGGCTACCTGAATCACGTCAACCGACCCAGAAATGAATGTGTTATGGGGGCTCAAAGGTTCCTATGCATGGATTAATTCGCCCCGCTTCCTTATACGTGTAACATCTGTTAAACCACCGCCCACCTTGCGCGAAGGGTTGTTGACCGACTTGACCGCCTTGACAAGCCGGCGGCCCTCGAGCGTTTTCAGGATCTTGGTGATGTGCGGCTGCGTAAGGGAGGTAGGTTGGTTGTTGGTTGGTTGGTTGGTTGGTTGGTTGGTTCGTAAGTTGTTGGTTGGTGCAGAGCGTCTTTGGGACCTTGGTGGTGTGCGGCTGCGCGAGGAGGTTGGTTAGTTGGTTGGTTGCTTGCTTAGTTGGTGGCTGGCAAGTTGGTGTTTGGTTGGTGCGGAGCATCTATAGGATCTTGGTGATGTGTGGCTGCGCGAGGTGGTTGGTTGGCTGGTGGTTGGTTGCTTTGTTGGTAGCTGGCAAGTTGGTGGTTGGTTGGTTGGTTGGTTGGTAAGCTGGTGGTTTGCTGGTGGTTGGTGCGGTGCGGTGCGCGCGCAGATGCGGTCACGCACGCATGCGTACACAGTCACGCACACGGCCGCGGCCGCGCACGGGGCATACCGTGGTCACTGCACGCACACGCACACATGCACACACACACACACACACACACACCGTGCATGCCTAGAGCAGCCTGCACGGCCACCAGCCGTCTGTCTTTATTCTGAAAATACCCACACAAAGTGGGGGTCCCCCACCACCAGAAGCCAGCCATCCCACTTGGGTGTTCGTGCACTATGCTCCGAGCACGGTCCTCTTTGCCTGTGGAGGTGCATCCCTGACTATATACAACGTTGATGACTATCAGGAATCCCTCCTGTGCCCAAGCACTCCACCAACGCGTGCATGTCCTTGGTCCGCAGCCCCGTTTTGCCTCCTAGCCAAAGTCCGAAACCCACGACCCTCAAGACTCCCTTGGCCCATCAACAAGCCACCCACGCACCTGCGCGAGGTTAGTTTTTGAGCGCATGTCCTTGGTCCACAGCCCCGTGTTGCCCGCGGACTTGATGACCTGGTACAGCATCAGCTCCTCGGCGCTCAGGTTGCGGAACCTGCGGAGAGAGAGAGGGGAGGGGAGGACGGAGGGGCGTGTGTGTGTGCAGCATGTGTGTGTGTTTGCATGTGTCTGTGTGCATGTGTGTGTGCAGCATATGTGTGTGTGCATGTGTCTGTGCATGTGTGTGCAGCATATGTGTGTGTGCATGTGTCTGTGTGCATGTGTGTGTGCAGCATATGTGTGTGTGTGCATGTGTCTGTGTGCGTGTGTTTGAGTGTGTGTGTGCATTGTGTGTGCGTTGTGTGCATGTGTGTGTGTGCTAAACGGCACAGCGGCAGTGCGTGGCGCCGAGCACGGGCGCAGCTCCAGCTCTGCCTCTCCTCCCCCCCCCCCCCCTGTGCCCCCCTCACTTTGCAGCATCCTCCGCCGACACCTCCTTGTACACCAGGCAGCCGCCGGATTGTAAAAGCTGGACCCGTCCCTTGGCGAGCAGCCGGTTCAGTGCGTCGGCGCGCGTCTGCACTGGGATGCCCGCCAGCTCTGCATCAAACTGCTCCTGGGTGCAGCCCTGTGTTTTTGAAATGAAGGTGAGGGGGCAGCCGCTTAGTGCTGTGTGCCATGCGTGTGTGCACACGCGGGGTTCGGGTTCTGGTGCGCCATGCGCGGCTGCATGGGGGTTTGCATGGGAGCCGCCGTGCGATCGCGCCGCGCCGCCTCACATCAGGGTTACTCCGAAACGCCTCCAGGAGAGCTTCATCCACGACCTTGTCGCTCTTGCCAGCCATCGCGCTACGCTACACTAAGCTATTCGCGCCAGGATATGAGGGCGCTCTCTCGTCTGCACTGGGTGTGGTAAGCTACACAAGGCCCGCCGCCGGGCGGTGCCGCCGTGTATGCAGGCTTTGCATGCACTAGGCGCAAGAAGGCGCTTCAAAAGTGTGGGACGGCGCTTCCATTTTTTTTTCTCTTCTCCCAAGTGCGTAGTCCTCATCAACTGAGCACCACACCCGCACGTGGCTCGTAAATCCAGGTCCAGCAGACAGGGGTTACTCGCTCAGAGCCGCGCCGCCAGTGGGAGCAAGCTCGGCCCACCATGCCAGGGCCCTCTGCAATGGGCGCCGGGGCGCCCGATGCCGAGAAACGCAAGCGTAAGCGTAATAGGCCCAAGTCCACTGGAGGAGAGAGCGGTGCGCCATCGCCTGCTGCTGCAGAGCCAGCGTCCACGACCCCGAGTGAGTCCGGCAGATGGCGGCGGCCCCTCAACGGCGGCTGCCACGCGTTATGCAGCCCCGCGCATGCACGCACAGCAGGCGCATGCTGACTGGCAACTACGTGCATGCACGCGCCTGCAGGCCGCGCACAGCAGCAGGAGCCCAAGCAGGCCAAGGGCAGCACGAGCGCGCACGTCAAGGGCTCCTCCAAGCAGCATCAGGTGCAGGCCATGGTCAAGAAGACGACGCCAAAGCAGGTGGCCAAGGCGACGCCCTCGAGCAAGGTACGCGGGCGGCGCGGGGTAACAGCTGCATGCATGCATGCATATGCGTCGCACGCCATGCACACGGCGACACGCATGCATGGAGGCAACGCACACACACACACACACACACACACACACACACACGCCGCCGAACCCGACCCGCGCCCCTCCCGCGCCCCACCTGTAGAAGAAGCCCGTGCCGCCGCCTGTTGTCGCTGCTGCCGACGACAATGAGGAGGAGGATGACGATGAGGACGACTCCCCGCTCAACGCGGACGACATCATGGCGGCGCTGGGCGGTGGCAGCAGCAGCGATGGTGAGGACGAGGGCGTGGAGGAGGACGACAGCGAGGATGGTGACGAGGAGGAGGAGGAGGAGGCAGAGGAGGCGCCCGTCGCCGTGCAGCCATCAGCCAAAAAGGCAAAGAAGGACAAGGCGGCGGCATCGGCCGCGTGGGACGGCGCCGACGCCAAGGACGACGTTGGGACGGCAGGGCCGAGCGGGAGCAGCGCCGAGCGCGACGCCGACGGCGTCGAGCGCCAGGTCGCGTCCGTGTCGGGCATCATGTCGGCGGCCGAGTTCAGCTCGCTCGATCTCATGGAGAAGACGCAGCTGGCGATTAAAGACATGGGGTTCCAGTACATGACCGAGGTGCAGGCGCGCACCATCCCAGCGCTGCTAACGGGGCGAGACGTGCTCGGCGCCGCACGGACAGGTGTGTTTGTTGTTGCATGTTGCTGTGTGTTTGTGTGTGTGTTTGTGTTCAGTGTGTGTGTTGGTGTGCGGTGTGTGTGTGTGTGTGTGTTCATCTACATGTGTGTGATGCTTGGAGCATGGCAGCATCGCACGGGCCCGTTTCACACCGCGTGGAAACACGCGGCGGTTCCCGGCCCCCTGTGCCGGAGCGCCTGTGGAGCGGGACCAACAACAATGGCGGGATGCATTCCTGAAGCTTTGTTCAGTAGGCTTACAGGTCAATGAACTCGTCTACATTCAATACACAGGCAACATTATGAGTTAGAGACCCCGACTGATTGGCTCGCTGCGTGTGTGTGTGTGCTTTGTTTGCGTGAGTGTGCATGGGAGCATGGCACGGGCCCGTTTCACACCGCGTGGAAACACGCGGCGGTTCCCGGCCCCCTGTGCCGGAGCGCCTGTGGAGCGGGACCAACAACAATGGCGGGATGCATTCCTGAAGCTTTGTTCAGTAGGCTTACCGGTCAATGAACTCGTCTACATTCAAAACTCAAGCACCCTGCCCGCCCCCACCCCCCCTCCCCTCCCCCCTGCACACGCAACAAGATGGGGGCTGGACAGCCGAGCGACCCCAAACATACACAATCAACCCACGCTTCCCCCTGGGCGCAGCATGAATTCCCTCGTCAGCACGCCTGGCAGGCCATGCCACTTGCTGCATGGCGCATGGCGCATCGGTGCACCCCCTTCCCCCCCGAGCACCCCACGCCCACCGCTCTGATGATGATCGATTCCATCCTCCCCTCCCACACCCTCCCCTCCCTACTGGCTCCGGCAAGATGCCCGCCTTCCTCATTCCTTGTGTGGAGCTGCTCTATCGCCCCCCCCCTTTCTGCTGTGGCCGTTCACCAAGGCTCACCGAGCCGGAGAGTGCGACGAGAGGAAGCGGCGGCAAAGTGGCAGCAGTTCGTCTTCTCTGTTAACCGTAGCCTCGCCCGATCCCTACAGGATCCGGCAAGACGCTCGCCTTCCTCATTCCTTGTGCGGAGCTGCTGTATCGCGCCCCCCTCCCCCCTTTCTGCTGTAGCCGTTCACTAAGGCTCAACGAGTCGGAGAGTGCGACGAGACGAAGCGACGACAAAGCGGCAGCAGCTTGTCCTCTCTGTTAACTGTAGCCTCGCCCGATCCCCACAGGATCCGGCAGGACGCTCGCCTTTCTCATTCCTTGTGCGGAGCTGCTGTATCGCGCCCCCCCCCCTTTCTGCTGTAGCCGTTCACCAAGGCTCAACGAGTCGGAGAGTGCGACGAGACGAAGCGACGACAAAGCGGCAGCAGCTTGTCCTCTCTGCTAATCTTAGCCTCGCCCGATCCCCACAGGATCCGGCAAGACGCTCGCATTCCTCATCCTTTGTGTGGAGCTGCTGTATCGCCCCCTCCCCCCCTTTCTGCTATTGCTGTTCACTAAGACTCACCGAGTCGGAGAGTGCGACGAGACGAAGCGACGACAAAGCGGCAGCAGCTTGTCCTCTCTGCTAATCTTAGCCTCGCCCGATCCCCACAGGATCCGGCAAGACGCTCGCCTTCCTCATCCCGTGCGTGGAGCTGCTCTATCGCGCAAAGTTCCTGCAGCGCAACGGCACTGGCGCAATTGTCATCTCCCCAACGCGCGAGCTGAGTATGCAGATTTACGGGGTTGTGCGCGACGTCATGAAGCACCACACACAGGTGCGTGTGTGTTCGGGTACCACCTTTCGCTCTCATTAAGGAGCTGAGCTTGCTGACTGCACTGTTGCGCTGATTTTTTTTGATTGAATGCTTGGATCGTATCGCTCGCCCGCCCTCTTCGTTACATTACGATGGAACTTAAATCTGTGTGTGCGCGTGTGCGTGCGCGAGCATGCATGTTGTCAGGAGGATGCACACCCTCTTGCTGGCGCACGGAACCTTGTTCACCCCTCTTCAGGCGGAGTCCCCTCAATTGATGATCAGAAACGGCACATCTAGGTCCACCAGTTACAGTTACATCGGCTTTCCAGCAAAGACTACCTCTAGTCCTAGTACCACCGCCTAGACCCAAGTCCAGTTCTGGCCCTAACAATTACTTGTGAGGGGCGGTAGCCACCAGCCGGCTGCCTGCCAACGTGTAGTCCATCTAGGTCCACCATTCAGAGTCATCTGTAACGATCTCTCCTTTGCCGAGGGAGGTGGGGGGGAGAAGACCGCGCACACACACACACACATGCGCGCCCAGCCCTCCACCCCAACGCATGGCACCCCACCCACACACGCCCAGCCCTCGACCCAAACACATGGCACCCCACCCGCTCTGCAGACGCACATCTAGGTCCACCATTCAGTAACAGTAACAGTAACAGTAACACAGGGTTTCCAGCTAAGCAGGCTACTCTTCTACTAGAGACACCCGCCGATACTCCAGCACACTTGAGTACAAAGTCATCTGTAATGATCTCTCTTTTGCTGTGGGTGGGTGGGGGGGGGGAGGGAAGACCGCGCACACACACACACGCCCAGCCCATCACCGCCAACACATGGCACCCCACCCGCTCTGCGACGCACATCTAGGTCAACCATTCAGAGTCATCTGTAACGATCTCTCTTTTGCCGAGGGAGGGGGGTGGGGGCGGGAGACCGCACACACACACGCGCCCAGCCCTCCACCCCCAACACATGGCATCCCACCCGCACTGCGACGCACATCTAGGTCTACCATTCAGAGTCATCTGTAATGATCTCTCTTTTGCCGAGGGAGGGGAGGGGGGAGACCGCGCACACATACACGCACACATGCGCACAGCCCTCCACCCCAACACATGGCACCCACCCGCACTGCAGACGCACATCTAGACAACCATTCAGAGTCATCTGTAATGATCTCTCTTTTTGCCGGGGGGGGGGGGAGACCACGCACACATACACACACACACACGCCCAGCCCTCGACCCGAAGACATGGCACCCCACCCGCACGGCCTCCTCGTGGGCGGCGCCGCCACACGGGATGCACACACACACACACACACACACACGGCCTCGTGATCCACTGAACACCCCAAGCCAGCCACCCGACGAATCCAACGCTACAGCCCAAACCAAATGACCCGACCAGTGGATGTCCTTGGCGCCCCCGCAGGCAAACCGGAAAAAATAGGGAAACTGCATGGGCGAATCGCGGGAATTTCGCTCGGGAAAGTGTGAAATCGGCAGTCAGTTTTCATACTTTTCCACACAAAATTGCTCCCTGCGGGGGCGATTCGGCTTGTCCCCTCCAATGTTGCGGGGGCAAACAGGACATTCTTGGTTTCCCTAAGGACACCACTGGGCCCGACGAATCCACTGCACATCCCAACCAACAGACTCACCCACGGCACTCATCCACTGCACTTATCAACTGCACTAATCCACTGCACGTATCCGCTGCACGCATCCACTGCAGACGCACGGCCTGGTCATGGACGGCGCCAACCGCCACACGGGATGCACACACACACACACACACACACACACACACGGCCTCGGAATCCACTGAACAACCCCAATTAGCCACCGGAATCCACTGCACTCATCCACTGCATTAATCCACTGCACGAATCCGCTGCAATAAACCCCTGCAGACGCACGGCCTGGTCATGGGCGGCGCCAACCGCCGCACCGAGGCGGAGCGCCTCGTCAAGGGCGTGAACCTCCTGGTGTCCACGCCCGGGCGCCTGCTCGACCACCTGTCCAACACGACGGGCTTTGTGTTCAGGAACCTCGCGTGCCTGGTGATTGACGAGGTGGGGAGGGCTACTACCCGCGTGCGTGCGTGTGTGTGTGCGTGCGTGTGTATGGTTGTGTGCTCGACCACCTGTCCAACACGACGGGCTTTGTGTTGAGGAACCTCGCGTGCCTGTTCATTGACGAGGTGGGGAGGGCTACTACCCGTGTGCGTGCGTGCGTGTGTGTGCGCACGTGTATATGGTTGTGTGCTCGACCACCTTTCCAACACGACGGGCTTTGTGTTCAGGAACCTCGCGTGTCTGGTCATTGACGAGGTGGGGTTTGGGGTTTCGGAGGGCTCTTGTGTGCTTGTGCGTGTGTGCGCGTTTGTGTGTGTGTGTGTGCGTGCGTATATGGTTGTGTGCTCGACCAGTGTATTGACCACGACTGGGCTTCGTGTTCAGGAACCTCGCGTGCCTGGTCATCGACGAGGTGGGGTTTGGGGTTTCGGAGGGTTATTGTGTGTGTGTGTGTGCGTGTGTGTGAGCATTTGTGTGGGCGGGTGTGTGGGCGGGTGGCAGGCTGTTTGCACCACCTCATTTCCAACACGACGGGCTTCGTGTTCAGGAACCTCGCGTGCCTGGTGATTGACGAGGCGGGGAGGGCTACTATCCGTGCGTGTGTATGTGTGTGAGTGTTGTGTGCGTATATGGTTGTGAGCTTGATCAGTGTGTTGCCCACGACTGAGCTTTGTGTTCAGGAACCGCGCGTGTCTGGTCATCGACGAGGTGGGGTTCAGGGTTTGGGAGGGAGGGCTCTTGTGTGTGTGTGCGTGTGTGTGCGCGTTTGTGTGTGCGTGTGTGTGGGGGGGTGGCAGGCTTTTTGCACCACCTCTGTCCAACACGATCGGGCTTTGTGTTCAGGGACCTTGCGCGCCTGGTCATTGACGAGGTAGGGTTTAGGGTTTGGGAGGGACGACTCTTGTGTGTGCGCACAGTCGACTGTGACGCTCAGCACGAGATGGAGCGCGACATCGGTAACCACTTCTGACCCCCCCCCCCCCCACACACACACCTTCCTCCCACCCCCACCCAGGCTGACCGCATCCTCGAGATTGGTTTCGAGGAGGAGATGCGCCAGATCATCAAGCTGCTGCCAAAGGAGCGCCAGACGATGCTGTTCTCGGCAACACAGGTGCGTGTGTGTGTATTGTGTGTGTTTGTGTGTGTTTGGAGGAGTTGCGCCAGGTCATCAGGCTGCTGCTGAAGGAGCGCCAGACGATGCTGTCCTCAGCAACGCAGGTGCGTGTGGTGGTGTGTGTGTGTGTATTATGTGTGTGTGTATTGTGTGTGTGGTGTGTGTGTGTGTGTGGTTGTCGTGGCGGTGGGATGGAGGGGGTGGGGCATCTCAGGCGCCTGAGACGGGCGCCCAAGGAGACGGGGCCTGAGACGGGCGGTGAATGCGCCTGGGACGGACAACGCATGCGGCCAGCGATTTCCTTTCCGGCTCTACACAGCCATTTGGCTGTATTCCGGCTGTACTTTGACCTTGCACACAGCTCAACCCATCCAGTGGATTGTTGGTTTGACAAGCCCGCCAGACAGAGCACGTCGACAGCTTTTAAATTTCCCATGTATGAGGACAAACGGTCAACGGGAGTTCAACGGTCAACGCTGTCAAAGCAAAATCCGGCTGTGGAATAATTAATTAAATATCCTGAAAAGGAAATCACAGCCTGTGGCCGCCTGTGGATGCGCCGGAAACCCTGCCCCGACCCCAACTCACCCGTCGCACACAGACGGCAAAATTGGAGGCCCGCGCACGCATCTCATTCAAGCACAAGCCGCTTTGCGTGGATACCGCACCACCACCACCCACTTGTGCCCTACCATCCCACCCACCCTCCCACCAACACCGCCATCGCAGACGACGAAAGTGGAGGACCTGGCACGCATCTCGTTCAAGCACAAGCCGCTGTACGTGGGTGTCGACGACGGCCAGACGTTTGCGACGCGCGAGGGGCTGGAGCAGGGCTACTGCGTGTGCCCAGCTGCGAGCCGCTTCCTGCTGCTGTTTACATTTCTGAAGAAGAATGTGAACAAGAAGGTGGGGAGAAGATGACGGGAGGTGGGGCGGGAGGGAATGGGGAGGGAGGGGGGGGGGGCAGGGCTGCTGCGTGTGCCCCGCTGCGAGCCGCTTCCTACTGCTGTTTTTACGTTCCTGAACAAGAATGTGTAAGGTGGGGAGAAGATAACACGGGGAGGTGGGGGGGAGGGAGGGGGATGGAGGGGGGGGCAGGGCTGCTGCGTGTGCTCCGCTGCGAGCCGCTTCCTGCTGCTGTTTACGTTCCTGAAGAAGGATGTGAACAAGGTGGGGAGATGACAACACGGGCAGTGAATGGGGAGGGGGGGAGGGCAGGGATGCTGCGTGTGCCCCGCTGCGAGCCGCCTCCTGCTGCTGTTCACGCTCCTGAAGAAGGGCGTGAAAAATAAGGTGTGTGGCCTTCCGCAAGTCTTCCTGCCCGCCCTCTCCCGCCTGGCCTACGCCATCAGAGACTGGCGTAGTTACCATCCGCATCATTCCTTCGGGGGGGGATGCCATCACCATCTCTTCCCATGATGCCAGCACACTCAAGTAGGCACCATCAGCACCATCTCAAACGCCTACTGAACCCAGAACCCCAATCCCCGCCCGCACCGCAGGTCATGGTCTTCTTCTCGAGCTGCAACGCCGTCAAGTTCCACGAGCTACCCCCCCTCCTGTCCCCCCTGCAAAACACCCCTACAAATCCAGCAGCTGAATCCCAAATCCCAATCCCCGCCCGCACCACAGGTCGCGGTCTTCTTCTCGAGCTGCAACGCCGTCAGGTTCCACGCCGAGCTGCCCCCCCACCCCCCCTCCTCACCCCCGTGCAAACCACCCCTACAAATCCAGCAGCAACATCACCAGCACCATCCCAATCCCGCCCACACAACAGGTCATGGTCTTCTTCTCGAGCTGCAACGCCGTCAAGTTTCACGCCGAGCTGCTCAACTACATTGACATCTCTGTCAAGGACATCCACGGGAAGCAGAAGCAGCAGAAGCGCACGACCACGTTCTTCGAGTTCTGCCAGGTGCGCCGCCACGTGTAGCTCGAGTCTTCCCTGGGTAGCACAGCGTTGCAGGTCAGTGTAGGCAGTGGGTGAAGCTTGGGGAATGCGAGGATCCACGGGAAGCAGAAGCAGCAGAAGCACACGACCACGTTCTTCGAGGTCTGCTAGGTGCGGAATACCCCCGTGTGGTGTTTTTGCCACCATCTATCACTGCGTTTTTCTCAGGAGCTGGGTATGAACTCCTAGCTAGTAAGCTCAGCAATAGTCCCTAGTGAGTTGATTCGAGGAGGGGGGGGGGGCGCACAGCTGGATTGAACAATCGTGCCGCTCCTGCCATGCTCCTGATTGGCTGCATGCAGAGAACGGCGTGCTCCTGTGCACAGCCGTCGCAGCGCGCGGGCTCGACATCCTCGCCCCTCGGCTGGACCATCTAGCACCACCTAACCTGCGGCACCTCCTCTTGACATCTGCCCCTGCTTGTGCTCCTGACTGATTGCAGGCAGAACAGGGCGTGTTCCTGTGCACAGCCGTCAGCAGCGCGCGGGCTCGACACCCCCGCCCCTCGACTGGACCATCCAGCACCACCTCACCTTCAACCTCCTCTGACGTCTGCCCCTGCTCGAGATCCTGATTGGCTGCAGGCAGAGAAGGGCGTGCTCCTGTGCACAGACGTCGCAGCGCGCGGGCTCGACATCCCCGCCCCTCGACTGGACCATGCAGCACCACCTCACATTCAACCCCCTCTGGCGTCTGCCCCTGCTCGTGATCCTGACTTGTTGGTTGTGATCCTGACTGGTTAGTTGCAGGCAGAGAAGGGCGTGCTGCTTTGCACAGACGTCGCAGCGCGCGGGCTCGACACCCCCGCCCCTCAACTGGACCATCCAGCACCACCTCACCTTTTAACCTCCTGTGACGTCTGCCCCTAATCCTGACTGATTTGAGGCAGAGAAGGGCGTGCACAGCCGTCACAGCGCGCGGGGCTCGACATCCTCGCCCCTCAACTGTACCATCCAGCACCACCTCACCTCAAACCTCCTCTGACGTCTGCCCCTGCTCGTGATCCTGCTTGGTTGGTTGCAGGCAGAGAAGGGCGTGCTCCCGTGAACAGCCGTCAGCAGCGCGCGGGCTCGACACCCCCGCCCCTTGACTGGACCATCCAGCACCACCTAACCTTCAACCTCATCTGACGTCTGCCCCTGCTCGTGATCCTGATTGGTTGGTTGCAGGCAGAGAAGGGCGTGCTCCTGTGCACAGCCGTCAGCAGCGCGCGGGCTCGACACCCCCGCCCCTTGACTGGACCATCCAGCACCACCTCACCTTCAACCTCCTCTGACGTCTGCCCCTGCTCGTGATCCTGATTGGTTAGTTGCAGGCAGAGAAGGGCGTGCTCCTGTGCACAGCCGTCGCAGCGCGCGGGCTCGACGCCCCCGCCCCTTGACCGGACCATCCAGCACCACCTAACCTTCAACCTCCTCTGACGTCTGCTCCTGCTCGCGATCCTCATTGGTTGGTTGCAGGCGGAGAAGGGCGTGCTCCTTGTGAACAAACATCTCAGCGCACGGGCTCGACACCTCCGCCCCTCAACTGGACCATCCAGCACCACCTAACCTGCGACACTGCTTCTGTTGTCTGCCCCTGCTCGTGCTCCTGACTGGTTGCAGGCAGAGAAGGGCGTGCTGCTGTGCACAGACGTCGCAGCACGCGGGCTCGACATCCCCGCCGTCGACTGGATCATCCAGTACGACCCGCCGGACGACCCCAAGGAGTACATCCATCGTGTGGGGCGCACGGCGCGCGGCAAGGACGGCCAGGGGCGCGCGCTGCTGCTGCTCATGCCAGAGGAGCTGGGCTTCCTCAAGTTCCTGAAGCAGGCCAAGGTGCGTATTTGGAGGACAAAGGGAGGAGGACGGAGGGACGGAGGGGGGAGGACGGAGGGGGGAGGGTCCAACACAGTCCAACACAGTCCAACACACCGCTTCTATGTTGTACTAGTGCGCTCGGGGGGTGGCAACCCCGCAGGCGCGCTGCGATCCAGGTGTCGACGACGCGAGTCCGATGACCCTGTAGCGTAGAGCCAACCCAAGGAGGGCATACCGGCCCGGCACAACAGACGGCCAAGGACGCCTCGCGGACTTGAGCTGGCTGGCCGCGGATGCGAGCAAAGGGGAAACAAGGCACCCCATGCATGCAGCCTTTTCCTGCCCAGTCCCCGCGTGCAGCGGGGCACGCCTGTCGACGCGTCCAAGTCGACAATCAGAACACCAGAGTGGCTACGTTCAACGTGCGGACATGTCCTGCAGAGGACGAGGGACTGGTCAAACTGGCCAGTCTGGTGCAAGATTGCGCCAAGCTTAGCGTTGGTGTTGCAGCGCTTCAGAAGCTGCGCAGGACCGGCTCAGGGGAGGCGCAAGTGGCAACGGGCGACACGTCGTGGACGCTGCTGTGGTCGGGTGGGGAGCACCGGAAGCGTGGGGTGGGCTTGCTGTTGTCCTCTGCATGGGCATCGGCACTCGTCTCCTGGGAGGCGGTGTCCGACCGCCTCATCCAGGCCCGCTTTGCAGCGGACCGTGGGCAGCTAATCACCATCGTCAGCGCCTACAGTCCAACGGAGGCGGCGAGCGACGAGGAGGCTGGCGACTTCTACCTTCCGAGTAGCTGCGCTCGCGGACAAGGCCAACGACAAGCGCGATCTGCTCATCGTGGCAGGTGATTTCAATGCAGCAGTGGGGAGAGACTCGGTGTCCGACCACGAATGCGTTGGCAAGCACCTGCCCCTCACGGAGCCAGCGGTGGCCAGCAGGAACGGTCGCCTGCTCCTCGACACTGCCACTGCATGCAGCCTGCGCGCTGCCAACACTCTCTACCCCCACAGGCCTGAGCACCAGTACACCCACATCAGCCCCATGGCTGTTGCACAGAGCAGACGGCATGCATGCTCTGTGCGCCGCCTGCACGGCGTCTAGGACTAGGACTACATCCTGGTCGCGCGCCGCCGCATGCATGCGGTGACAGACTGTCGGGTGCATAGGAGCCCAACCTGAGACAGCGATCACCGCATGGTGGTGCTGTCCATGCGCCTCCGCATGCAAGCCTCCTGCCATGCAGGCGGCTCTCAGCGGCGCGCATGGGACTCTTCACAACTGCGGCGCCCGGCTGTCCGTCGTGAGTTCAACCTCCAGCTGTCCGATCGCTTTGGGCTGCTGGAGGCCGTGCCGCCCGAGGGCGCTGATGCCCAAGCGGAGTACGACGCGATGGCTGCTGCCATTCGCGAGGTGGCCACCAACCACCTCGCTCCACGCGGCAGCCGCCGGCGGCGCGGCTGGCAGTTCACTCTGTCGCAGCGCACCCTCCGGCTCATGGACGCCCGGCAGCGCGCGCACTCGGCATGGCTCAGGAGCAAGTCTGCTGCTGCCAAACGAGAGCGCAACCGCGCCAACCGCGCGGCCGACGCAGCTGTGCAGAGAGACAGGGAGAGGTGGATCGGCCAGCAGGTGGCGGAGGCGCAAGACGTGCTACGCAAGAAGAATCTGCGCCAGTTTGCGCGCGCGTGCGACAGGCTGGCGGGCCGCAGCCGCAGCCATCAGATCCCTCCTGCCATGCGGGACGTCTCGGGCGCGCTGCACAGCGGTCCAGACGGGGCGCTGAAGGCCATGACAGAGTCATTCGACAAGCTATATGGCGGGGAGACAAAGCTCAGCGACGAGACCCTGAACCAGCTGGAGAACGATGTAGCGGCGTTAAAGCTCACACGCGCCACAGAGGTGGACAAGGCGCACGAGCGCCCCCCTGACCTGGCTGAGACGGAGGCGTGTGTGAGCGTTGCGCTCGGCCGCCGCTCCGGGCGGTGACCAGCTGGACGCCATGCTGTTACGGTGCCCACCTGCCATCGCATGGCTCCACCGGGTCATCATCGCCGTATGGCGGTCGGGGAGAGCCCCAAGGGAATGGGAGGCTGCTATTATCACACCGTTATATTAGGGGAAGGGTCCGCGTGACTCCCCTAGTAACTACCACGGTATAAGCCTTCTCTCTATTGCCGGGAAAGTGTACGCTGCCATACTTCTGCACCGCGTCTCCACGCAGGTTGATGGTCAGTTGCATGAGGCTCAGTGTGGTTTCAGAAAAAGCAGAGGCACTGTTGATGCGATTTTTTCTCTGCGCTCGCTGAGCGCGGCACATGCCGAGTACAAACAATGCATGGCTGTGGCATTTGTCGACTATTCTAAAGCTTACGATTGCATAAACTGTGCGGCACTGTGGAGAGTCCTTAGATTATATAGTGTTCATCCGCACATATTTGATCTGTTGGAGGATCTTCACACCAACACAGCTGCCGTGCGGCTGGCTGGGAAAATCGGGCACTGATTCCCCGTGTCGTCTGGTGTGTGACAGGGGTGCAACATTGCTCCTGTGTTGCTCAATGTTTTTTATTGGCCACATGGTGACAAGGTCCGAGCACGCCGCAAAGCGGCGTGAAAATCGGCGAAGCTTCCCCCTCAAACGGGCGCGTCAACACGCACACACACACACGTGCACGCACGTGCACGCACAGCATTGGCACAACACGCAGGCGCACACACGCACACACACGCATACACACACACAAGCGCACCCGCAGACACATCCACACCCACAGTGCCCACCCCATGCGCGCGCACGCTGCATGCGCGCGCATGGCACAACGCATGGAGACACGCCACTCTCACAGCAGCACCTAGGAATGCACATGCAGTGCTGCAGTCGAGTCCCATTCGTTGAGGGGCATAGGGGGAAGCGTGGCTCGGGTCCGTAACCCGTTCCGCAACTATCGGCCCTCGCACACAGCGCCGCATGCCATGATGGGCTCTCCCCCGCCCCTGTAATGCGATTGTAACCCGAACACACAACGTTTGGCGCGCGATCGACGCGGTGGGGAGGGGAGGAGAGTGAGCAGGTCAGCCCGCGTCCCGCGCCCCGCCTGTAGCCTATCGCTACAGGCCCCTCGCACACAGCGCCTCATGGGCCCTCTCCCGCCCCTGAAATGCGATTGTTACCCGAACACATATCGCCTGGCGCGAGATCGACGCGACGGGGAGGAGAGGAGAGCGAGCACGGCAGCCCGCGGCCCGCGGCCCGCCACCTTAGATTGCCCCGACATTGCCCTCCTCTCGGCTTACACGCAGCCACCCACCCACCCCTCAGCGCGGTCCCAATCCATTTATGCCGAGGTCTGGTGCCTATGGGGCGTTCGGTGGGCGACGCAGGAGCGAGGCAGTGCAAACGCAGTGGCGGGCGAGCGCAACACCATATTGTTAAATAGTTATTTTCCGTCACCTCCCCGCGTCTAGGCCTGCGGGACGCGAGCAGTATGTTTGTGGTAACAGGTAATGGGCAGGGAGCAAAGTTGTTGTGCGTTTTGCAAAAGCAACCAAAGGGGCTGCGCCCCCTGAGGGGGGGCTCCGCCGAAAAAGGCGCTAGACATGATGCCAGAGGGGGCTGGCGTGTCAGTCGTGACCCGCGCCGACGGCTCTGTGTTGTCGTCGTCGGTTGAGCGTATAGTAATGCTGATGTATGCCGACGATTTATGTTTGTTCTCGCATGACCCAGCTCAGTTGGCGCTTATGCTGAAAATCCTTGACAAAGTGTCCTCTAGCTTTGGCATGCAAATCAACGCCGCCAAGACAGAAGTGATGATTTTGCCAGCACATTTTGATGCGGATCTGCCCGCGTTTGCGCTGCATGGTGGTGAAGTGAAGACCGTCTCTGCATTTAAGTATCTAGGGAGTTGGATAACCCGGAGTGGTGGTGTGGAGAAGGAGATCGGTGTGCGTATCGGTCGCGCGCTGGGCGTGTTTGTGTCTTTTGATCAGATTTGGGCCAGCAAAAGGGTGCAAGTGCAGTCTAAGATGCGGGTTTACAACACTTTCGTGCTGCCCCACTTTCTGTACGGCCGCGAAACATGGGCCCCTACTAAAACACAACTGAGTCGAGTGGAGGTTGCCCACTCTTACTGCCTTCGTCGCATTCTGGGCATGCGCCTGGTCGACCGGCACAGATTAACTTATATTCGGCAGGCGTGCGACACTGAGGCAATTGAGAGCCTTGTGGCAAAGCGGTCAATGCAGTGGCTAGGCCATGTGATGCGCATGCCGGCTTCTCGTCTTCCTCGTACAACTTTTGACTGCAAAATGCATGTGGCTCGGCAGCAAGGCCGGCCTGCAGCCTCCTCCCGACACTATTTTCTTAAGCTACTGATTCAGCAGCTAGGCGAAACTAGTGGCACTCGTTCTGATAGGAAGACTTTTTCGGACACGGCGTTTGAGTGTGCTCAGGGTCGGGTGGAGAGCCGTGGTGTGCGGTCCGGCTGCCCCAGGCGCCGGCCCCTCCACCTCGGCGGTCGTCGATTGGCAAGCGCCACTTGACCCCCTATCCCTTGGAAGCAGTTACGACCTATTTTGGAGGCGTCGCACAATAGCTCTCCTCTTTGCTCTGGGACCACACGTTGGCAGGCAGCCGGCTGGTGGCTACCGCCCCTCACAAGTAAATGTTAGGGCCAGAACTGGACTTGGGTCTAGGCGGTGGTGCTAGGACTAGAGGTAGTCTTTGCTGGAAAGCCGATGTAACTGTAACTGTAGGGGGGAGGCATGTGTGTTTGTGGGGGGGGGGGGGGGGGGGCGCGCGCCCCTGCTGCTCATGCCAGAGGAGCTGGGCTTCCTCAAGTTCCTGAAGCATGCCAAGGTGCGTGTTTGGAGGACGGAGGGGGGGAGTCATGTTTGTTTGTGTGTGTGTGGATGGGGGGGGAGGGAGTGCGCGCTGCTGCTGCTCATGCCAGAGGAGCTGGGCTTCCTCAAGTCCCTGAAGCAGGACAAGGTGCGTGTTTGGATCAAATACACACACACATTCACACAAACGAGAGAGAGAGAGGGGGTGGGGGTGGGGGAGTTGTGTGCATGACTGTATGTGTAGGGGAGGAGACCAGGGCGCGCTGCTGCTGCTGCTGCTCATGCCAGAGGAGCTGAGTTTCCTCAAGTTCCTGAAGCAGGCCAAGGTGCGTGTTTGGTAGACGGAGGGGGGGAGTCATGTGTGTTTGTGAGTGTGGAGGGGGGGGGGAGGGGGCGCGCACCCCTGCTGCTCATGCCAGACAATCTGGGCGTCCTCAAGTCCCTCAAGCAGGCCAATGTGCATGTGTTTGACCGGGGGGGGGGGCAGCAAGCAAGCCAGGCGTGTGTGTGGAGGGCAGGGGAGGGGGTGCGTGCTCCTGCTGCTGCTGCTGCTGATGTTCCTCAAGTCCCTCAAGCAGGCCAAGGTGGGGACCATCACCTTGCGATCACGCACGCACACACGACCCTCGACCCTGTCAAGCTTACCCTGTCAAGCTTACCCTTAAGTTCATAAGCTCTTCGCCAGGGGCTCCCGCCCTGGCGCCGCTCGATGGCGGACAACCGGGACAACTGCGCTTGGTACTGGGCGGCTGAAAATCTGGAAATTTACCCTGAGCGGCTGTGACGCACAGCGCTACTGATGAACTGGTCCTGATGGGGCGAGGCTATGTGGCAGATGGGGCAGCGGTACGATGGAGAGCACGATGCACGATGGCGAGAATTGCGGCGAGCATGCACCCCCTCTCACAACGATCGGAACTCAACCAGATTGCGGCTCCTAATGGTTTACTGTGCTTGGATGGAAGAGAGAGACGGATGGCGAGAAATTGAGAAACATGGGAAGCGAGGCACATGCGGCTAGGCTTTGTGAGGAGGTTGCGGCGCAGGGGTTCCCTGCCCCAAGGCGCAGATTATTAGATGGCGACGCGATCGATGCACCAGCCGTGCGGCATGGGGCGAGGCGAGGCCCCACCAGCGGGCGGGCACCATAATGGAGATGGCGGCTAAGAACGGGGAATGCGGCTACCGGGGATGAGGCTACGGGTTATGCATGCCAGGGGACGGCGGACAAGGCTAATGCGTCACGGCGCATGGGTAAAGAACGGGGAATGAGGCTACGGGAGCTGGCGGGCGCGGCGCGCGCATGGCGCGCGCGGCGCATGGGGGTTGCATGGCGGCGCTCTGCGCGTGCATGCATGGAGGAGATTGCTGGCGGGCATGGAGGAGATTGCTCGCGGGCGTGGAGGAGATTGCAGGCGGCAGCATGGAAGCGGATGGCGAGAAATTGAGAAACATGGGAAGCGAGGCACATGCGGCTAGGCTTTGTGAGGAGGTTGTGGCGCAGGGGTTCCCTGCCCCAAGGCGCAGATTATAGATGGCGCAGCAATCAATACACTAGCCGTGCGGCATGGGGCGAGGCGAGGCCCCACCAGCGGGCGGGCACCATAATGGAGATGGCGGTTAAGAACGGGGAATGAGGCTACAGGGAGAGGATACGGGTTACAGATGCCAAAGGGGACGGCGGAACAAGGATCAGCCATAGGTGTCACGGGGAATGGCTAAAGAACGGGAATGAGGCGGGTGGTACGGGTGCTGGCGCGCATGGAGCGCGGCGCGGCGCATGGAGATCGCATGGCGGCGCCCATGCGTGGACGAGATTGCTGGCGGGCATACAGGAGATTGCTGGCGGGCATGGCGGAGATTGCTGGCGGGCATACAGGAGATTGCTGGCGGGCGTGGAGGAGATTGCTGGCGGGCATGGAGGAGATTGCTGGAGCCAATGGCGGCGGCGGGACTAGTAGTAGAACACAGGCGCACACCAACAATGCGTTGCTGTCACTACCTGGGTGGTATAGGGTGGATCTGGGGGCCCAGTGTCCTGTCTAGGTCCAGTGCGTGCGCGCGTGTGGGGGTTTACCCTCACCCCTACCAGGTAGCCAGCCAGTTTCCCACTGAAACTGAGTTTAAGGTGTCGGGCGCTAGCGCCGACACCGGTCTTATACATCATTACTGGTGTCACACAGACTGTAAGATCCATCATCATCATCACCCAACCACGACTCGTATCCTGCTGAATCCATCGCCATCGCCCACGCGCTCCGTGCAGGGTCCCCCGCAACAAGTTTTGATTAGAGTTTCCCACTTCCAAGGTCGCTAACGTGCAGAGCCAGCTGCAACCCTACTGCTCCACCCTCAACCTTCCAACATCCATCACCCCCCCCCCCCCTTCCCGCCTCCCAACAGGTCCCCCTCAACGAGTTTGAGTTCCCCACCTCCAAGGTTGCAAACGTACAGAGCCAGCTCGAGCGCCTCGTCGAGAAGAACTACTACCTCCACCAGAGCGCGCGCGAGGTGGGCTGGGAATCATGCCCCTCTTGCCAGCCACACCGCGCGCCACGCCTGCCAGGGCATCCAGCCTGTCAGCTCTCTATCCCTAACTCAACGCGCCCATAACTGAACGCACCGTGACTGAACGCCCTGTAACTGAACGCCCCTAACTGAACGCGCCCGTAACTGAACGCCCTGTAACTGAACGCGCCCATAACTGAGCGCCCGTAACTGAACGCGCCCAACTGAGCGCCCCTAACTGAACGCGCCCATTACTGAACGCGCCCGTTACTGAACGCGCCCGTAACTGAACGCACCGCAGGCGTACCGCTCGTACATCCTCGCGTACAACAGCCACCAGCTCAAGGAGATCTTCAACGTCCACAGGCTCGACCTGCAGGCAGTCGCGCGCTCGTTCGGGTTTGCGGCCCCACCGAGGGTCAACCTCGCGATCGAGTCACGGACATCGCACACGCGCAAGGCAGACAAGGTGCGACTTGCAACAGCTACCGTTGCGCATGTCCAGTAAGGAGTTGGCACGAAGGGTGCTATTTGTCAGAACCAGCCAGCTGCCTGACACCTCGAGATCCGCCTTGTAAATCCCTCTGGTGAGAGGGTAGAGCGGGAACTCACACCCGCTCTCCTCCGCTTGAAGGCCCAGTGGCATAGCTTTCAGGCCGAGCTAGGCCAGTCACACGACCACTCGGTGCTTCCTGGACGATGATGAGGTTGTGGACTCTGTTGGACGCCAGAGTTGACTCTGGTCTTCTATTTCACCTGGATATGAGTAGCTTACCTTACGAATCCATCCACGAGTCCTGAAAAGCGGCGTCATAGGCAGACGCTGTCGCATCACTTTAGCAGCATTAAGTACCACGCACCCACCCACCCACAGCACTACCTGCCAGACACGTACGCTTGCACCCACAACACTCACTGTCGCTCACACACACACACACACACACAGGTCTCGTCCAAGACAGCCGACTACCGCAAGACGGGGCACGGCTTCAGCGCTGCCAACTCGCACGGCAAGCGCGACGCGAGCGACAAGCGCCAGTTCATTCGCAACTGAGCTGAGCTGCGCTGAGCCACCGCCGGCGCTGAATCGCGCTGACCGCGGCAGCTGCCTGGTGCCGCTGCTGCTCGGGCCCATCCCACGGAAGCACGGTGCGAGCCAGAGGCCAGTTTGGGCCCTTCCAAGTTGACTTGCCGCTTTGCATTTGC
>VFSX01000008.1:597500-602500 GCA_016618255.1 Chlamydomonas sp. UWO 241
CGGGGCGCATCGACGCCTGACCTGCGAGGACCTCCCCCCCCCCCGCGGCACGCCCCCCCCCCCGACAGCCAAATGCACTGCACTGCCCCCCCCCCCCCCCCCACACACACCTTGACAGAAGCGTCGCGGGGCGCATCGACGGGTGTCGGTTCAGTCAGCAGTGGGCTGCACAGCACTGTACTGCACGCCCTCCCCCACCTAGACAGCCCCAAGTCAGCAGTGGGGAGACGCACTGCACTGCTCTGCCCCCCCCCCACACACACATACACACCTTGACAGCAGTGTTCCAAGGCGCATCGACGGGTCCTGGTTCAGCAGTGGGCTGCACAACACTGCAATGCACCCCCCCTGCCAAGTCGGCAGTGGAAACGCGCTGCACTGCCCCGCCCTCACCACACACACACACACACACACACACACACCTCGACAGCAGCGTCGCAGGGCGCATCGACGGGTGGCCCGTGAGGAAGTCTGCGATCTGGGTGTGGCCAACGTACCTGCGGGAGCACCGGCAGGGAGGCAGGGGGTGTGGTGGGTGACCAGTGAATATTTTTCAGTTTGTTCAGTTTTTTTCTGGGAGCCGGCCAGCCCATTGACCGCCTTGACCGCAGCCTAAGCGTTGACCGTTGGCTGTCAACTGCAGGTCATTTTCAGCTATTGACAAGCTCTATCTGATGGGATCGTCAGATTATCAAGCAACTTGGTTTGTTGAGCTCTATCTGATGTGATTGTCGATAGCCAAATGGCTCCCAATGGCCAATGGTTTTGGGCTCCCAGGAGCCCAAAACAAAATGACTGAGGGTGACTGGGTGATGGGCGTGCGAGGAAGTCTGCGATCTGAATGTGGCCGACGTAGCTGCGACAGGGGGGGCGTGGGTGATTGGAGGGTGAGTAGACTCGGGCAGGGAGGCAGGGAGGCAGGGAGGCAGGGCTGCTGGTGGCGGGTGGGTGACTGGTGTGCGAGGAAGTCTGCGATCTGGGTGTGGCCGACGTAGCTGCGACAGGGGGGCGTGGGTGATTGGGGGGTGAGTAGAGTCGGGCAGGGAGGCAGGGAGGCAGGGAGGCAGAGAGGCAGGCAGGGCTGCTGTGGTGGGTGGGTGACTGGCGTGCGAAAAAGTCTGCAATCTGGGTGTGGCCGACGTAGCTGCGACAGGGGGGCGTGGGTGATTGGAGGGTGAGCTGACTCGGGCAGGGAGGCAGGGAGGCAGGGAGGCAGGGAGGCAGGGCTGCTGGTGGTGGATGGGTGACTGGCGTGCGAGGAAGTCAGCGATCTGGGTGTGGCCGAGGGAAGTGCGACAAGGAGACAGGGGTGATTGGAGGGTGAGTCGCCTTGGGCAGGGAGGCAGGGAGGCAGGGAGGCAGGGAGGCAGGGAGGCAAAGCTGCTGGTGGTGGGTGGGTCATGGGCGTGCGGAAAAGTGTGCGATCTGGGTGCGGCCAACGTAGCTGCGACAGGGGGGCGTGGGTGATTGGAGGGTGAGTCGACTCGGGCAGGGAGGCAGGGAGGCAGGGAGGCAGGGCTGGTGGTGGTGGGTGGGTGCGAGGAACTCTGCGATGTGGGTGCGGCCGAAGTAGCTGCGACAGGGATGGGAGTGGTGGGTAATTGGGTGTGGGTGGTGATGGTGCAGTGGGTCGTGGCGGTGCAGGTGCAGGTGCCGGTGCCGGTGCATGTGCGTGTGCACGTGCGTGTGCATGTGCGTGTGCATGTGCGTGTGCATGTGCGTGTGCATGTGCATGTGCATGTGCATGTACATGTGCAGGAGAGGAGGTGCTCTTCGGCGCGCACCCACCCGCTGAAGAGCACGAGCCTGCGGCAGCGCGCGGGCTCAAAGCTGCCGCCGCCACTACTACCTGCTCCTCCTTCTCCTGCTGCCGCTGCTGCTGCTGCTCCTGCTGCTCCTGCTGCTTTTGCTGCTCCTGCTGCTCCTGCTGCTTCTCCCGCCCCTCCCGCTGCTGCTCCTCCTGCTGCCCCGCCGCCGTTGGGCGCGAAACCGCTGCCGACGCTGCGGGCCCCTGCTCCCCCTCTTCCTCCGCCTGCTGCTGCTGCCCCGCCGCCATTGGGCCGCGGTGCTGCTGAGCCAGCTATCGGGGCACAACCTGCCTCTGCCGCTGCCTCTGCAGCTGTTGCTTCCCCCGGTGCGGGCGCGAGCGGTAGCAGGGCGTGCAGGATGACGGAGTAGCAGTGGCCCGGGTTGGTCAGCACCTGCAGACACACGCGCGTACTGGGTGTTGTACTGTTTCGGAAAGGGTCTTACCGTCCATACTGCTTGCCTTTGCGGGGGGTGGGGGGTGAAACTGTAGTTGTTTAGTGCGTTTGCGGCGGTCGTTTATCGTTGTTTTCGTCATTTTGACGCCCAAAATCGCAATTTTCGACGATTTCTAGTAGTTTCTCAGCTTTGCGGGGGAGGTAAAAAATGATGCCTATTCGCAAAGGCAAACCGCACGGACGGTATACTGGTCTGATATGCCAAGGCGTCCGGACAACGACGGACTGTACAAAATCGACCACGTGGTGGGCACTTGGCTCTCGAAGCCGTGTGGGGTAGTAGATCTTTGCGCTTTGCCACAACGGGGGACTTTGCTGGGGGGCTGTGTGTGATCGCCTCGCTGGCTGTAGCCTTTTCGGGTATTGCGTTTTTACTCGGGGTCTAGGCGCTACCGTTGTGTTACGCTTTCGACGACGACGACGCGGTGGGCGGGCAGCGGGAGGCGGGCGCCAGTGTCGTCACAAAAGGATTCGCAACGCTTCCGACCATTCTGCACATTAAGAGCCCAGTAACAGTAACATCGTCTTTCCCGCGAAGGCTACCTTCTAGTCCTAGTACCACCGCCTAGACTGCGCATAGACCCAAGCCCAGTTAGGGCCCTAACAATTGCTTGTGAGGGGCGGTAGCCACCAGCCTGTCAACGTGAAGTCCCAGAGCAAAAAGGAGAGCCTAGAGAGTGATTCAACTAGGCCGACTCAGCTCATCAAGCATGCAGGCGGGAGGCGGTCACTGGGACCCTCCTCCTCACGCGTCAACCTGCTCCATGTGCAGATGCAAGCGGAGAGGGTGGAGAGGGCGACCAATGTGCAGAAACGAGCCTAGAGAGGGCGTTAACTAGGCCGACTTAGGTGATCATGCGAGTGCGCGCGGGCGGGCGGGCAGGCAGGCGGGGCAGACAGGTGCCAGTGCTGACCACTGACGCTTCAACCCTGTTAATCTGCAGGTTTATTTTATTTTATTTTTTTCAATCCCTTGAACAAACAAGGCGCTCTCTCTTGATAGGGACTCTTAAAAAACGTGTACAAACAAGGCACTCTCTCTCGATAGAGAGCAACGCAGGGTTGCGGCGGGGTCGGAGGCCCGAGTCGTTTGACCCACCACTTCGTTAAACGCGTCGTCGAAGTTCTCGACCGCGAAGCACACGTCTGGGTAGCACGGCTGCTGCGCGCCGATGCCTGCGGAACCACACATATCGTCAGGGGCTGACAGGGGCACAGGAGACAAGGCATGCCAGCTGAGAGTAGCGCAGCTGCTGCGCGCCGATGCCTGCGGCGCCACACATATCGCGTCAGGGGCTGACAGGTGGCAGAAGAAACGAGGCGTGCCTGCTGAGGGTAACGCGGCTGCTGCGCGCTGATTCCTGCGGCGCCACACGTATCGTGTCAGGGGCTGACAGGTGGCAGAGGAAACAAGGCATGCCAGTCGAGGGGAGCGCGGCTGCTGCGCGCCGATGCCTGCGGCGCAACACTGATTGCTTCAGGGGCTGGTAGGTGTCGCAAAGACTGCTTCAGGGCTTGTTAGGTGCACATGCGTGCTGAGGGTAGCACGGCCTGCTGCGCGCTGCGGCATGCCAATTCCTGCGAAGCACACAGCGCTGTGTCACCTGTTTCCAGGGCGTGCGCACGTGTACCAGGGACACACACACACACACACACACACAAACACGCGCGCGCACACACACGCACGCACACACACACACACGCACACACACACACAAGTGCACCCGTGCGCGTGCCCAGCCGCTCCAGGTTCACACTTGTCGCTACGGGCGACGCGTAGACACACAAACACGCACACACACGTACACGCGTACACACACACACACATACACACACACACATACACGCGTACACACACACACATACACACACACACACGCATGCACGCACCCGTGCGCGTGCCCAGCCGCTCCAGGTTCACACTTGTCGATACGGGCGACGCGTACACACGCTTTGTGACTGATGTGCCATGTGGCAGCGAAGCTGCGGACAGGCCCTCAGAGACGTAGGGGAGAAGCTCTTGGCTGCGTGTGTGTGGTGTGTGTGTGTGCGTGTGTGTGTGTGCGTGCATGTGTGTGTGTGTTTGTGTGTGTGTGTGTGTGTGTGTGTGTGTCTGACGTGCCTGGGCGGCTTGGTCCCCCCCCCCTCTTCATGCTGGGACCCCACCCCCACCTGCAAGCCCCCTTCCCCCCTTTTGCTGGGCCCTCGCAGCAACCTGCACAACCCCCTCCCCCCTCCTTGCTGGGCCCTCGTGCCACACTTGCATGCGACCGTCGTGCGCAGGAAGTGCGCCGGCAGGGGAGCGCGCATGCCCCCTCGCATGCATCAACCTGCCCGCCCCCTCACATTTTTGCTGGTCCCTCGCCCCACACCTGCAAGCCACCTTCATGAGCGTGTAGCGCGCCGGCAGGGGAGCCCGCATGCCCCTCACATGCATCAACCTGCATGCCCCCGCACATGCATCAACCTGCATGCCCTCCCTCATCTTTGCTGGTACCTCGCACCACACCTGCAAGCCACTGTCGTGAGCGTGTAGAGCGCCTGCAGGGGGAGCGCGCACGGCGGCAGCAGCAGCAGCGTCAGCGGCAGCAGCAGTGTCAGTGTCAGCGGCAGCAGCAGCAGCAGAAGCGAACAGCAGCAACTAACAGCAGCGACAGCGACGGCAGCAGCAGCAGCAGCAGCAGCAGCAGCAGCGACAACAGCAGCGGCAGCAGCAGCAGCGGCAGCAACAGCAAC
>VFSX01000008.1:605000-635000 GCA_016618255.1 Chlamydomonas sp. UWO 241
CCAAACCCTCTATGAAACCCACCGCGCTGTTGCGCGTGAGAGGCGTGTGCACCGCTGCTGGCGACGACAAAAAGTTCAAAATTCGAGCTTTTCACACTTTTGCTCACGGTGGGGGGGCAGAAAAGAAACTGCTGGAACACATGGTTCAAATAAATTCGACCCCCCCCCCCCCATCTCACAAAATACGCCGTGCATGGAGCCGGGACCAATGCGCATGGCTTCCTTACAGTGAGGGCTGTCCATCGCAATGTCTAAGTTGCCGGCAGAGGGCCAAAATCACCCCCAAAATCTAGCCATTCCATGGCTTAGTCGGCGGGCACCAATAGGTGTGGACCCTCCAGTTCACACTTTCCAGGCAGATTCAGGGTTGACTCTCCTGAGGTGTTTTGCTGTGCTCTCCAAGGAGACTCAGATGGCGTCGTTCCCATCGCAATGCATGAAGGTTGCTAAAATCCCTTTTGGGCACTTAGTGCACCAAAGGGAGCACGCAGGGGAGTTGGGGCGTTGAGGGGGTGTTACCCCCCACCCTATAACCCAGGGCCACTTCTTACAGTGGATTTGTGCTCCTCTCATCAAGGCGGTTCCAATGGTGGTTTTCCCGTCCAAAACGGCCCACTAGAAAGAAAGTGCTGAACCCCCCGAAGAAAGCTCTGGACCTCCCCCCTCCCCCCCCAACTTTGGGCCCTCTTATCACCGGCCCTAGGTGTCAAAATTCAAAAAATCCGATGGTTTTGGAACATTCACAGCAAGGAGACAAGATTCCAGCTTGTGTTCCATTTCTCGTGTTTTCTGCCCCCCCCCCCCCCCTTGCTTTTGCCGTAAAAAACGCCTCCTGCGAAGGCAATTCGGCATTGGCCGTACAATGTTGCGGGGCAAACAGGACATTCTCGGTTGCTTTAAGGACACCACTGGTGTGTGTGCTGCCGGCGTGCACTGCCCCCCCGCCTCCCCCCTCGCACACCAATATCCCCAAGCTCCGCGAAACCCTACTACACCCCAAATCCTGCACCCCACCGGTCGGAGACGGGGGACGCTGTGCGTGTGTAGGGGCGTGGGGTGCGACCACTGGTGTGTGCTGCCGGCGTGCACTGCCCTCCCCCCCTCGCACACACATATCCTCAACCCCCACAGAACCCTACCAACCCCCAAGTCCTGCACCCCACCGGTCGGAGGCGGGGGCCGTCGCGCGTGGGGGGCGTGTGCGCCGCTGCTGCCGACGCCACCGCCACCAGCGTGTGTGCTGCCGGTGTTGGTGGCGTGCACGAAGAAGAGAAGGTCGTCGTGGGGGTCGAGGCCGGCGCCGGCGCTGCCGCACTGAGGCAAGAACTGATGTGCACATGTGTGTGGGGGGGGGGGGCGTGTGTGAGTGTATTGACACCTATGTGTGTGTGTGTGTGTGCGCGTGCTCGTGCGCGCGTGTAGGGGTGGGGCGGGGGGGTGGGGGGTGGGGGCACTTCACATCCCATGCGGCGCACCAGAAAAATGAACGCCTCGTGCCACTGCTCAGCGCTCCATGCAGCCACCTTCTGCCCCCCGCTCGCGCCGTGGTGCAGGGACAGCTGCTCGCGCACTGCGGCCAGCACAGGGCCCCTCACAGACGTGGATGGCTGGTCCTCCATGTGCCCTGCCAGGTGGTGTTCACGCACGATGGGGCACGCCGCTGCACATGCAGGTGCCGGCAGAAAGGGTTTCCTCCTCTCGAACTTGAGCTTGAGCGAGCAACTAAGAGCGTTGACGCAGTGGTCTCTACAGCGAACGGTGTGGCATGAATGAGGTGAAGTAGATGGCTCTGGACAGATATTGCAAACGAAAGTGTGGGGACGTAGACGGGACCACGGTTTTTCTGCCTCTGCAGTTCCCCGCCTGAGATCCTGTGTACGCACGTCCTTCCTTGGTCGGCGCTTGTGTTTGTGGACGTCGTGGACACAGCAAAGCAGCATGGGAAGACCCAGCGTGCTGCACCTGCTATTGGCGCTGCTCGTCGCGTCCTGCAACGTGCTGCTCGTGCTGGGGTGGGTCCGATGTGCTCCTGTTGTGGTGTATAACGTGCAGTGGCGGTCGATGGGCGCTGCGCGAGGCTGCGGCGTGTGACACGCCCCTTGCGTGTCTCTCTGTGCAGGAAGGACTATTATGAGCTGCTGCACGTGCCTCGTGGAGCCAGCGAGGATCAAATCAAGCGCTCGTACCGCAAGCTCGCGCTGAAATACCATCCGGTGGGGCAGGGAGCATGGGGGGACGGCGATTATTTTTGTTCAGATCGCGTTCTAAATATTTCTGTCTGCGCCCCTCCCCCTCGCAGGACAAGGTGACGGGCACGGAGGAGGAGAAGAAAGCGGCGGCCGACATGTTTTCTAAAATCAGCAACGGTGCGATTGGGAGAGGGAGGTGGCGCATGCCCATGCACGCCCATGTGTACGCCCATGTGCACGCTTGCCGACGTGCACAGCACAGTGGCGAGGGGAGGGCTCCCATCACCGCTCTACCCCGCTCGCCGCCCGGGGGTTATATCCAACACGCATGCACACATGCACATACACATGCATGCACACCACTCGTGCGCATGCACTCACACGCGCGCCCCACCCACGCGTGTGTTGGCTCGTTGGTTTTGCTGCGCAGCGTATGAGGCACTGTCTGACGAGTCGAAGCGGAAGGTGTATGACAAGCACGGCGAGGAGGGCCTGAAGCAGCAGCAGCAGCAGGGCGGGCGCGGAGGGGGCAACGCTGATTTCTTCTCTTCGTTCTTTGGGGTGAGTGAGCAGCAGCAGCAGCAGTGCCGCCACCACCACCCAACCAGAAGCACCAGCAGCAGCAGTACCGGGGCAGGGCACACGAACAGTTGATCTGGTTGGATCTGGAGCGACACTGGCATGTGCCTGATTGGAGAGGGAGGTCTGCCAAGCCAACCCCGCGGGCGCACAAACAGCAGCACTGCTGGCACAACGTCTGGACAGGCAGGCAGGCGGGCGGATGGGTGCAAAGCCCAAGCCGCGTGCGTGCCTGGCCCCCGTGCCCCGCCCGACAGCGCCACAGCCAAGTTGAACCGACACCGGTGGTCACAACTGACGTGCGTGCCCGCCCGTCCCTTGCCCCTCCTCCTGCTGCCGACTGCTCGCAGGGCGGCTTCGGAGGCCAGCAGGAAGAGACCACGCCCAAGGGGCACGACGTGTATGCAGACCTCATCGTGACGCTCAAGGTGTGAGGCGGGGTCAGGTTGTGGGTTTCGAGGGTCAAGAGAGTGAGCGTTATCCGGGTTTACGGTTTAACATGCCAGAGGACTGCTGTCAGTGCTGCCGCAAGCCGCCGCTACCGATACAGCCACAGTCAACCTCCAACAGTCTCCCCTGCTGCTGCCTGCGCCACACTGCTGCTTCCTGTGCAGCACTCCTGCTGCTGCCCGTGCCACGCACCCCACCAGGACCTCTACCTCGGCAAGGAGATGCGCATCACGCGCGTCTAGTCGGTCATCAAGCCTGTGCCGCAGCGGCAACAGCCACAGCCACAGCCAACTCACACTCCTGCTGCTGCTGCCCGTGCCACATTCCCCACCAGGAGCTCTACCTCGGCAAGGAGATGCGCATCACGCGCGTCACGTCGGTCATCAAGCCTGCGCCGCAGCGGCAACAGCCACAGCCAACTCACACTCCTGCTGCTTCTGCCCGTGCCACGCACCTCACCAGGACCTCTACCTCGGAAAGGAGATGCGCATCACGCGCGTCAAGTCGGTCATCAAGCCTGCGCCTGGCACGCGCGACTGCAAGTGCCGCATGAAGCTCGTGACCAAGCAGCTGGGGCCGGGCATGTACCAGCAGTTCCAGCAGCAGCAGTGCGAAAAGTGCCCAAACGTGAAGCTCGAGATGGAGAGCGAGATGCTGACCGTGCACGTCGAGCCGGGCATGGCGCCGGGGCAGGTGCGTGTGTGTGTTGGTGTGTGTGGGGTATGTGTGTGTGGGGGTTGTGTGTGTGTTTGCTTTGCGTGTGATGCAGGTGCACGCGCGTGCGTGCTTGGGGCAGCATGAGAGCATGGCACGGGCCCATTTCACACCGCGTGGAAACACGCGGCGGTTCCCGGCCCCCTGTGCCGGAGCGCCTGTGGAACGGGACCAACAGCAACGGCGGGATGCATTCTTGAAGCTTTGTTCAGTAGGCTTACCGGTCAATGAACTCGTCTACATTCAATACACGCGCAACGCTAGTTAGAGACCCGAATGCTTGGCTCGCCGCATGTGTGTGCTTTGTTTTCGTGAGTGTGCATGGCAGCATGGCACGGGCCCGTTTCACACCGCGTGGAAACACGCGGCGGTTCCCGCCCCCCTGTGCCGGAGCGCCTGTGGAGCGGGACCAACAGCAATGGCGGGATGCATTCCTGAAGCTTTGTTCAGTAGGCTTGCCGGTCAATGAACTCGTCTACATTCAATACAAGCGCAACGCTAGTTAGAGACCCGACTGCTTGGCTCGCCGCATGTGTGAGCTTTGTTTGCGTGAGTGTGCATGGCAGCATGGCACGGGCCCGTTTCACACCGCGCGGAAACACGCGGCGGTTCCCGGCCCCCTGTGCCGGAGCGCCTGTGGAGCGGGACCAACAGCAATGGCGGGATGCATTCCTGAAGCTTTGTTCAGTAGGCTTGCCGGTCAATGAACTCGTCTACATTCAATACAAGCGCAACGCTAGTTAGAGACCCGACTGCTTGGCTCGCCGCATGTGTGTGCTTTGTTTGCGTGAGTGTGCATGGCAGCATGGCACGGGCCCGTTTCACACCGCGTGGAAACCCGCGGTGGTTCCCGGCTTTCGGTGCCGGAGAGCCTGTGGAACGGGACCAACAGCAACGGCGGGATGCATTCCTGAAGCTTTGTTCAGTAGGCTTGCCGGTCAATGAACTCGTCTACATTCAATACAAGCGCAACGCTAGTTAGAGACCCGACTGCTTGGCTCGCCGCATGTGTGAGCTTTGTTTGCGTGAGTGTGCATGGCAGCATGGCACGGGCCCGTTTCACACCGCGCGGAAACACGCGGCGGTTCCCGGCCCCCTGTGCCGGAGCGCCTGTGGAGCGGGACCAACAGCAATGGCGGGATGCATTCCTGAAGCTTTGTTCAGTAGGCTTGCCGGTCAATGAACTCGTCTACATTCAATACACGCGCAACGCTAGTTAGAGACCCGAATGCTTGGCTCGCCGCATGTGTGTGCTTTGTTTTCGTGAGTGTGCATGGCAGCATGGCACGGGCCCGTTTCACACCGCGTGGAAACACGCGGCGGTTCCCGCCCCCCTGTGCCGGAGCGCCTGTGGAGCGGGACCAACAGCAATGGCGGGATGCATTCCTGAAGCTTTGTTCAGTAGGCTTGCCGGTCAATGAACTCGTCTACATTCAATACAAGCGCAACGCTAGTTAGAGACCCGACTGCTTGGCTCGCCGCATGTGTGAGCTTTGTTTGCGTGAGTGTGCATGGCAGCATGGCACGGGCCCGTTTCACACCGCGCGGAAACACGCGGCGGTTCCCGGCCCCCTGTGCCGGAGCGCCTGTGGAGCGGGACCAACAGCAATGGCGGGATGCATTCCTGAAGCTTTGTTCAGTAGGCTTGCCGGTCAATGAACTCGTCTACATTCAATACAAGCGCAACGCTAGTTAGAGACCCGACTGCTTGGCTCGCCGCATGTGTGTGCTTTGTTTGCGTGAGTGTGCATGGCAGCATGGCACGGGCCCGTTTCACACCGCGTGGAAACCCGCGGTGGTTCCCGGCTTTCGGTGCCGGAGAGCCTGTGGAACGGGACCAACAGCAACGGCGGGATGCATTCCTGAAGCTTTGTTCAGTAGGCTTGCCGGTCAATGAACTCGTCTACATTCAATACAAGCGCAACGCTAGTTAGAGACCCGACTGCTTGGCTCGCCGCATGTGTGTGCTTTGTTTGCGTGAGTGTGCATGGCAGCATGGCACGGGCCCGTTTCACACCGCGTGGAAACCCGCGGTGGTTCCCGGCTTTCGGTGCCGGAGAGCCTGTGGAACGGGACCAACAGCAACGGCGGGATGCATTCCTGAAGCTTTGTTCAGTAGGCTTGCCGGTCAATGAACTCGTCTACATTCAATACAAGCGCAACGCTAGTTAGAGACCCGACTGCTTGGCTCGCCGCATGTGTGAGCTTTGTTTGCGTGAGTGTGCATGGCAGCATGGCACGGGCCCGTTTCACACCGCGCGGAAACACGCGGCGGTTCCCGGCCCCCTGTGCCGGAGCGCCTGTGGAGCGGGACCAACAGCAATGGCGGGATGCATTCCTGAAGCTTTGTTCAGTAGGCTTGCCGGTCAATGAACTCGTCTACATTCAATACACGCGCAACGCTAGTTAGAGACCCGAATGCTTGGCTCGCCGCATGTGTGTGCTTTGTTTGCGTGAGTGTGCATGGCAGCATGGCACGGGCCCGTTTCACACCGCGTGGAAACCCGCGGTGGTTCCCGGCTTTCGGTGCCGGAGAGCCTGTGGAACGGGACCAACAGCAACGGCGGGATGCATTCCTGAAGCCTTGCTCAGTAGGCTTACCGGTCAATGAACTCGCCTTCACTCGACATTCAAGCAGCAGGCCCCCGCCCTCCCCCCTACACGCACCGTGATTGATACACACACACCGTGAAAGAGATGATAGCCCGATGGGGTCTTTACATAGCCTTAGTTACCGCATGCACTGCACCAACCCACGCTGCTCCTCCCCCCCCCCAGATCATTGACTTCTTCGAGGAGGGCGAGCCGATGGTGGACGGAGAGCCGGGAGACCTGAAGCTCATGGTGCGATGCGATGCGATCAGTGATTTTGTTTTCAGTTTTTTGTTATTTTCTGGGAGCCGGCACGCTGACCAACGTCCTGTTGACCGCCTTGACCGTTGCCTTAGCGTTGACCGTTGACCATCAAATATAGGTAATTTTCAAGCTCTCGACGAGATCTATCTGGTGGGATCGTCAGACCATCAAGTAACTTGGTTGGTTGAGCTCTGTCTGATGGGATCGTCAGTAGCCAAACCCCAGTGGCTCCCAGGAGCCCAAAACAAAATCACGGGATGCGATGCTCGTGCCGGGGGTGCCACTCGCGCGCTCTTTGCACGCAAGCGTGGGCGCGCGTGCCTGTGCCTTGGCCCTCCCTGCCCCCCCCCCTCCTGCCTCCTTGCCCTCCTCTTTGCCCCTCCCCCCCTCCATCCTGGCCCCTGCCCCCCCCCTGCCCCTCCTTTGCCCTGCCTCTCCCCCTGCCCCTCTTCTCCCTACGCCCCACCCCCTCCGCCCCTGCCCTCCCCCCGCCCTCCCTCCTGCCCTGCCTCTCCCCCTGCCCCTCTTCTCCCTACGCCCCCCCCCCGCCCTGCCCCTCCCCCCCGGCCCTCCCCTCTCTCTCCTGCCTCCCCCCTGCCCTCTTCTCCCTACGCACTCACCTTCGCCCCCCCTCGCCCTCCCTTTCTCTCCTGCCTCCCCCCCCTGCCCCTCTTCTCCCTACGCACCAACCCCCGCCCACCCCGCCCAGGTCCGCTCCGCGTACGAGCCCAAGTGGGAGCGCCGCGCCAATGACCTCATCCTCAACCAGACAATCTCGCTCGTCGACGCGCTGACTGGGTTTGAGCGCCAGATTGAGCACCTCGACGGGCACCTGGTCACGATCGGGCGGAGCACGGTCACGCACGTGGGCGACTACCAGTTCATCGAGGGCGAGGTGCGTGCCGTGCGCGCCTCTCCGCCCCAATGTGTATGTATACCCCCAATCAACCGTGACACACCCCACCTGGCGATGGCCTGTGGCAGGCGCCATCACCACCCAAGAAACGACCCGACTCCCCTGGTGATGGCCAAGGTGCACCCTCCCCACCTGCTGAACCCCTATCTGAACCCCTGTCCCCCCCCCCCCCCCGGCCTGTCAAAAAAACGGAAAACGTGTAGGGCATGCCGGTGTTCAACCACGCGACCGCGCGCGGCAACCTCTACATCCAGTACTTCATCGAGTTCCCCAAGGTGCTGACCGAACATCAGAAGGAAGTCGTGCGCCAGACGTTCGCGACAGCATGACGCGGGAGGCACACACTAGCATAAGGAACACGGGGGGGTGCGCTGTAGGCGCCGTAGCAGGTGCGACCGAGCGACTGGGCTGCGACTGACACAGTGTAGAAGCAATAACATCGGATCAACGGGAGCAACAGCCCCTCCTTCACCTGCCGCGTGATAGCGCGGCAGGCAGGCAGGCCCTGTCCCAACCAACCCCTTGCGGCCCAACCGAGGCGGCCAGCTGCTGCTGCACCAGCTCCCTCACTTCTGCTGCTGCGGCTGCTGCGGCTGCGGCTGCTGCCCCACCAGTGCCGCAGCGCCCCCCGCCACAAACGCTTGCGTCTCTGGCCGCGCGCCCGCGAGCTTGGACTGCACCGTGTCAAGCTGGCGCTCCACGACAGTGAGGAGCGATGCAATCTGCGGTGCACATGCACAGGCGCACACGCGCGCATCAGGGGCAGCAACAGCAGGACACGGGCGACTGCGAAGCACACCACGGCGCCAAAGGCGCGGACCGCACCCACGCACTCACGCAGACACACGCACGCGCGCGCGCGCGCGAGTGCGTGCATGGGCGTGTAGCAGCGCAGGCATAAGTGCCACGGGTGCAGTTGGCCGCTCCAGTAGCGTGCCGGCGTGTGAACATGCCCATGCAACTGCCGATCGCCCGTCCCCACCTGCCCCTCGTTCATCTGCCCAACCTGCTCAACCTGCCCAACCTGCTCCTCGGGCGGGATCGGCACGGCCTGCGTGCGTGGTGCGTGCGGGCATGTGGGAGATCTGGCGGCGCATGGCGGTACATGGCTAGGGCCCCCTGCAGCTAGGCGCTCCTGATCACCCGTGGTATGTAAGCACCTGATCATGGCACCAAATGCGAGGGTTGCCATGGCATGGGGCCGCGAGGGCGAGGGTGTGGGCGAGGGCGGCCACGGACGTCGGTGGGATGGATGGGTGCAGCCTCAACGGTCACAGGCATGCAAGGAGAGTCAACACTTCACTCCTTCTCCGCACCCTACCCCTTTCCCCTCTCTCCTGCCTATACAATGGTCCCTAGCATAACTTTTGTGCTAACAAAAACGTGCCAGCCAGCATACATAGCCCATAGCAAACCCGCGGACAAACGCACCATTTCGGCCTGCAGCTTGGCGAAAGCAGCGCGAGCTTCCTCATCCCTTCCGCCCTGGGCGGCCTCGAGCTGCGAGAGGGGGCATGCATACGGGGGGGCGGGGATGCGGGGGGCATGGGCAGGCATGCCCATGCATGCATGCATGCCCATGCATGGATCCATGCACACATGCGGTCCCTGCCCGTCGCCCCACGCGCGCGCACGCGCTCGCACCTGGTGGAGCTGCGCCTCGAAGTACTTGAGGAGGCGCGAGGTCGGGGGATGCGGGTCACTCATCGTCGACGGTGCCACGAGGGGGGAGGGGGACACCCCCGTATGCGGTGGACGGCGGCTCGTGCGCGAGGTCTCTGATGCAGTCAGCCTGCTGACGTGATATGTTGGGGTGAGTACTGGGGTGATATTTTGTTGTAGTATTGTGTTTGTTCACCAAAAAATGTGTTTTTGCACAACAAATGTGTTTTTTGGCTCAAAATTGGTGTTTGGGCTCAAAAATTATGCTTAAAAGAAAATGTGTTAATGCGTCTTGATCACATTTCTTGTTCATTTGCTTGATTTTCATGAAATAAAGAATATTTCTTTGTTACGCCGATTTTTTTTGTAATGGCCAGTTTTAGTATTATTTAAAATTTGTCGTTGTCTCTGCCTTCAAGATGAATTATTTTAAGGACTCGTGCCTGTTTATGATTCGTTTTGTATAACCGTGCGGTGACGTTTTATTTTGTTTGTTTATTGTCCAGCTCGGCCACGCGGACATTGTGTGCGTGATGCTTGACCACCCCTCGGTCGATGTGGCAGCCATGATGCTGCGCTCGAACCCCATCCCGGTGCGCAACGGTTCCGACATTCAAGGAAGGAACCAAAAGAACAGTAGCTGGAAAGGGTTTTGAGCTACGAACGTTGTGAAAGGAATTGAAGCTGGGCACGGTTTTGACAAGATCCACGAAGGATCCAAGGAATTGAAGCTGGACAAATATGTTGGAACAGGTGTGGCTGCGAGTTTGAGTTTGCATTTGCGGGAAGGAAAAGCTGCCTGCACCTGCAGCTGCATGCACCATAGCAGGCTAAGCTGCAGCGGCGCAGAGCACGCGACCGAATTCGTGTGACTGGCTGGTGGCCGGCACGCGTGTGAGACGACAAAGTTGAGAAGCTTAGAAGTGGTGAGCTTCGCCAAGCAAGACACCGCGCTGAAGTCCACACTCGATACCTCGCGCATCTGACCCTCCAGCTAACCCCACAGCTGCTCAAAGAGAATAGGCGCGCACCTGGTGTGGACGCACGAATGTCGTACGCCTCCCCAACTTCCTGAAACTCACTCTTGAGAGACGCAAGCAGCTTTCTGACAACCTCTGCCGTTTTTCAGACCCCCCCGAGCCACGTGTATGCCCTCGAGTGTATACCCCCCCGCAAGCGGTGTTGCCCGCTGGCTGACTCGCACTGTCGCGCTCTGGTAATCAGTCCGACAGTGAACACTCATAATCGCTACAAGGTTGCTGGCGCCACCTGTCAAAAGCGCGAGTTTGTATGGTGCACACCACCAAAGTCTAAGAACACACGCCCCCCAACCCTAAGCACCCTCACACCGTGCTCACACTCACACGCACACACATTTATTTCAACCTCGGTAAAGAGAACTAGGCAGACGGAGGATTGTTGAACTTGGGCGGGTATTCCCCAGGAGAGAGAGTAAAAGCAGGGAGCAGATCAAGTGTGGCTGATGCCCGCGTCACTGGGGAGAAGTGAGGAAGCGAGGCACACGCCAAACAGTGTTACGGCAATGGCCGTCTCTCCATATATATATTTCCCCCTCGGCCAGGTTGCGGTCAGATCAGATGCGCTCGGTTGGCGGGAAGTATTGCTGGTACACGACGTGGCCGAGGTAGCACGAATCAATGCCGATGTGGCTCTCCGCAAGGCCGGCAAGCAGACCGGTGAAGCCTACGTTGTCCTCGAGCGTCACCTGGGGGGTGGGTGGGTGGGTTGAGTAGAGCCCCCCAAATTACGGCCCCCAACCCTGAACAGCCGCACGTATGAGCAGAGAGCCCTCCAACTCGCGCGCATGTCGCGGATGAGCGCCTGTGTGCAGCGTGTGCGCCCGTTCTCAAACACCCGAGGCCGAAGCCCTAAACCTGTGCCTACACAGAGTGTCATCAGGCAGAGCACTACGCACCCTCGTGTCTGACGAACGCCTGTCATCACGGTACGCGTCAGTGCCGTCTGACGGGCCCCACACGAGTGCACCAGCGATCGAACTGAGAGCGGGATTCGGCATTGAGGCGAAGAAGCCGGCGTCCTGTGGGGTGCAAGGTGTGCGCACACGTGTGACCGTGTGAGAATGTGTTTGTGTACTGATGTGAGTGAGGGCGGAATAAAGGCGGGTGGCCGCCGCCGCTCTGCTCAACCCTCAAGAAACCTTTCAAGTTTTCAAGCTCATGCAGGTGCACGACTCAACTTCCGTGTAGCTCATGGCATGGAGCGCCCACAGCGGCATGCACGACGACCCTATACTAATAAGCACCAGGCCTAGGCCAGCCCGGACCCCCCCACCCCCCGTCCAGTTGTTTCAGTTTCCCAAACCACCCAGGTGCATGACTCGACCTCTTTGCCACTCGTGGTGTTCAGCACCCACGGTGGCACGCACGACGACCCGCGGTGCTGCACAATCTCGCGAGGGGACGGGCCGTAGCCGACGACATAGGAGCGGAGGCCTTGGCGGCCACCCAACATGTAGGTGGCCTGCATTCACGAGTGCGTAAGAGGAGAGTTTGAGAGTGAAGGTGGTGTGAAGGAGTGCACGGGATGGGAGTTTGGGAGTGACGGTGATGAGGGCGGCGCGCCGCCCGCATGTGTCCTTGGATATTCTCAACCGATTTGTCCTCTCACGCGTGCGCTGCGCCCATCGCCCATCGCCCACCGCACGCTCCCACCTGACCAAGCCCCCAGCACTGCAGCTGGCGCGACTTGACCTCGCTGATGTTCGTGATTGAGGCGTAGACCATGCCAAGGAACGCGGTGTTGGCGGCGTTGGGCAGCGTGGAAGCGTTCTGCGAAGGTGCGTGTGTGTGCGTGCAAGTAAGTAGCGGTGCTCATCTCTAGGGGTAGCATAGAGAACTTTTAACGAACACAACTCAACCCATCCAAAGGCTTGTAAGTCTGAAGAGCCCAGACAGAGCTTGTCCAGACAGAGCTCGTCAGTGGGCGTGTTTGTGCGTCCAGCGGAGCGAGAGGAGACGAGGGGGTGCAATACCGCACACGCTATCACACACACGCACACCGCACCGTGAACGCGATCTTGTTGGTGGTGTACATCACGGGGAACAGGCCGCACGCGGGGTCCTCGCGGTCGACCAGACCGTGGCAGTCATCATCGATGAGGTCAAAGCAGTCGAGCTCGTAGAAGGCCTGCACGGGGTAATAAGGTTGGGGTTCAGGGTTCTTAGACGTGTGGGTTGTTTTGTACAGGTTGCGTTCACGGGGGGGGGGGGGGGGCAGAAAATAAAGTTCTGGAACACATTATAAAAATAATTTTGACCCCCCCCCCTCTCACAAAATACTCCATGCATGGAGCCGGGACCATGCGCATGGCTTCCTTACAGTGAGGGCTGTCCATCGCAATGTCTAAGTCACCAGAAGACAGCCGAACCCCCCAAATTCAGCCATACCATGGCTTTGATGGCCGCCACCAAGGAGTGTGGACCCTCCAGTTCACACTTTCCAGGCAGATTCAGGGTTGACTCTCCTGAGGTGTTTCGCTGTGCTCTCCAAGTAGGTTCAAATGGCATTGGCCCCATCTCAATCTATAAAGGTTGCTCAAATCCCTAGGTGGGCACCAGGGGAGGGACGGAGCACGCGGGGGAGTTGGCGCTGAAGCGGTGTACCCACGGTGCGGGCCAAGGGGCACTTCTAAGAGCAGATTCGTGCTCCTCTCATTGAGGCGATTCCAATGGTGGTCTTCCCGTCGAAAACGGCCCATTGGAAAGAAAGCTCTGGACCCCCCGTAGAAAGCTCTAGACCCCGCTCCTCTGCCCCCCCCCCCCTCCCCACCCTTTGAGCCCTCATATCTCGGTCCACAGGGGTCTAAATTCAAAAAATCCGACGGTTTTGGAACATTCACAGCAAGGAGACAAGATTCCATCATGTGTTCGATTTATGACCCCCCCCCCCTCCCCTGGTTGAGCGGGCAGAAGCGGTGCGTGCATGCAAGCAAGCTGTCTGAGGGCAGACTGGACACCCCCCTCCACAACCCACCGTTGGTTTGCACTCGGGGATGACGAAGGTGACCTTTCCAGTGGTAGGGTCGGTGAAGTTCTCAAACACGGGGGCGATGGGATCGAAGCGCTCGGACGGCTGGTGCTACGCAGAGGAGAAACACAAACACACAAAGGGGGGTGGGTTAGGGTTGAGCACAGCTGCTGTTACAGCTGCACCGTGGACAGATACCTATTTGCAGGCAAGCGCACGTGCGCACGCGTGCGCATGAAAACACACTCTCTTGCACTTGCGGCAGCACGTCTCCCGTGTCAACCGCACTGCCGTGGATCCACGTGCCAAGTAGGCTCAGGATGCGGTGATACTCCTGCAGAGCGGGATGAACAGGCATGTGTGGAGTGTGTGTGAGCGGAGAGCAGGGGACAAAGCTGCCACTCACCGCGGCGTTGGTCAGCTCAGCACGTTGATCGTCCGCGAACCAACTACCGAGTGCAACAGAACACACCACAAAACTGGCACCCACCTTTGCATCGGTCAGCAAGCAGCACGTTGGTCGCCCACGCCACGTTGTTCCAGTTGGTCACGTAGTAGGAGCGGTCGCGCAGCAAGCTCTCCTTGTCAAGGCCCTGTGGCAACACAAGTGTGGAGGTTGTTCTGTCCACTTGACGGCTCATCATGAGGGTCCTGGTAGATGTCTGTGTTGGTGTCGAGGAGTTAGGGGTGTGGAGGGAAGCGCGTGACACACTGGGTGGGTCAACAGGGTGCGTGCCTACAGACACGCACCTGGCGGTAGTGGCGCGCTATGTATCGCTGCGACTTTCCCAGGTAGTGCTGCTTGCTTGTCGCTATGTGCAGCCACACGCCAGCCCACGCCATGTCGTCGAACACAGTGATTGAGTTGTAGATGGGCACTGTCACGGTCTTGGAGCGCTGTGGGAGCGAACACACATGAGAGCACATCGGGGACGCAGGGCAGGGGTCCCAGTGGATTTCAAAGGCATGCCACCAAGCAATGGCGCACACACACACTCAGGTGCAACTCCCTTTCGGCCCAATATGCACTAAACATGCACACACCCTGCAGACCTCGGCTGACCCACCGTCATGAGCCGGCAGTTGCCGTCCAAGCAAATGTCATCACGGTAGAAGTCCGGCACCTTCCACCCGCTTGTCGATGCAGACGCGTTGCTGGAGTTGTTGGTGGCTTTCTCTGCGACGGCCTTCGCGGCCGCGGCCTCTTTGTCGGCCTGTGGTGGCAGTGGCAGTTGGTGCTAGGCAGTTAGCGGCTGACGGTTTGTGGTGCCGCATCATATGCATGTTTGTGTGTGCTCACGCAGTCCACGGCTTGATGGGTCCTTCACCCGATAATTCTGCACACACATACTTGCCTCAACCTTCTCTGCCCTGTCCTCCCTTTCCTTGGCCCCTATCTTCTTTTTGTGCCCTGTGCCTAGACTACCCCCTTCCTTCCGCCCATCTTCACCTTGTACCTCCCCCTTACCTTCGCCGCCTTGTCCTGCGCTGCCTTCGCCTTGGCCAGTGCCTCCTTGTCTTCCTTTTGTAGAAGGTGGCGACGCGTTGTGAAGGAGGTGAACGGAACGGGGGAAGGAACAATGGCTCCACATGGGCCCGTGAGGATCACCTGCATGGATAGAGTGGTTGCAGGTTAAGGACCATGTCCCAACCCTGTGATCAAGGAGCAGGGGGAACATGCGCACACCCTCACACGCTCGCCACATGCACACACGTCATGGCTTCTGGTCGCATTTCTGACCTTTTCCTGACCAGTGTTGCCCATGGCTGACGACGAGGTGATTTCGACCACCCGGTTGCAGCACGCGGTGGCGGTGTCGTAAGCAGTCTCGAGGCCATACCCAGCGCACTCCTCACCGGTGCCCTCCTGCAAGCCAAGACAGACGAAATGCAGGCGGGCAGACCGAATGCTGAGTGCGTGGATGGCTGGACCGTTGGCCCCACAGCACAGCATAGCAAAGCGCAGCAACCCCATCAGAAAACAAAAGGAGCGCACCCACGCAAAAGTACAACATGGCCGATGTTGACGGCCGCCTACCTGCCTCCTTCCCCAAGCAACCACCCACACCCACCAGGCAGGTCTTGAACGCAAGCAACGGCACCCAACACTTCTTGAAGTTGAGGTCGAGGTGGACGAGCGCGCACATGCCCATGCCGGCCTGCGTAGAGATCACAGGTACGATTGTGTGTGTGTGTGTGCATTCGGGTTCCATTTGGGCGAGCGCACACACGCCGGTCTGCACGCGGGATGTTGAGCTTGTAGGGATGTTGATCTTGCAAGGACACGGCACAGACACACACACGCACCTTGTTGTCGCCAGGCTTGATAAATCCATTCTGGGACAGGGACTGGCAGCATGCCACAGACGACTCAAACACTTCCATGCCACGGCCGGTGCAGCCAACACCGGTGGCTGGGTCGATCGGCTCCTGCACCGGGGTAAGGTGTGAGTGGGTTTGAGCGTGCACGTGCTTGGGACTCGGTCTGCCGTGGTTAAGTTGATCACCTTCTGTACCAGGCGGTTTTGAGCGGAGTTCAAGGACGAGAGCAACCCTACACACACACGACTGGCCTACAAAAACGACCCACCTCAAAGCACGTGCGATGGGTGGGATCAGCAACGTAGCACTTCTACTGGTCTGTGGGCACGGCGCAGATGCCCTGCGGTGTCTGGCCACTCGCGCTGTTGATGGAGAACACGGCGTTGCAGCCTGCGTATAAAGAGAGGTGGAGAAGGGTCAGAGAAGCAAGCACATTGTCAATGCTGTGAAAGCACATTCACACATATACACAAACAAACACACACGCACACAACACACACACATGCTCTCTCAAGCATGTGAGCAAAGTCACGGAGATGGAGGCGATGGGGCTGGCAATGCGCAACACCCACAGTCGAGGCGCGTTGCGTACACGTTGTTGGAATTTTCCTTGACAGCGGTGCACACGTTGAGGGTGGAGCCAATGCGGCAGGTCTGCGCACGTGTGTGTGTGTGGGGGGGGGCTTGTGAGGGTTGCTTGAACATGCTCGCGTACCATAACAGACTCAGCTTTAATCCCCAAAGACCCCTTGCAGCCTTGCCTTTGTGATCCACTCGATGTAGAAGCACTCCTCAGAGATCTCAGCCATGCTCGACCGAGTCGGAGTGCTGTTGGCTTCCTCCATCTCCTGCAGAGGTCATGATCAAAGTTTGATCTTAGCGGGGTTATTGCCTGTCTTGGGGAGATTTTAGGTGGAGTGTGTGCGACCGAGTCAGGGTTGCGTTGGCATCTTCCATCTCTTGCAGGGCCAAGGGTGCAGGTGGTCTGCGGGAGTGACTGTGTCAGGCCTCCTCCATTTCCAGAGAGGTTTTGAGGGTTGGGTCGCACACACCTCAAAGGTGCACGCAGACATCATCTTAAGGACCAAAGTGTGCTTACTCACCTTGGTGGTTTAACTTCATCAAAGAAGTTAAACAAAAACAGTAGTAAGGGTGCCTTGCGTGGTGCCTTGCGTAAGCGCCTTGTGAAAGCAAACTAGGAGGGGTGCGACACCACCTCAACCCCAAACCCACGTACCTTAACCACGACCTCGCGCGTGACGGTGACGTTGGTGGTGCATGGAACAAAGTCGTAGTAGGAGCGTGGATTCACTTCATTGCGGGTGGCGAAGAAGTACACCTGGCACGCCTGTTGGTGCACACGGTATGCAACAGGGGGCAGAGCACGACACCGCGTGTGCGTGAGTGTGTGCGGTGGTTGTTGAGAGCACAAACAGAGCACGGGCACACGTCAAAAGGCATGTTGCCGCCGAGTTAGGTAGAGGTTTAGCCCCAGGTGGTTAAACCCAAAAGCTGCCTGTTCCCACGCCACACCTTGAGGATGGCATGCGCCGCAAACAGTGGGTCGATTGGCTGGAACACGGTGCCAACGGCAGCGAGGGCGGCGGCCACACCTGTTGTGGGGGCGGGTGAAGTTGAAGGGTGAGAGTTATGGTGCATGCTTGTGTGTGTGTGTGTGTGTGTGTGTGTGTGTGTGTGTGTGTGTGTGTGTATGTGTGTGTTTTACACTTCAGACGTGTTCATACACGCGTGTGCAACCAAACGCATACTCACCTGCATCGCATTGCCCCCCCCTTCCACCCCAGTCCACACTCACTCGACAGCAGGTCTGCGCCCACGTGGTCGCGCATCATCACCCAAACGTCGCGGCGCTCGGTGCCGACCAGCCGGGGGTCGTCCCATGGGACGCTCCACTTCTGCATATCCATAGGTGCAGGGCTCAGTTAAAACATTGGGTTTAGAGAGGGGGACATCACAGCCTCCAGCCTCCCGCTTAGCTGGTCCCACCCCCCCCCACACTCGCACACCTCTCCGGACTCTACTGGGTTCAAGCCCTCGTCGTCGAGCACCACGTAGGGAGCTGTGTGCAAATGGGGTCAGGGACCAGGGGTTAGTTCCAATAACACGTCATGGCATAATTATTCGCATTGATACAAACGTTGACACCTGAAAACTCGAGCAAAACTGCGTTGCTACCCAAGAGCGACCAACCTGCGTCGCCGACCTGCGACACGAACATCGGCGCAGTCAGCAAGCCCGGGTTGAGGTCGCAGCGCATGAGGTAGTCAGCTCCGGAGCGGAGCGTGTCGAGGAGGGCTGCAGCGGCAAAGGGAGGACAGTTCAGGGGGTTCAGAAATTCAAGGGTCGAGGGTCAGGCGACGGCCACAAGCATGTGCGCCTGCCCCCTATCCTACCCTACGCATTCCCTAGATTTTGTGACTACCTTTGTCGCGCCCAGCGAGCGTGTCGGGGAACTTGAGCATTGCCCACGCGAGCATGGTGAGCGTGTAGGCGAGCGGTATGCCGTGCCTGCGTGAGCACAAGACGGAGTGGGAAAGATCGAGCGAGTCAGTGAGAGGGTGAGTGAGAGAGTGAGTGAGAGAGTGAGAGAGTGTGAGGAGAGAGTGGGAGAGAGTGAGTGAGAGAGTGAGTGAGAGTGACTGAGAGAGTGATAAGTCATTCAGTGAGTGAGAGACAAAGAGTTGAGTTGAGACCAAGAGTGCGTGTGTGCGCGCTCTGAGCGTGTGAGCACGTGCACTCACTTTACATGGCTGAGGCCTGTCAGCAGGCCGCCAGGCAGGTTGGCGCCCACAGGGATTCCGAACAGCGGGGCCTTGGTGATGCCGGCGACAAACTTGTAGTTGGTGTTGGTATCAAGGGCGAGGGACGAGGGGTAGAGGTTCTGCGGTGAGGAGCGGGGGGTGAGGCAGCAAGGGTGGGATTATTTAAACTTTGCTATTGGGTGCAGGGTTGTTGGGTGGGTGGTCATGCAGGAATTATTTCGTGTTCAAGCTCCTTCTTGGTGCGGGCAGGTGCATATCACCCCATGCTCACCTCAATCTGCAGGTCGAGTGCCGTGGCTGGAACTACCGGGATGGGGATGAGCATCCACGCGACGATGATGGATGCCATGAACACGCCCATGGACAGGATGCCGAGCCACTTGGCCATGAACCTGGGTGGTTGGGTGGTTGGGCGTGCGGTTTGCGGCGCTGTGCTTGGGAGCGATGGTTGCTGATGCAGTGGCAGCAACGTGAAACACGGTTCTACTGCTAAGAGCTCACCTGAAGCTGGGCCCCACGGTGAAGCAGTAGTGGATGAAGAGGTAGGGCGCGACCACATTGTACCACGCCCACAGGGTGGCGATGATGAGGTAGGGGGTTGAGCATGGTGGGCGTGTGCGGCACGGTGAACCAACTGCTCCCTCGCCATCTCGGTATGTAAATTCCCAGCTGAATTATAGGTGCCCCATCGAATCAGAGGGTTTTTTGGATGGAATTGGAGCGGCTGGAGCGTAGGGGTGTGGGCACATGGGTGGGTTGTCTGTCTCAGATGACGCCATGAATATGTTGCAGAACGACACCGTATGTGGAGCCAGATTCTCAGCCAGAAGTAGAGCGCACCTTGACCGTTGAACCAAGCGCAAAAGAGTTGTTGTCGGAGCCATCATTGCCTGTGGCGAGCTGCCAGATGCCAAAGCAGCCGGTTGCGACAGTGAACACAAACAGGATCACGATGGCAAGCGGGTCGAAGACGGCCCACTTGCGAGGGCACGTTGGGAACCCCGTGGCGGGTGATCATAATCTCTCAACTCTGGACCGCAGCTGCCCACCCCCCTCAATGCAGACACACCACAGACCACACGCACGCACCAGTCACTTACGTTGTTGGGCGCGAACATCGCCATCACGCGCTTGATGCGCGAGGGGGGCTGTGGGGGGTTGGGCGCCGGGAGCACCGTGGGTGTGCCTGCAGGGTTGGAGGATGCGGGAGATAGGGCAACGGGTGGCAATTCTTCCCATTTTCTTGAAAATCAGATGTACGACCTCCTCAGCTAGAGTGACAATTGCAATAGGCATCGCAACCCACCGGGTGTGGCTCCCACAGCCAGCTTGCGCGTGTTGGCCGACACATCAACCAGCGCGCCCTTTCCGAGCCCCTTGCCAACACTGCCGCTGCCACCACCACCACCGCTTTGATCCTTGTGGGAAGCAGCCATGATGGTGACAGAGCCGCCATGCAAGCTGCCATCCATGGACAGGGGCAGCATTGTGCTGAAAGAGGTGGACTGCTTATTGTGCTTCTTGCAGGTGAAGGACATTGGGTGGTGCGCCGAGATGTAGGTGGCGTGCATGTCCCCGGATGATATGTCCCCGGATGACATGTCCCTAGATGACATGGACAGAGGCACCATCGTGCGGAAGCCGTGCGTGTCGTCCGTGGATGGGGGCGGCATCGTGCGGAAGGGGGACTCCTCTTGCTTCTTGAGGCACCAGCGTGGTTGGTGCGCCGACTTGTAGTTGGCAGCCTGTCAGGGGGGCGGATTGAGATGGCAACATAGTTGGAAGGAAAGAGGCAGCATTGCGTGGAGGGACTGCACCCTCTAGGGTGCAGTTGCCTCCTTGTAGCCTGAGGAGGATTTCTTGAGGAGGTGGTGTTGTGGGTCTTGGGTGGCATGGGAGGGGGAACGTCAGGGTCTTGAGAGTGCAACGGGAGCTAGGCATGGTAAAAAAAAACAGGGGCAGCAGGGACGTCTGGCAGCGAGTGTGGCAGCGGTAGAAACAGTGGCAGCAGGAGTGACAGAAGCACATCAGTGGCACCAGATCATTGACGCTGGACGCACCTTGGGCGTGTGCTCGTACAATTTGTTGGGTGTATGTACCTTGGTGCTTGCAGTAACCGTCGAGCTGGGGCGGGCAGAGTCGCCGTCGTCCTTGAAGGGAGGCAGCATCTCACCCTTCAAAGTGGGAGGGTTAAGTGAGGATGCGTGCGAGCAAATTTGAAAGGTTTCATGGGGTTCAGCAGGCTGCTGGTGATGACCTTGACAATGTTAAAATAATAACTCAGTGGGGCTACTTAAGCAGAAGCTGGACGACCACACCTTGTCAGCCGCTGCCCTTGTTCTGATTGACGTGAGCGAGTCGAGACGGGACCTTACACCGGAAGGCAGTCCGGGGACGAGGTGGCTGCCGATGACGGAGGGCAGGTTGAAACTGGGCGAGCAGGTCATGCTGGTATGCTGCGTGCATGCGTGCGCATTCAGGGTGAGCCATTGGTGGTGCGTGTGCACACTCGGTGCACCATCACTGCAACGTCCCAGGCTGAATCATGGTCACCTAGACATCCATCTTCTCGTTGATACACTAAATAAACAGCTTGTGTGCACAGCGAGTGCAATGCAATGCATAACACGTCGGCGTCGGCGTCGATGTCGGCGTGCAAAAAAGAGGCCTGGAGCAGATTTGTCCAGGATGACAGCAAGCCTCTCCTCCCCCCCCCCCCAGGGGAAGATTGTATCATACTCACTCCTGGCTGATTGACACCTGGTGGTAGCCAAAGAGAATGGAGACGAACGGCACGGTGAAGAACGCGGGGGTAGTGACGGTGCTGCAAAAGGGCGCCCACGCGGCGTAGCAGTACCAGAGGCGCTGGAAGAAGGGGAGGCCCTTGATGAAGAGCGGGTTGCCACTGGAGAGGAAGACCTGCGGCGGAAGGGAGGGGAAGGTTCAGTGATGGGCACACTAGTGTGCACACTCTTCCTAGCGATCCACACCATGAATCTGCCGCCGCCCTAAGCAAGCATACTCACAAAGACACGCACTTGATAGTGCCCCTTGGTCCAACTTGAGTGCTGATCTCTGTCTCTCTCTCTCCCTGTCTGTCTGTCTCTCTCTCTCTCACTGTCATACACACGCACATGCACGCACATGCGTATGCTCGCACCTGGTAGTGTCCCTTGGTCCAGCGCGAGCGCTGCTGGAACACCTGTCGGATGTCCTCCGGTGCCTCACCCTCAGCGACGTACTGCAACAGTTAGGTCGCCTGGCATGGTGTTTACGGTTTGGAAGTTAGGGTGTGTGTGCGTGTGTGCAAGAGAGAGATTGATTTTGCAGGCTGTGCATGAATTGGAGCACTCTGTTTGTACGAGTGCGAGCGTGCACGTGTGAGCGACCGCGCTCAGTGAAGCCCAAGAAGGCTGGCATGGCTCTCCATATCACCCCGTACCCAGTACTGACGCTTCTTGAGCTCCATGCCCAGGGCGTAGTCTGCATGACGGCAAGAGAGGGAAAGAAGGATGTGAGGTGGAGGGTCGGTTGGAGCACGGTTCAGGGCTTGAACGGTAGGTGGCTAAGCGCCCTCCCCCGCTAGAGCTCCCTTCGTGCCCCCTCTTCCCCACCCCAACTGTGCATGGCCAGATCTGATTTTGCATGATCTGGCATCTGGCCCCGATGCGGCCCAATCAGGCAGCCATCTGCGCATAAGCACACACACCCTCAGTGATGGTCATGTTGGGGACCCAGCCGCAGTGCGCGAGCGGCCGCGCATGCAGAACGAAGTTGGTGCCCGTGCACACGATGTAGCCCCACACGAACGCGCCGAGCAGCCAGTACTCCCAGAACTGCTTATTGATATTGTTGAACTGTGTGCATGCGTTTGTGGGAGGGAGGGAGCGATAGGAGGGCATCCCTTCAGGGATCGAGGGCATGGCTAAGGCCGGTCGCCGGGCACTCGCAGGTGCCACAAGCCCCTTTGCAAAGCTAGCTCCGCCTTTTGAGGTGTCCCTGAATGTAACATCCATCATCATCAGCCCCATGCCACACCCACCAGGTGGCCGTTGAGGATATTGTTGTGGAATACTTACCTGCCTGGGCACCATACATCCTACAGACTTCATTCTATGGAATTCATCCAACCGCCCCACTGCCAAACCGCCGCCCTCATCACCACCACACCCCCCACCAGGTCTCCGTCTGGGTTGATGTGGTGGAACGCCTGGGGCGTGAGAGGCACAGCGCGAGCTCCTCGTCGCCTCGACCTCGAGTGTCTTGCTAAAGAAGTCGGACTGTGGGGCGTGGGGATTTGGGCAGCAAAGAATTCAAACAGATGTGGCCGCAGTGTGCACGCACACACGCACACACGCATACACGCATGCCCACTCACCCATCCACCCACCCGCCCCAAAACGACCTCACCTTCGCCATCATATCGGCATAAAACACGACAATCGTGTCGCGAGGGTCTACGGACGTCCAGTCGATGGAGCCGTCCTTGGCCTTGGGGTGGTCCTTGGGCGACAAGGTTGGTGGGAGGGCGGCGCAGACCACCGTCAGCTTGGCATTTGGGCGAGGCAGGGCAGCAAGGCACTTCGCAATGCAGCATGGCACAGCGCAGCACGGCGCAGCGCAGCACGGCACAGCACGGCGCAGCGCAGCACGGCGCAGCGCAGCGCAGCTCGGCAAAGCACGGCGCAGCGCGTCACAGCGCGCCGCAGCGCATCGCAGCGCGCCACAGCGCATCGCAGCGCGCCACAGCGCATCGCAGCGCGCCGCAGCGCGGCGCGGCGCAGCGCAGCAGAATCCCATGGCCACAACTTGTAGATGTGGTTGCAGAGCGCGTTGTTGAGGTTCTCCGACTTTCCGTTGATCTGCCCCGGCTTACCCCGGCCCCGGCTTACCCCGGCGGGGCTCGATTAACGGAGGCGCGTTCTCGTCGCCGAGCCCTGGACCCAGCAATGCGGCGCTGCTGGTGACGAGGATCTCCGTGCCGCTGACGAGCGGGGTAAAATACGACTGGCCCGGCTCCTGCTAGACTGCCCCTTGGTGGAACACTTCAGGAGCGGCTTGCCCGGCGCTGCCATGGCTTGGCGAGTAGCCGCGGCGCTGCCGCGGCCCGTGCTGGGAGACGGCCCTTATCCTCCCCCCATGCAGGACGCCATGCGGCACCGATCTCGACGAGTTGATCGACGAGCGGAGGAGCTGGCGCCCGTCAATGCATGCTGGACATTGGTCAAGATGGCTGCCCGTGGAGGCGGGCTACCATCACGGCTTCAGCGGTGGCGACCGCCGAGGCAACACAGAGTAAATCCGCTTCACCAATCGCAGCGTTCGTCACCGCGCTCATCCTCGGGGTCGCTCGTCTGCCGGTGACTGGCGTTGGAAGGTCTTCAGGCAGCCTCCATGACAACTCTGTCGTCCATGCACCCCTGGAGGGTGGGACCTGGCCATGCATGAGGCATGGGGCGCCGGCTGAGCCCCATGCAAACGAGAGCTGGACAGCCATGCACTGCCAGGCGGGGACCGTTCCAGTCAGCGCCAGTCGGCTCTGCCGGCTTGACTGGCCACAAGGCCACTACTGTGACCCTGAGGAAGGTCCTCTCCTATATGCTCCTTGCCAGACATGTCTCTCAGAGACCGCTGTTTGGGGTAGTATAGCCGGCGGGAGCGGTAGTCTATCGGCCGGGAGCCGGCGGTACTCTAGTACTTAAGTGTGCTGGAGTATCGGCGGGTGTCTCTAGTTGAAGAGTAGCCTGCTTAGCTGGAAACCCCGTGTTACTGTTACTGCCCCGGCTTGCGGTTGCGGCCGGTGATGTACTTGACGGTCGGGTTGCGCAGCGACGCGATGAACGCGCGCTTCTCAGGGGAGTTGCCATCATCCAGCAGGTAGATCTGAGGGGGCAAGCAGGTAGGGGAGGAGCGCTCGCGTGTGTGTGGGCGAGTGAGTGTGTTTGCATATGAGCTAGTTGTGGAAATACAACGTGAAGTGTGCGCATTTATATCACATCTGCGCGCAAACGACGTCGATGTGGCTTCTGGGTCACGCCAGAGGACTGGTCATGAGGCAGGCATCCGTCATGCAAAGGGTGCAGACCTCTGGCCTGCTCGTGCTCGCTTGCATGTTCTGGGGTGGCTTCTGAGCAGCTTCTGGGGTCTACAGAAACTGCAGCCGGACCCAGAAGACCATTTGGTGCTAGTGAGAATGAGGACGCGCTGCTGCTTCTGGGACGGGCCTCCGGCCTGCGCATGGGTCCTGGGGCTGCCGCCTGGAGGCGGTCCGCATGGCGGATGGTAGCAACCGCATGGAGGTTGCGGCGACGCGCCTGCGCATGGAGCAGCCCCAGGGGCTGATCAGAGCAGTCCCTGCGCATGGGGCAGAGCACCCCAACCCTGCCAGGCATAGAAAGCAGCTGGGGCTTTCTCAGGCAGCAAGGAGTGCACATGCGCACCCTTACGAACGCACCTGGCGCCGCCTGGCAGCTGCGTATTGCGTGCATCAGCATGACGCACAGCCTGGCTGCGGCATGGTCCCACAAGGCTGATTGTGGGACCGCCCTGTAGCGCGCAGCGTGCTGGCTGTGGCTCTGGGGTGCCGCAGTCCAGGTCGCGATGGTGCATGCCACGCTGGCAGAGAGCTACCGGGAGCCCTAGCTGCTTTCCGACCTCGATGCAAGCACCTAGGCCATGTCGGAATCCCAAGGATAGTCGCGAAAGGGAGGGGGATATTGATTTGGAGCCTCGTAGTTCACTCGTAGTTGGTTGGGAGGTCCGACCTTTTAGGCTGGCCTACCCCAGGGCAAAGCAGAGCAGCACCCACGTGCTGCATTGGATGTATTTTATATCAGTGTATTTCCCCCTGATTTTTACGTGATTTGTACGTGCCTGAACGGCATGGGGAAGGTTGACGTTGTCAGGATGCATGCCCATATGCACGCCGCCACGTGTGCACAGCCGCTGTGGTGCGCGCGCATGTGGTGCGCACAGCCTCGGCATGGGCACATACATATTCATGCCCAGCGGCGAGCGTGCACTTGTATAGCGCCAGCGTATGCAGCAGGCGCGCGGGGGCAGCAGCAAGCGCGAATGCAGACGTACCGTGCGGCGCCCGCCATGTGGCATCGGCGCGCCCAGCGTTGCGTTGATGGTGTTGACAATGATCTCGAGGGGCTCCTTGCAGCACGGCACCAGCACGTGGACGTTGAAGCTGCGATGAGACAGGAGGAGGGTGGGTGGGTGGGTTGGTGGAGACGGTGGGTCACCATCGGGCTGTCTCCTTGTAGCATGTGTGTGCCGCAAGCTTCAAATCGAGCAGACACATGCTCGATTTGAAGCTTCAGCTGCAAGCACTTCAGTGTGAGGGTCGGTCGTGCCGCACGCACCCGAGGCAACGTGGCATCTACACGCGCGCGGGGGGGACCTGAGCCTGCGACACCAAGGATTGCCTGCGGCTTCATGTGAGGCTGTAACATGCTCGCATGCATCGCACCGCATCATCGCGTCATCCAGCTGTGCCAGGTCCTTGGGGTCTGCTGGGTCGAGGCCAGGCGAGCCGGTGGGGAAGACGCCGCCGCAGAGCAGGATGGCGTAGGGGATGAATGACGACAGGCCAATGAGCTTGATGGCGATGATGAAGATGGCATAGTCGCCTGCAGTGGGGGAGGGGGCAGTTGAGGGAGTGGTCCGGCAAGTTGTCAAGGTGGACTGTTGGGAGGTTACTGTCTGCACACCCGCACGTGCACGCGCACGTGTGCACCACTCGTATGCTGCGGCACACTCATAATGGTCGTGAAGCGCACGTACATGTAGTACGTGGCGATGCCGAGGAAGATGACAAACAGGAGGCAGGGCACGGGGCACCATCTGTGCTGGATAGGAGTTTTTCTGTGCGCAGTCACCTGGGGGGTGGGGGTTGCGTGGGGCAGTGCGCTGCTGTCATGCTCTGCGCGCGCACACTTTTGGTTTGGTTGTTGATCGAGGGGGGGCAGCTTACCAGCGGCCGCCGTCAGCCTCCTTGGGGGAGAGGGGGATTGGGCATTGACTGGGCCAATGGTGCCAACGCCACCGGGCCAACGGCGCCAACGGGGCGAAAAACGCGCTCAGATGGAAAAGTGTGGAATCTGAAAATTCGCGCGCTACGAGCCATTACTGGCAATGTAGCGAGGCTGCATAGCTCATGCAGCGCTGGGATTACAGTAGACACCGTGAGGGGGGCACTGGGAGCACTTGCATACCCAAGAACGCACACACATCTAGTGCTCAAGGGTGTTGCGCAGGTGTTGCGTGTGTCGTGTGCAGTCAGTTAGTGTTGTTTCCCATGCAAGCATCATCCCCACTACTCGTTGGCTGCTAAGATGCATGATATGAGCACTTTAACGCCACGGTTGGCTGACAGTTGGCTAAGTTTTTATTTTCCGTTGGCGTTGGCGCCGTTGGCGTTGGCCGTTGGCACCGTTAGCCCGTTGGCGGTGATCCTGGCACGCAAACAAATTTTCACTTTGGTTTCCGAGAATGGTTCCTCACCAGTGCGACACGCTCTCCATCTTGGCTGTCCTCCTTGGGGAGAGAGAGGGAGGGAGGGCTGTCGCTGTCGCTGTTGCTGTCGATGCCCACGTCATCGGAGCCGTCGAGGGAGTACATGGCCTTGGGCGCATGGCGATCGTTGTAGTGGCCGTCCATCAACACAGAGAGAGAGATACAGTGCTAGTGGGCAGGGGCTGCTCTGCGCCGCACTTGTTGTGCGCCTGCCAGCTCACAGCAGCCGCCACAATCACCCTACGCGATGGGCAGGCGAGGGAGGACGTGGGCGACTAAACACCTATTCAGTGGAGAGTGTGCACAGTGCACACAGTGGAGAGTGTGTGAGAGCTGCCAGCTCTGTGGGAAGCTGTTGTGCGAGCTGCGAGATCTGCATGGGGTCGACGTGACGTCACGTCGCCCCGACTCCCCCCCCCCTATGCAGCCCGAACCGCCTCCCTTCCCCCTGCGCCCCACGCAGGTCCAGGCCCGCCTCCTTATGCGTGGCATAATGCCATGCGAGCCGCGCTCACCCGTCCGCGTTGGCCCCCACTCCAGTGGCGGGTCGGAGCTTTTGGTGCTTGCAAGTCAGATCTGGTGCAAGGCAGCCCGCCGATGGTGACAGGTGCACAGGTGCATCGCGCAGGAGCGAATTTGCAGACCCTCCAGTTCCGCAACTGCAGACTGCCAACGCTCAGGCTGAGCTCCTACCGCCCTGGTAAGTCACGTGCGTACCTCGCAGAGTCCGCAGCTGCAGTGTGGCTGGGCATCGGCACGGACACCGTCAGTCCGCGGTAGCATTGGGGCCCAGCGTGGCACGCGTGGCAGCTCATGTCAAGCAAAGACACGCTGCCGCAATGTGCACTCACTCCCACCCCGCCCCTTGACACCGCTCGCATCCACCTCTTGGCATAGCGGCGTCTAGCTGCCGAACAGCTGCCTAAGGATGGAGAGTGATTTTTTCAGTACGGCTAGACACAGGGAGGTCTATTCTCTGCCTCCTGCACCCGGCCGCGGTGGCCACCTCCTGGGCTGCAAAGTGTGTCTGGCTGTGCATATGCATATGCTTGGCGCATGGCTGGACGTGTGGGGTGGGGCCCTTATCCTTCTAGATATGGACAGAAGAAGCATTGCCACCCAATGCAAGAGCTCCCCAACCTCCGCCCAACAGACTCTGCTTCACGAGAATGTCCTTGCAAGCGGTGTTGTGCCGTGGGCTGGGGACTGACTCGCACTGTCAGCGCTCTGTCACACAGCACACGTGATACGGGTGGTGGGCGCCACTTGTCAAAATAACTGCAGCTTTTACAGTATACACTTACAATCCTAAAAACACGTCCAACCCTAAACCCACACACGTGTAAACTAGACGTTTTTTAGGGTCGTATTTTTCAGCAGCAAGAAGGTGAGAACGAGGTCATAGCTAAACAATTAGAAAGAAGCGTTTTTATTCCCCCCGCCCATTGACGTGAAACACGCTCACACTCTCCATGAATACAGACTTCAACTCATCCTGAGAAATGAAGGCCCTATCTCATCCTAGACTGACCAACAGAAGATTAACGGGGGATAGCACGGGGCAAGAACAGGGGATAGCATGATGCGGGTAGGGTTGCGGTTCAGAGAGGGGGGCGGGGAGAAAAATGCCGCGACCGTCTGTGTCTCTCTATCTCATTTTAATCCTGATCAGATGCGCTCCGCCGGCGGGAAGTAGCGTTGGTACACGCCATGGCCGAGGTAGCACGACTCAATGCCAATGTTGTCCTCCGCGAGGCCAGCGAGCAGGCCGGTGAAGCCAACGTTGTCCTCGAGCGTCACCTGGGGGGAGGGTGGCAAGGGTGGTCCAGTTGTGGGCTGAGGTTTTGGTAGGATCCCGCAAAGCACGGCCCCCAGCAATGACAGCACGCACGCACAAGCAGAGAGCTCTTCCAACTCAGGCGCATGTCACGGATGAGCGCACTGAGGCAAGCCCCCCAAGCCCGTGTCGAGCGACGGCAAGCAGGGTACTACCAGAGTACCACTCACCCGTGTGTCCGACGAGCGCCTGTCATCATCGTACGCATCAGTGCCGTCAGACGGGCCCCACACGAGTGCACCAGCGATCGACCTCAGGCCGGGGTTTGGCCTCGAGGGGAAGAAGCCGGTGCCCTGGAGGGTGCAGGTGTGGTTATGTGAGTGTGTGCATATGTGTGTGTGTGTGCGCGAGTGTGCGTGCATTGAGGGCGGAGTGCGAGACGGACGACTGCGGTTCTGGGTTCTGGGTTGAACCTAGAACCTCAAACCCTCCCGCGGAATACCCGCAGCTTCAACTCACCCAGGAGCATGGCTCAACCTCTTTGCCGCTCGTGGTGTTGAGTGCCCATGGCGGCACGCACGACGACCCGCGGTGCTGCACGATCTCGGGAGGGGACGGGCCGTAGCCGACGACGTAGGAGCGGACGTCCTGGCGGCCACCCAACATGTAGGTGGCCTGCATACGGGAGGGGAGTCTGAGAGTGTGGGTGTGCCGCCCGCATGTGTTCTCTCTCAACCGATCTGCCCCCTCACGCATGCACACCGCCCATCACCCACCGCACGCACCATCCCACACCCACCTGACCGAGCCCCCAGCACTGCAGCTGGCGCGACTTGACCGCGGTGACGTTCGCGTGGGAGGCATAGACCATGGCAAGGAACGCGGTGTTTGCGGCGTTGGGCAGCGTGGGAGCAGTCTGCGCGTGTGTGTGTGTGTGTGTGTGTGTGTGTGACCAGCGGAGCGAGTGGGAATAAGGTCCACAATCACGCACACGCGCAACACACCGTGTACGCCATCTTGTTGGCGGTGTACAGCACGGGGAACATGCCGCAGGTGGGATCCACGCGGTCGACCAGGCCGTTGCAGTCATCATCGATGCCATTGAAGCAGTCGACCTCGTGGAAGGCCTGGTGATTGAGTGAGCGTGTGCGTGTGTGCGTGTGTGTGTGTGCGTGTGTGTGCGTGCGTGTGTGTGCTTGCGTGTGACCTTGCCGCCAGAGA
>VFSX01000008.1:640000-707500 GCA_016618255.1 Chlamydomonas sp. UWO 241
GCGTGACTCCCCTGGTAACTACCGCGGTATAAGCCTTCTCTCTATTGCCGGGAAAGTGTACGCTGCCATACTTCTGCACCGCGTCTCCACGCAGGTTGATGGTCAGTTGCATGAGGCTCAGTGTGGTTTCAGAAAAAGCAGAGGCACTGTTGATGCGATTTTTACTCTGCGCTCGCTGAGCGCGGCACATGCCGAGTACAAACAATGCATGGCTGTGGCATTTGTCGACTATTCTAAAGCTTACGATTGCATAAACTGTGCGGCACTGTGGAGAGTCCTTAGATTATATAGTGTTCCTCCGCACATTATTGATCTGTTGGAGGATCCCCGTGTCGTCTGGTGTGCGACAGGGGTGCGTCATTGCTCCTGTGTTGTTCAATGTTTTTATTGACCACATAGTGAAAAAGGCGCTAGACATGATGCCAGAGGGGGCTGGCGTGTCAGTCGTGACCCGAGCCGGCGGCTCTGTGTTGTCGTCGTCGGTTGAGCGCATAGTAATGCTGATGTATGCCGACGATTTATGTTTGTTCTCGCATGACCCAGCTCAGTTGGCGCTTATGCTGAAAATCCTTGACAAAGTGTCCTCTAGCTTTGGCATGCAAATCAACGCCGCCAAGACAGAAGTGATGATTTTGCCAGCAGATTTTGACGCGGATCTGCCCACGTTTGCGCTGACTGGTGGTGAAGTGAAGACCGTCTCTGCATTTAAGTATCTAGGGAGTTGGATAACCCAGAGTGGTGGTGTGGAAAAGGAGATCGGTGTGCGTGTCGGTCGCGCGCTGGGCGTGTTTGCGTCTTTTGATAAGATTTGGGCCAGCAAGAAGATGCAAGTGCAGTCTAAGATGCGGGTTTACAACACTTTCGTGCTGCCCCACTTTCTGTACGGCTGCGAAACATGGGCCCCTACTAAAACACAACTGACTCGATTGGAGGTTGCCCACTCTAACTGCCTTCGTCGCATTCTGGGTGTGCGCCTGGTCGACCGGCACAGATTAACTTATATTCGGCAGGCGTGCGACACTGAGCCAATTGAGAGCCTTGTGGCAAAGCGATCAATGCAGTGGCTAGGCCATGTGATGCGCATGCCGGCTTCTCGTCTTCCTCGTACGACTTTTGACTGCACAATGGATGTGGCTCGGCAGCAAGGCCGGCCTCCAGCCTCCTCCCGACACTATTTTCTTAAGCTACTGATTCAGCAGCTAGGCGAAACTAGTGGCACTCGTTCTGATTGGAAGACTTTTTCGGACACGGCGTTTGAGCGTGCTCAGGATAGGGTCGGGTGGAGAGCCGTGGTGTACGGTCCGGCTGCCCCTCAGGCGCCGGCCCCTCCACCACGGCGGTCAAGTAGATTGGCAAGCGCCACTTGACCCCCTATCCCCTAGAAGCAGTTAGGACCTATTTTGGAGGCGTCGCACAATAGCTCTCCTTTTTGCTCTGGGACTACACGTTGGCAGGCAGCCGGCTGGTGGCTACCGCCCCTCACAAGTAATTGTTAGGGCCAGAACTGGACTTGGGTCTAGGCGGTGGTACTAGGACTAGAGGTAGTCTTTGCTGGAAAGCCGATGTAACTGTAACTGTGGTCGCAAAGCTCCAGCGTGACTTGAGAGAGCAGGCACGAGGCCCTTCCACAGGTCCAGCTTCAAAAGTAGTGGGGCAGGTGGGATTTTTGGTAGGCTCACCCACCACCCACCTTGACGACGACCTCGCGTGTGACGGTGAAACGTTGGGGTTGCACTGAACAAAAAGGATTTGCAACAAAACAGTACACAGGGGGCCCATGAAAGCGGACTTGGAAGGGTGCCACCTTACCCCAACCCACGCACCTTTACCACAACCTCGTGCGCGTTGGTGGTGCACAAAGCAGTTGGATCAAATTAATGACTTGGAGGGGACTAGGAAGGGTGCCTCAATGACCATGCGACCACAACCCCACCCACCTTGACGACGACCTCGCGCGTGACTGTGACGTTGGTGGTGCACGGCACAAACTCGCAGTAGGAGCGAGGGCTGTCGTCGTTGCGCGTGGCGAAGCGGTACATCTGGCGCGCCTGTTGGTGCACGCGGTGCGCAGCAGGGGGCAGTACATGTGTGAGCGTGTGTGCTGGTGGGTTAAAGGGTCAGGCTTAGGCGGATTGCCGCCGTTTGAGCCCACACATCAGACTGATGACCTCCAAATCTGACCTCAACTCTGATCATCCAATCTCTCTCTCTCTCTTTCTCTCTCTCTCTCTCTCTCTCTCACACCATCTGACTTGGGAGGGTGGCTGAACACCCCTTTTTTTAGCCCTAAGAGGTTCAACTCAAACCCTGGCACCCTCGCCACACCTTGACGATTGCACGCGCCGAGAAGGCTGGGTCGATCGGCTGAAACACGGTGCCGACGGCGGCGAGGGCGGCGGCAACACCTGGGGTGGGAGCGGGTGACAGAAGTTGATGGTGGCTGTTTGTGGCAGGAGAGTGTGTGTGTGTGCATTGTAAAGTGTGTGTGTGTGTGTGTGTGTGCACTTTGCACATGCATGCAACCATACCCAAACCTCGGCCCCCACATTGCATTGCCGAAGAAAAAAAGTCCACACTCACTCGACAGCAGGTCTGCGCCCACGTGGTCGCGCGTCATCACCCACACGTCGCGGCGCTCGGTGCCGACCAGCTGGGGGTCGTCCCATGGGGCGCTCCACTTCTGCATATCCATAGAATGCAGGGCTCAGTTAAAACATGTTGCTGGGGATGGGTGTTGGGGAGGAACACGGTGGACGGAGGAGTCTCGCCGCCACCAACTGGCTCCCACACTCCACCCAACCCCCCAACTTCTATTTTTCACACTCCCACACACCTTTCCGGACTTTATTGGGTCGAAACCATGGTTGTCGATCACCACGTAGGGAGCTGTGGACACGTGGGGGCAGGGGCAAGTGGTAAGTCTCAGCTCCAGCTGCGTGGGATGGCACGTCAGAACACACAGTAGCCTGCCGAACAAAAACAGCTACTCGACCGAAACTGGCGGCACGCTGCTACAGAAGCAGCACAAAAAACAGTAGGTTGCGACCCAAGAGCTGTGTGAGTGGCACGAGGACTCGCGTCAACAGAAACGCAGACACGCACAAAAAACTCTAGCAAAACTGTGTTGCTGCCCGAGAGCGACCCACCTGCGTCGCCGACCTGCGCCACGAACATCGGCGCAGTCACCGAGCCCGGGTTGAGGTCACAGCGCATGAGGTAGTCGGCGCCGGAGCGGAGCGTGTCGAGGAGGGCTGCATGGGTGAAAGGGAGGGGAGTTCGGGGGATGGTCAAGCAATGACCACAAGCATGCAGGCACTGCCCACGGATGACGGATACGTCTGTATCTGCAGAGGGCAGCTTCTCCGAGCCATCCCCCTGAACAGCCCCTGCCCTCTCCCTATCCAACGTGACGTATGTCCTAGGTTTTCTGATTACCTTGGTCACGTCCGGAGAGCGTGTTGGGGAAGTTGAGCATCGCCCATGAGAGCATGGTGAGCGTGTAGGCGACCGGCATGCCGTGCCTGTAGGAGCACGGGACGGAGTGTAAAAGATCGAGCGAGTCAGTGAGAGGGTGAGTCAGCGAGTGGGCAAGTGAATGACAGAGTGAGAGACTGAGAGAGACTCAGTGATAGTGATGAAGATTTATGGAGAGAGAGAGCTGGATAGATAGATAGATATATAGAGAGAGATCTGGAGAGAGGGCGAGAGGTTGCACGTGTGCGTATGTGCACGCGTGTGTGTGCGCGTGCACTCACTTGACGTTGCTGAGGCCCATCAGCAGGCCGCCGGTCAGGTTGGCGCCCGCAGGGATTCCGAACAGCGGGACCTTGGTGATGCCGGCGACAAAGTTGTAGTTGGTGTTGGTATCGAGGGCGATGGACGAGGGGTACAGGTTCTGCGGTGGGGTGCAGGGTGAGGCAGCAAGGGTGGGATTATATACTTGGTTATTGGGTGCGAGGTTGCTGGGTGGGTGGTCCTGCAAGATTTTATGCATGCCAAATCAGGCAAGCTCCTTATTGACCATGGTGCGGGCAGGTGCATATCACCCCATGCTCACCTCAATCTGCAGGTCGAGTGCCGTGGCTGGAACTACCGGGATGGGGATGAGCATCCACGCGACGATGATGGACGCCATGAGCACGCCCATGGAAAGGATGCCGAGCCACTTGGCCATGAACCTGGGTGGTTGGGTGGTTGGAGGGGCAGTTTGCGACGCTGTGTTTTCCAGGGCAGGGAGCGATGGTTGCTGAGACAGTGACATGAAACACGGTTCTAATGCTATCTGAGAGCTCACCTGAAGCTGGGCCCCACGGTGAAGCAGTAGTGGATGAAGAGGTAGGGCGCAACGACGTTGTACCACGCCCACAGGGTGGCGATGATGAGGTAGGGGGAGCCCTGCGGGTGACCGACCATGGTGGGTATTTGCGACACGGTGCACCAACTGCACGCTCGCTGAATTAAAGGTGGTCCATCGAATCAGAGGGGGGCTTGGATGGAATTGGAGCGGCTGGAGCGTAGGGGCGCGGGCACGTGGGTGGGTTGTTTATCTCAGATGACGCCAGAAAGACACCGTATGTGGATCCTAGAATTCCAGCTAGAAAGAGAGCGCACCTGAATTGTTGAGCCGAGTGCGAAGGAGTTGTTGTTGGTGTCGTCGCCACCGGAGGCGAGCTGCCAGATGCCGAGGCAGCCGGTGCCGACGGTGAACACAAACAGGATCACGATTGCGAGCGGGTCAAAGACAGACCACCTGCGCAGGGAGAATGGATGGGGGCTGGTGAGAATCTTCACCACCCAATGCTGAGGCATGGTCGCCAGCCTTGCCAGGCACACCGTGTCTAGCACGCACAGCAGCTTCCCCCTTCCCCCATGCCCTACTGTGCTGAACAGCCTTGCCCTCTCCACCCCCTGCACTAAACAGCCCCCCCCCTCCCCCCCCCCAAAGCCCATGCTCCGAGGGTGCGTCCACTGTAAACTGTGGACGCCCAATCCTGACCCTGACACGCACAAGAAGCCCCACTCGCACGCACCAGTTGGTCACGTTGTCGGGCGCGAACGACGCCATCACGCGCTTGATGCGTGAGGGGGGCTTGGGCGGCATGGGTGCCGCAAGCGCGGTGGGCGCGCCTGCAAGGCGGGAGGGAGGGGAAGTTTGTTGGCATTGGATTCATTGAAGGTGGGTCGGTTCCAGGGAGAGGCAGAAGAGACGCCGGGGGCTAGGCGAGGCCTGCTTCTCAAATCAAGGGGGTTCTTGGGGGTCCGGTCTCCCTCTCTCTCTCTCCCTCTCTCCCTCACTCCCACTGTGACTGCTATGCCATGCTCCCCATCAACGCACCTGGACCTGCAGCCAGCTTGCGCGAGGTGACTGACGTATCGACCAGCGCGCCCTTGCCGAGGCCCTTGTCAGCACCGCCGCGGGACCCCTGGTGTGAGGCAGCCATGATGACGGACTCGTTGACGGACCCGCCGTACAAGCTGCCACCCAGGCTTAGCGGCAGTATCGTGCAAAAAGAGGTCGAGTGCTTGGAGTGCTTTTTGTGCTTCTTCATGGTCGATGAGAGCGGGTGGTGCGCAGACTCGTAGGCGTCGTATGGGCTGTCGGCAGGGGACTGGAGCTGCATCGTGACAAACGAGGTGTAGGTCTCCGGATTCTTCATGGTTGGTGTGTGGTCCACTGACTTGAAGGCTGCCTGGGGGGAAAGGAGGGGGCAGGGCACAAGATGGTTGGAGGGTGCAGCGGGTGCAAGGCAAAGCAGCCTGTGAGACAGTGAGCGAGTGCCAGAGGTCAGTCAGTGACACCAAACCCTAGTGTTGGACGCACCTCGGGCGCGCGCGCATGCACCTTGGAGTTGTTGGCCGAAGCTGGCGAGTTGGAGTGATGCAATGACTTGCTGGCACTGTCCTCCTTAAGAGAAGGTGGCAGCTCGGCCTTCATAGATAGGGGGTCGGGGTTTCAGGTCAGTGAGAGGGTACACAGGTTAGGCCGCACTAGATCAGGGTATCTTTTTAGATCGGGCACTGGATCGCCTTGATGAGTTTAGTTTGGAGGCTTGATGGCTGTATAAACCATAAATAGCTAGGGGATGCATAGATATCACACCTTGACTGACGATTCCGATGTCCCATCGAGGCGGCTTGTGATGATCGAGGGCATGTGCATGTTGGGTGACCAGATGCTGCTGGCCCGCTGCGTGTGCGTGGGTGTGTGTGCGTGTGCGTGAACTGTGAGTGGCGCCATCGCCACCATGATGGTCCAGGCTCGCAACAACTTATGTACAACCAATGTACAACCAATGTAATGCAACACTGCTCGTGCAATAAGACTCAGAACGTGTCCCGACAGTTCTGTCTCCCTCTTGCAATACAACACAGAACGCTCCCTCAACACTCTCTCTTGCAATGCACAGAATGCTCCCTAACTCACAGCGGACAGGCGCGGGGACATCATCATGGCGCCCGGCATGTCAACGGTGGGCAGTGGTTCACCCGAAGCGGAGGAGCAAGGGCGGGACCTGTGGGGTGAAGAAGGAATGTGGGTGAGGGGGGGAAGAGGAGAGAGGAGGGTGGCGAGAATGATGCGTGGGCTGAGGGGCAATGGTGGGAGGAAGGAGGGGAGCAGGAGAACAGTGCTGTGTGCACGCGTGTGCGGCTCGCGCATGCTGTGTGCTCACCTGGTCGGCGACGTGTCGCGGTCCAGAGGCTCGCCAAACGCGCCATCGTGCGTGGGCTGCGATGGAGATAGATTCATCGTCGGCGATGACAGCATCGCGGGGCCCGTGGCGGACGTGGCAAATATCACCGAGGCCTTGTGGCGCAGCGACACCTTGGAGGGCGACGCGTCGGCGTAGGGCGGCGTGGCGACGTCATCGTCGTTGGAGGGTGCGCGCTCGTAGGAGCTGCGGGGAGGGGTTGACCTGTGGGTGCGAGTGGGCGCGTGAGTGGCGGTGCGTGAGCGGGTGATTGTGTGCGGGCGCAGCATGTGGCAGAAGAGCGCATGACCCTACCACTTCCACTTGCCCCAAAACCAAACCAACACGAAACCCACTTCGCTCCCTTCGGCTGCTTGAACGGCGACTTGAACGGCGTGCTGATGTTTGAGAACGCGGACGCCACGGATGCGGCTATTGTGACGTGGCGGCGGTACTTTCGGGGCGTGGGCGACGGCAGCGGCGCAGAGGTGGAGGACGCGTGGGCTGGGCCGAGCACAGGGATGGACTCGTCCGAGGGGGGAGGCAGGCTGTGGGGGTGGAGTAGCAGCAGCATTGAGTCAGTGAAGTCCTCTTTGGGGCTTGCGAATCCATCCATCTGCTGTCTAGAATAGTAGGACGGGTGGCCGAGCACACTCGGACGGCCAGGGCATGTCAGTGACGCAGCAGGATGCATGCCCTCACCCGTCGTCACCCTTGTGGCCGTACATCTCCACGAGTGCAGCACCAGCCTCGCTATCGCTGTCCTTTTTGGTCTTGGCGGTCGCCTGTGGTGGTGTTTCAAGGGGGGGAAGGTGATCAATACAGTGTGGGGGTTCCCTACAGCCATCTCATTAAGGTGCTCGGGCCATACGCGCTGAGCACGGTTGCCTGTGGTGGTGGTCGAAGGGGGGAAGAGGTGATTAATGGTGCAAGTGGTCTCATGCGTCGCGGGTTCCATTTCGAGGGCCGTGTGCGTGTGTGCATGCACAAACACGCACCTTGAACACCATCAACTTGAAGCCCATGCGCGCGAGGATCGTGTTGAGGAACGCCTTGGTCTGGGTGAACCACAACACCGTGTTGGAGATGTTGGCGTACCTGCGCGCATAAGGGAGACGGGTTCATGTTGACGGTTGCTGGAGTGAGAGGGGTGCGTGCACCACAGTGTTGGAGATGTTGGCATCTTGTGATGGGCACCGTATACACATTTGTGCTGCTGCTATTGTGGCCTCCCCAGCAGAAGCAGACAAACAAAGGGAAAAGAGTGTAGGCACAAGCAAGCCCCATATACGCACCACAGCAGCTGCAGGTCGAGGATCGAGCGTGCGAAGAACTGGATGGACAGGATGGACGCAAAGAACAGGGTGGACGCCAACACGTACCTGTGATGCATGATCGGGGTGTAAGAAATGTGAGTGACTTCAGATACTAGACAGCAATTAGGTGTCGAAGGTTACAATGGATGCAAATGGAAGGGCAGGCAGCATGAGAAGGCGTGCAGGGAGGCCTCAGGCATGGCCGATTTGTACAGGATGCCCGCAAGGCCCCCCCCCCCAGATGGAAGAGTGTGCAGAACTCACTCCTGGCTGATTGACACCGGGTGGTAGCCAAAGAGAATGGAGACAAACGGCACGGCGAAGAATACGGGTGTGGTGATGGTATTGCAGAGGGGCGCCCACGCGGCGTAGCAGTACCAGAGACGCTGGAAGAAGGGGAGGCCCTTGATGAAGAGCGGGTTGCGACTGGAGAGGAAGACCTGTGACGGAAGGGAGGTGATGGGTTCAGTGATAGGCCCACTATGCCCACCAGCCTGCAGCATATGACTCTGCCGCCGCCCCAAGCAAGTTTGAGTTTACTCACACGCACGCACTTGGTCCAACGTGGGTGCTGATCTCTCTCTCTCTCTCTCTCTCTCTCTCTCTCTCTCACTGTCATACACATGCACATGCACGCACATGCATATGCTCGCACCTGGTAGTGTCCCTTGGTCCAGCGCGAGCGCTGCTGGAACACCTGTCGGATGTCCTCCGGTGCCTCACCCTCAGCGACGTACTGCATCAGGTAGGTCGCCTGGCATGGTGTTTAGGGGTTTGACGTTAGTGTGTGTGTGCTTGTTTGTTTGTGTGTGTGTGTGAGTGTGTGTGTGCAGGAGAGAGCATGTCTGTGCAGGCTGTGCGTGGATGTGAGTGCCGAATGTTTGGATGACTGCAACGTGTGGGCCCCTCCCACACTCGCGGAGTATGAATCCGGGTCGGACCCGCCCAGCAGCTGCCTCGTCAGCAGCATGCCCAGTCAACACAGAAGGTATCCTGAAGGAGATATGAATGCATCCTAAACACGTACCTTGTACTGGCGCTTCTTGAGCTCCATGCCCAGGGCGTAGTCTGCATGATGGCACGAGAGGACGGGTGGGTCGAGGTCAGGGCATGCGCAGGGGGCTGGTGGGGGTCAGGTCTGGTCTGTGGTCGGGCCTGAACTGATCTGGAAATTTCTGGGCGTTATCTGAAACAGGCATGAGCATGAGCAGTTACACGCATTCGTACCCTCAGTGATGGTCATGTTGGGGAACCAGCCACAGTGCGCGAGCGGCCGCGTGCGCAGAACAAAGTTGGTGCCCGTGCACGCGATGTAGCCCCACGCAAACGCGCCAGGCAGCCAGTACTCCCAGAACTGCTTGTTGATGTTGTTGAACTGCGCGTTTGCGGGTGGGTGGGAGGGAGCGAGTGTGAGATCATCCTCAAGCTGAGGGTTTGACCGAGACCTAGTGCAGCACAGTTGCCACAAGCCCAACCACCCCTGCCACGTACAGGTCGGGGTTGATGTTGTAGAACGCGCAGCTGCCTGAGCCCTGAAGCTGTGCCCGACTGCCCAACCGCTCAACTGCCCAACCTCCGCCACCACCCACCAGGTCGCCGTCAGGGTTGATGTTGTGGAACGCCTGGGGCGTGAGGACCAGCGCGAGCTCCTCGTCCGCCATGACCTCGAGCGTCTTGCAGAAGAAGTCGGGCTGTGGGGTGTGGGGAGTTGGGCAGTAACGAGTTCAAGGAGACGTGGCCGCAGTGTGCACGCACACACGCACACACGCACACACGCATGCCCACTCACCCATCCACCCACCTTCCCACCCACCCACCCAAACGACCTCACCTTCGCCATCATATCGGCATCAAACACGACAATCGTGTCGCGAGGGTCGACGGACATCCAGTCGATGGAGCCGTTCTCGGTCTTGGGGTGGTCCTGGGGAGGCAAGGTTGAGGGGAGGGCAGGTAGGATAAGGTCAGCTGAAGTTTGGGTGAGAGGCAGCGCAGCGCAGCACAGCGCAGCGCAGCGCAGCGCAGTACAGAGCAGCACAGCGCAGCGCAGCGCGGCACAGCACGGCGCAGCACGGCGCAGCACGGCGCAGCGGGGCGCAGCACGACGCAGCACGGCGCAGCACGGCGCAGCACGGCGCAGCACGGCGCAGCACGGCGCAGCACAGCACAGCGCAGCGCAGCACAATCCCATGGCCGCACCTTGTAGATGTGGTTGCAGAGCGCGTTGTTGAGGTTCTCTGACTTTCCGTTGATCTGCTCCGGCTTGCGGTCGCGGCCGGTGATGTACATGACAGTCGGGTTGCGCAGCGATGCGATGAACGCGCGCTTCTCGGGAGAGTTGCCGTCATCCAGCAGGTAGATCTGAGGGGGAACAGAGATTAGGAGGGTGTTGTGCATGGGAGTGTGTGCATGCGTGAAAGGATGGCGCGTGTGTATGCATGTGCGCGTGTGCGTTTGCGCCTGCAACAAGCACGTTGTCAGACGTACCGTGCGACGCCCGCCGTGTGGCATCGGCGCGCTCAGCGCTGCGTTGATGGTGTTGACGATGATCTGGAGGGGCTCCTTGTAGCACGGCACCAGCACGTAGACGTTGAAGCTGAGATAGGGGGATGCGGTGGGTCAGTGGCATCGCTACTTCTCCACGCACGACTGTCACGGTAAGGATTGCATGTGGAACTTGTTGTAACATGCTCGCACGCACCGCATCGTCGCGTCGTCCAGCTGCGCCAGGTCCTTGGGGTCTGCTGGGTCGAGGCCAGGTGAGCCGGTGGGAAAGATGCCGCGGCAGAGCAGGATGGAGTAGGGGATGAATGACGAGAGACCCATGATCTCGATGGCGATGATGAAGATGGCGTAGCCACCTGCAGTGGGGGAGGAGGCAGGCAGGCAATTGAGGGGGTGTTTGGGCCTGCAGGGTGGATGGGTGGGGTGGGGGGCTGTGCTGTGTCCGTGCATCAGTATGCGTGCACCACTCGTTTGCCGCTGCGCACTCACTTGTGATGGTAGTGAAGCGCACGTACATGTAGTACGAGGCGATGCCGATGAGGATGATGAACAGAAAAATTGGGACGAGGTTCCAGCGATGAACTATGGGTGGCCTGCGCGCTGGATTGACCAGAGCTGCACGCTCTGCATCGTGGCTGTCGTCAGCCTCCTCGACGCCCCCGTCATCGGGGGCAAAGATGGCCTCGGACTTTGGGTGGTCTTCGTTTGGGCCGTCCGTCGACGCGCAGCCAGTGTTGACGGGCGGGAGCGGCTCCCGGCCGTCGTCATCATGCACCTGCCAGTCTGCACTTATCTCCCTGGTCAGGGTGGGTGGGTGGGCCAGTGTTATGTCTCGCGGTCGCCCGTGACTGTCCCCCCTATAGGCAGCCCGGCATGTCACCCCGCCCTGGGGGGCCCCCCCCCCCCTCCCCCTGTTCGTACCTAGTGCGATGCGGTCGCTCCTCCGTATCGGAGCCCCCCACCCTCGACTCGGCTAGCTCGACTCCCGACTCGGTTCGACTGTCTAGGGAGCCTAGGGGGGGCTCCTAGGCCTCACCTTCGGAGCGCGAAGCGCGAGGGAGGCATCTCTCTGCGCTGGTCTTGGCCGCTGCGCTCTGCGCTGGAGGTCTTGGCCGTTGCCTTCACGTCCAGGAGTCCCAGCCTCTGAGGCCCTGGCCCTCACGCTGGGTGCGTGCTGTGTGCGTCTTCTGGGGGTTCGTAGCTGGTGAGTCGCAGCTTTTCGAATGACTCAGTGACTTCGTTCGTCGGTCGTCGTTTGCATAACACAACGGGAGCGCCTAGACCCTGAGTAACATCACAAGACCCCAAAAGCTACAGCCAGCGAGGCGATCACACACAGCCCCCCAGCACAGTCCCCCGTCATGACGAACCGCAAAGGCTACTACGCACGGTTCTGAGAGCCAAGCGCGGGAATACGAGCCCATGTCCACACTCGACAATCACTGAGGCGGCACGCCCCTAACTCGTTCCCACCTCAACTCCTCCGCCACCCCCGGGGCCCCACACGGCCCGGAGTGCCTCGGCACCATCCCTCTCCCTCCCCCTGACAAAAGTAGCAGTGCCCCCCGCTGGAGGGTTGCATCGCGTAAGCGGATCCTGCAAAGGGGCAAAACCAGAGCCAAAAAATGTCAGGGACCCTCAAGCCAAAACACCCCGGTCCGCAAGGAGGAACCCGGGGAGTACACACATTTAGTAAGGCTCCCCCAAACACAAAAGCACTGGACATGGTTGGATACTCGCATCGCTCGCCGATTAGGCAGGAAGCACCGCCACACACCCCGGGGTGTGTGGGCAGTCAAGACAGACCCCCCTCTCGTAGGAGGGGGCGTGGCCAAGACGTGGCCCTAATTAAAAGATGAAGAGCCGGGCAGCAAACTCTGACATTCAAGGATATTTCTAACTGGGATTTCAACCAGCACACAGGACTTGAAACCTGCCACCCTTAACCTGGCTCTGGGCACAAACCCACCCCTTTGTGTTGCACCGAGCACGACTTTGAGCTTGTCGCAGGCCTCCCCTCTTGGGGGAGGCACAGAAGGACTCGGTGAGGGGCACATCCTAACTAAAATTGGCTAGGGGAAAACGGAAAGACAGGAAGAACAGGACAGGGGGGGTATGTGCCTCCCCCCCCCTTTGAACAGGCCGAGCCTGCATCAACAGTTACAGTTACAGTAACATCGGCTTTCCAGCAAAGGCTACCTCTAGTCCTAGTACCACCGCCTAGACCCAAGTCCAGTTCTGGCCCTAACAATTACTTGTGAGGGGCGGTAGCCACCAGCCGGCTGCCAGCCAACGTGGCCAACGTGCCACGCTTTGCCACAAGGCTCTCAATTGGCTCAGTGTCGCACGCCTGCCGAATATAAGTTAATCTGTGCCGGTCGACCAGGCGCACACCCAGAATGCGACGAAGGCAGTTAGAGTGGGCAACCTCTAATTGAGTCAGTTGTGTTTTAGTAGGGGCCCATGTTTCGCAGCCGTACAGAAAGTGGGGCAGCACGAAAGTGTTGTAAACCCGCATCTTAGACTGCACTTGCATCTTCTTGCTGGCCCAAATCTTATCAAAAGACGCAGACACGCCCAGCGCGCGACCGACTCGCACACCGATCTCCTTTTCCACACCACCACTCTGGGTTATCCAACTCCCTAGATACTTAAATGCAGAGACGGTCTTCACTTCACACCAGTCAGCGCAAACGTGGGCAGATCCGCGTCAAAATCTGCTGGCAAAATCATCACTTCTGTCTTGGCGGCGTTGATTTGCATGCAAAAGCTAGAGGACACTTTGTCAAGGATTTTCAGCATAAGCGCCAACTGAGCTGGGTCATGCGAGAACAAACATAAATCGTCGACATACATCAGCATTACGATACGCTCAACCGACGACGACAACACAGAGCCGCCGGCTCGGGTCACGACTGACATGCCAGCCCCCTCTGGCATCATGTCTAGCACCTTTTTCACTATGTGGTCAATAAAAACATTGAACAACACAGGAGCAATGACGCACCCCTGTCGCACACCAGACGACACGGGGATCCTCCAACAGATCAATAATGTGCGGAGGAACACTATATAATCTAAGGACTCTCCACAGTGCCGCACAGTTTATGCAATCGTAAGCTTTAGAATAGTCGACAAATGCCACAGCCATGCATTGTTTGTACTCGGCATGTGCCGCGCTCAGCGAGCGCAGAGTAAAAATCGCATCAACAGTGCCTCTGCTTTTTCTGAAACCACACTGACCCTCATGCAACTGACCATCAACCTGCGTGGAGACGCGGTGCAGAAGTATGGCAGCGTACACTTTCCCGGCAATAGAGAAAGGCTTATACCGCGGTAGTTACCAGGGGAGTCACGCGGACCCTTCCCCTTATATAACGGTGTGATAAGAGCAGCTTTCCATTCCCTCGGGGCTCTCCCCGACCGCCATACGGCGATGATGACCCGGTGGAGCCATGCGATGGCAGGTGGCCACCGCAACAGCATGGCGTCCAGCTGGTCACCGCCCGGAGCGGCGGCCGAGCGCAAAGCTCGCACACACGCCTCCGTCTCAGCCAGGTCAGGGGGACGCCCGTGCGCCTCGTCCACCTCTGTGGCGCGTGTGAGCTCAAACGCCGCTACATCGTTCTCTAGCTGGTTCAGGGTCTCGTCGCTGAGCTTGGTCTCCCGCCATATAGCTTGTCGAAGGACTCTGTCATGGCCTTCAGCACCCCGTCTGGACCGCTGTGCAGCGCGCCCGAGACGTCCCGCATGGCAGGGGGGATCTGATGGCTGCGGCTGCGGCCCGCCAGCCTGTCGCACGCGCGCGCAAACTGGCGCAGATTCTACTTGCGTAGCACGTCTTGCGCCTCCGCCACCTGCTGGCCGATCCACCTCTCCCTGTCTCTCTGCACAGCTGCGTCGGCCGCGCGGTTGGCGCGGTTGCGCTCTCGTTTGGCAGCAGCAGACTTGCTCCTGAGCCATGCCAAGTGCGCGCGCTGCCGGGCGTCCATGAGCCGGAGGGTGCGCTGCGACAGAGTGAACTGCCAGCCGCGCCGCCGGCGGCTGCCGCGTGGAGCGAGGTGGTTGGTGGCCACCTCGCGAATGGCAGCAGCCATCGCGTCGTACTCCGCCTGGGCATCAGCGCCCTCGGGTGGCACGGCCTCCAGCAACCCAAAGCGATCGGACAGCTGGAGGTTGAACTCACAACGGACAGGCGGGCGCCGCAGTTGTGAAAAGTCCCATGGGCGCCGCTGAGAGCCGCCTGCATGGCGGCAGGCTCGCATGCGGAGGCGCATGGACAGCACCACCATGCGGTGATCGCTGTCCCAGGTTGGGCTCCTACGCACCCTACAGTCTGTCACCGCATACATGCGGCGGCGCGCGACCAGGATGTAGTCCTTGACGCTGTGCAGGCGGCGCACAGAGCATGCATGCCGTCTGCTCTGTGCAACAGCCATGGGGCTGATGTGGGTGTACTGGTGCTCAGGCCTGTGGGGGTAGAGAGTGTTGGCAGCGCGCAGGCTGCATGCATTGGCAGTGTCGAGGAGCAGGCGACCGTTCCTGCTGGCCACCGCTGGCTCCGTGAGGGGCAGGTGCTTGCCAACGCATTCGTGTTCGGACACCGAGTCCCTCCCCATTGCTGCATTGAAATCACCTGCTACGATGAGCAGATCGCGCTTGTCGTTGGCCTTGTCTGCGAGCGCCGCTACTCGAAGGTAGAAGTCGCCAGCCTCCTCGTCGCTCGCCGCCTCCGTTGGACTGTAGGCGCTGACGATGGTGATCATCTGCCCACGGTTCGCTGCAAAGCGGGCCTGGATGAGGCGGTCGGACACCGCCTCCCAGGAGACGAGTGCCGATGCCCATGCAGGGGACAACAGCAAGCCCACCCCACGCTGCCGGTGTTCCCCACCCGACCATAGCAGCGTCCACGACGTGTCGCCCGTAGCCACTTGCGCCTCCCCGGAGCCGGTCCTGCGCAGCTCCTGAAGCGCTGCAACACCGACGCTAAGCTTGGCGTAATCTTGCACCAGACTCGCCAGTTTGACCAGTCCCTCGTCCTCTGCAGGACATGTCCGCACGTTGAACGTAGCCACTCTGGTGTTCTGATTGTCGACTTGGACGCGTCGCCAGGCGTGCCCCGCTACACGCGGGGACTGGGCAGGAAAAGGCTGCATGCATGGGGTGCCTTGTTTCCCCTTTGCTCGCATCCGCATCAACAAAGCATAATTAGTATAGGAAGGGCAAGAACTGGGCCGGGAATCCCGGCCCACCCGCGAAAGGGCGGGGGTGTGGGGGGGAGGGCGAGGGAGAGTAGGGAGGCTCGCCATGCTACAGGGGCCACCCATGCGGACCGCACCTAGCCTAGACGACGTGACGCGTGACTCTCTCGTGAGCCCATGCGTGGCTTTTCTCGTGGTTGGCGACACCCCAGGGGTCATGCTTGCCCCCCTGACCAAATCACCACACGTCACGTCGTTTCGGCCAGATATGGGGCGGCAATGACAAAACACCCCATCTCTCCCCTGCCCTGGCACGGGTCAGGACAGGTGGATGCGCCCCACACCTGCAGAGTGGCAGGCATGGGTGGCCGGTTCAGGACCGTGCGCTGCCCCTCCACATCGGGCAGGCAGCCGAAAAAGGGGTGGTTGCCCGGGAGCACCCCCCATGGGGCCGGAAACAGGCCGACCCCAACAAAATCCTGGAGGAGGCTCCAGAACTCCGCCGCAGCGCGGCGTCACGCCACTACCACCGCCGCCGCATCCCCGGCTGGGGTGCGGCCCAGGCCGGCCGATAGTGGCCCCAAGACGGCTGCCCACATGCGGCGGCGCCCACGTTCCATGGCGTCGACTGCCACCGCGCACACCACCGCCCAAGCCCCCGCGTGCAGCCCGCTGGCCACCACCGCTGCTGGGGGGGGGCGCAGTAGCCAAACATCCGCCCGAGAGGATCCGTCGGCCACTGGGAGCCCCAGGCCAAGGCGGAGCTCCGCGACAACCGACGCTGCCACGGGGCAGGACCAAAAGTAGTGCTCCCGCGCCTGCAGCGCCTGGGCTGCTCCGGGCGCGGCCGGCGACGGGGCCCAGCCGCACGGGCAGTGCCCCCCCGGGGGGGGGGCGATGTCGTGGCCACCCTCGTGCCGCACGCCGTGGGCGACTGACCGCCAGTAGGTGTTCTTTGACTGGTTGACCCACAGCACGCGCCAGAGGCCATCCATGGCCCTCCTCAGCACATCCACCTCCACTACCCGCTCCGCTGCGTCGGCTGGCCCCGCGTCGTCGCCCTCAAAGGCGCTGTCGACAAACTCCCCCTGCCGACCCGCGCGCATCCGCCGTGACGGGGCTAGCAGCTGCCGGGTGACCCGCCCCACCCGCAGCGCCGGGTGGTCAGCCAGGCTGATTGGCGCCGCCATGCCATCGGTGGACGCCCGCCAGCCAAGCGAGTCGACCACCTCGCGGTTGGCGTCACGTGACTCTGACTTCGTTGAGTCATTATGTGTGCAATTCACACTTTCACACACAAAGAAACGGGGGAGGAGAGAACATTCCGTTGCGGGCCCAGTCCGCAACCACGCATATATACAATGAAAGAGGCATTCCGAATACACATTCCGTTTACAGCAGCAAGGTTCAACCCGCTATATACTGGTGAGACAGGCCGAGACCAGCCACCCACCCTTCGCCCATTCGCGCGCCGGCTGCTGCGCTATCGATAGATATATAGAAGAGTCAGCCCAATCACCAACGCCAGCAGCTGCTCCTGCGCCTTGGGCTCGCGCACCTCGCCTGATTCATTCATGCGCGACGACTGCACTCCGGGCACGTCCCCTCCGGACCTGAGATGGTTTTAAGCTGCTCCTGGAGCCGTGGGGCTGCGCCAGGGAACACTCACAGGGCCACCAGCGGCTCACGGCTCACGGGGCGTAAGACCCGTAGCGGCGCCGACCAGTGCCTCACTTGTTCTTCGACAGCATGTCGGCCATGCCGCCCTGCATGCGCTCCGCGACGCCACCCGTCTCGGCCTGTGTTGGGTTGGGGGGCCGCGTGTTTACTCCAACAGCAGCAGTGCAGCCGAGAGAGAGCTTGCCGCACACACACAATCTATACATGGCACACACGTGCACACAACACCCACCGCGCGGATGGGAATCGCGTCGGTGACGGGGTACACACTCGCACAGCACCCAGGCCTCCATGTCAGGCAGCTGGGGGCCTGCTGCACACACTCAAGCACGCCCCCCCCCCCCCACACCACCCACCGCGCAGATGCTGATCGCACAGCACCCAGGCCTCCACACCAGGCAGCAGTGTGGCAGGGAGCCTGCAGCACACACACACACACACACACACGCACGCCCCCCCTCACACATACACATACCACCCACCGTGCGGATGCGAATCACGTCCGCGACAGGGTACACGAAGATCTTGCCGTCGCCGATCTCGCCAGTGTATGCGGCGGCCGCGACGCAGCGGCACACAAATTGCGCCTGTTCCCTGCGGTCCAGGGAAAGGAGCAGGGGGAGCGGATGCGTGGGTGGCCGATTTTACAGCCCGTCGGACGCCCTTGATGGCGTAGTGGGTGGTGCGACCTCGCCAGGTGACACGCAGCGGCACACAAACTGCGCCTGTTCCCTGCGATCCAGGGAAAGGGGCAGGGGGAGCGGATGCGTGGGTGGTCGATTTTACAGTCCGTTGGACACCCTCGATGGCGTAGTGGGTGGTGCGACCTCGCCAGGCAACACGCAGCGGCTCACACACTGCGCCTGTTCCCTGCGATCCAGGGAAAGGGGCAGGGGGAGCGGATGCGTGAGTGGTCGATTTTACAGTCCGTTGGACACCCTCGATGGCGTAGTGGGTGGTGCGACCTCGCCAGGTGACACGCAGCGGCACACACACTGCGCCTGTTCCCTGCAGTCCAGGAGAGGGGGCAGGGGGGGGTGGATGCGTGGGTGGCCGATTTGACAGTCGGTCGGACGCCCGTGATGACATAGTGGGTGGTATGACCTCGCCAGTGTACACAGAGGCCGAGACGCAGCGGCACACACACTGCGCCTGCTCCCTGCGATCCAGGAAAGGGGGCAGGGGGGGGCGGGTGCGTGGGTGGCCGATTTTACAGTTTGTCACGCCCTTGATTGCGTAGTGGGTGGTTTGACCTCGCCAGTGTACGCAGCGGCACACACACTGCGCCTGTTCCCTGTGCTACAGGAAAGGGGCGGCGCACAGGGCCGGGGTGTCGGTACGAGCAGTGCGGGGCGCGTCGAAGCGGGGCGGGCCCGCGCGCTGCCCTCCCCCGCGGCCTTGCGTCACCTTGATCAACCGCTCAGCGCGAGGCGAGGTGGGTCCATCACTGAACTGCCTTGGCCTGTTACATGCACATTGTGCCAGGATTGTTAGGCTGGCACTTGCGCGGCCTCGCGGGCTCTCAGAAAAGGGTTGGTGGCATTTATATGCGGCTCTCAGAACAGGGTTGGTAGCATTGCTTAGCGGCTTGTCACAACGGGAGACTGCGCTGAGGGGCTGGTGTGCAAGCCTCGCTGGCTTTCAGGTTTTGGGCCTCCTGTTGTCGCTCGGGGTGTGGGCGCTTCCGTTGCGTTGAGCTAGCGTTCGACGACGATGACGACACCAGTGATGCTCTTCGCGCCGGGGAATTTTTGGGGGGGAACTGCGGGGGCGAATTGCGGGAATTTCGCACACAAAAATGTGGAAATTGGTAATTTCCACACTTTTCTGCGAAACATTGCCCCTTTGCGGAGGGGCAACTCGGCATGTTCCCTTCAACGTTGCGGGGCCAGACACAACATCCTCTGTTTCCGTAAGGACACCACTGGACGTCACCCACCGGTTCACGACCACGTCGATCCTGACCTTGTCCAGCGGCTCGACCTCGCTGTACTCTGTGCCTGCGTAGCGCTCGCGGCTGCCACCTTGCATGCCGACGCCCTGCGCAAGTGCGGTCGATTTTTCAGTCTTGTCTCGGTTGGTTGGTTACGGACTGTGTTGGTCCTATGTGTAGGGCCAAGGGTTGCGTGTTTGGGTCGAGTAGCGCTCGCGGCTGCCACCATGCATGCTGACGCCCTGCTAACACCATCCGATCAAACGCAGTTTCGGTGGGTCAGTTACGGGCTGTGTCGGTCCTAGGTGTAGGGCCAAGGGTGGCGTGTTTGGGTCCAGTGGCGCTCGCGGCTGCCACCTTGCATGCCGACGCCCTGCGAACACCATCCAAGCACACGCAGTTTTGGTGGGTAAGTAACGGGCTGTCGGGTTTAGGTGTGGGGCCAAGGGTGGCGTGTTTGGCTCTAGTGGCGCTCGCGGCTGCCACCATGCATGCCGACGCCCTGGGAACACCATCCGAGCACACGCAGTTTCGGTTGGTGAGTTATGGGCTGTGTTGGTCCTATGTAAGTGTCATCGAAAAGCCCTCGTTTTCAGCTTTCTTCTGACACCATCATCATGCCAAACGAACCAGAATTGAACTCGCAGCAGGGGCTCAAACTATACATGGATTAATTCGCCCCGCTTCCTTATATGTAGGGCCAAGGGTGGCGTGTTTGGGTATAATGGCGCTCGCGACTACCACCTTGCATGCCGACGCCCTGCGAATACCATCCGAGCACACGCAATTTCGGTGGGTTAGTTACGGGCTGTGTCGGGTTTAGGTGTAGGGCCAAGGGTGGCGTGTTTGGGTCGAGTGGCGCTTGCGGCTGCCACCTTGCATGCCAACGCCCTGGGAACACCATCCGAACACACGCAGTTTCAGTGGGTCAGTTACGGGCGCTGTGTTGGTGTTGGTCCTGTGTATGTAGGGCCAAGGGGGGCGTGTTTTGGGTCGAGTGGCGCTCGCGACTGCCACCTTGCATGCCAACGCCCTGCGCAAGTGTGTGCGTGCGTGTGCGAGCTCTCGGTTGGTGAGGAGTTGGGGGCCTCCCTACAGCCTGGCTAGGTGGAGGCTCGATGCAAACGGTCGAGGCAGTTGGGCCGTGTGTTTGTTTGTGCCCGCGTGCGTGCGTGAGCGGTCTCAATAATACAAAAGATTCGCAATCCAGGCTGCCCGGGCGGTGGGAGCTGTTACAAATCTCTCTGTATCTCTCTCTCACTCACTCTCTCACTCTCCCTCGTGCGTGTGCCCTGAGTTAGAACCCACCTTGACTTGGGTAACCGTGAGGCCGCGCACGCCTGCCTTGCTGAGCGACTCAATCACGAACGAAGAGCGCCACGGGCGGACAACCGCGCCGACTGCGCACATGTGTGGTCGATTTCGCAGTCCGTCAGACGCCTTTGACGGTGCATTTTACCCCTATATAGCTAGGAAAGCGGCCGGCAGCTGTCAAAATTATACCCCTGGCCCCTAGCATGCTATCTGCCATCATGATTGACGTGCGCGCGTGTGTGCTTGTGTGTGTGCTTGTGTGTCTATGTGTGTGTGTGTGTGCGAGCGTGTGCATGCGTATGTGTGTGTGGCAAGGGCATGCGTGTGTGCACAAGGTCACGCGCGTGCGGCAGGTTTGTGCGCTGCATTGCGGGGTGGTGCGCGAGCCGCGGGGCTGGGCGACTGATGCAGACAATTACCCACTCTCGAAGAAGTTGCAGTTGGGGAAGGCAGACAGGTCGATCACCATGCTCTCCAGCTCTGCGCACGCACACGCACGCACGCCATGCATGCGTCAGGGACACGCACACACACACACACACACACACACACACACACACTCCGTACGGCTGTATGCGGAGGCTTCAGGTCTTCAGGGGCAAGAGAAGGGGCGGCAAGCAGGAAGAGCCCCCACGCACGCCCCGACACACGCCGCAGCACCCCACCCCAAGTGCGTGCTTTGCGCCAATGCCCACACGCGGTACGGACCCACCGGCGTACGTCGCACGCTGGACGGCAGCCGAAGGATCTGCAGCACAACGGTGGTGGTTGGGAGAGGGCAGCATGCGTCGGAGTGCCACCCATGCGGCACCCAGCAAGTGTGTGGGAGTGCGGCCGTGGCTGTGCGCTGCAGCATCGACCATGCTACCCATGCATGCAGCCCACCCATGCCCCCATGCATGCATGGGTCACGCATGCGCAGATAATCCCACCTGCGCTGTGCATGAGCACAGCCCTTGCTGGCGGGCGCGCGATGGAGGCGGGGGCGGCCCTGCTAGAGGCAAATAACATACATCAGAGTTATCAGACGTGCGTACAGGCGTCGATCGGGCAGCGATCAGAGGTTGTGTGGTGGGGTGGCGAAAATTCACGTGCACGGCACGCACCCCTTCACCCCCCCTGCCCACCGCTACTACTACGTCATGCCCAATCGCCATAGATCCGGTGCTGTGGGTGCCCCACGCGTACCTAGGGGTGCCAGCAGGGCGGGGGAGCGCGATGGTGGACGCCCCATGACGCGCTGGGCCCACGCCCCTGGGCGCACGAGCGAGCATGCTCTGCATGTTGATGAGGTGGAGACGAGCGATGGGTGATCCCAGGAGCGAGTGAAGAAGCGATGTGTGGACGAAACCCTTGGCAGCAACAACAGTTTGCGCGGGGCTATTACGCCAGCCCATCCCCACCAGCCCATCATGTTGGCATCGTGCAGCTACCACGCGCCAGGTCCCCGATGTGGCGGCCCCGCTGCACATCGCAGCAGGGTTTTGTGTGCTGTCGGAAAGCTGGTGCTGTACACCAAGGCCGACTGCCCGCTGTGCGACGGCCTCAAGGTCTGAGGCCATGGGGTGTGGGTGCCATGCGTGCGTGCGTGCAGGGTGGCCTTTGCTGGCTTGGGGGTGGTGGCATGCGCGCATGCATGGGCATGCACCCTCTCCCAGGGCAGGCAGCACACCCACACCACCACACGTGCCCCTGCCGCCGCCGGACACACAGGACAAAGTCTCCGGCCTCATAGCGCGCGCACAGTTCATGCCCAGCCTGCTGTCATCGTACGAGCTGGAGGTGCGGGACATCGGGACGAGCGCAGAGTGGACGGCCGCGTACCAGTATGAGGTGCCGGTACTGGCGGCAGAGGAGGAGGACGGGCGCATGGTGGGTGGTGGTGGTGATGGGGCGGTAGAGGGGTGGGTGGGGTGCGGGTACGTGTGCGCACGCACACGCTGTACAGTGAACGCTATGACAGATGTGGCGGGGTATTTTCGTGCCGTGTGGGTGCGAGGACCTTGCGGTCATCGCGGCCATGCTTCTCGCTGTGCACACGCACACACACGCACACACACACACGGCTCACCACCACGGCCACCGCTGCTGTGCAGGCGGTGCTCCCGCGCCCGACGCCGCGCATCAGCGCGGATCGGCTGCAGAAGAACATCGAGGCGGCGCTGACGGCACTAGGCGCTCAGCAGTAAAACACATGGGAATGGAGGGAATGGGCTGGGACTGGGCCTGGATGCCACCACAGCAGCCGAGTGTTGGTTTGCGGCTCTGAATGTCTCTTGTGACCGATGGACATGGGTGGTGCGGCAATTTGCGTTGCACGGCGTATCGTGTGGTGCAGAGATGGCTGCAAGCTATGTGTTGACTCTCATGTGGAAAACTGACCGTTGGCAACGGGAAGGAGGGGGGAGGGGGGGGGCAGATTGTGCCGACAGGAGAGTGTCGAGCTCACCATGCGTGTGCCATCCTTTTGCTCAAGGACCTGGCAGGCAACCTTTTGTTCCCCGCGCTCGGCACTGAACTCTAGGACCTGTACCCCCCCCCCCCCCCCCCCCCCCCCAAACCTTTTGTTCAAGGTTGGGGTAGCCGTCTACACAAGTGAGGTAGCCTTTTGTGCAAGGGCCCTGTGTAACATTTTGTTCAAGAGTGCGGTGGGTACAAAACAGGCAGCGGTGGTGCTTGGGTAATGGATGCCATGCTAGACCCATCATGCACGATGCTAATGCAGACTGCCAACCAAGGTAGAGCCTTTAGCATTGACGGCTATCCGCAGTTGGTGAATCGGAGAAACTGCAAATTTGCTCTGTGAACCTGTTACCGTTGTCAGGCTGCCGTCAGGGCTGCCTTGCAAAGCTGCCCTGCGGGAGATCTCAATAACAGGTTCTCCGTCGCAATTGGGAGTCTTTGCTCACCTGAGGAAGGCATCACTTGAGAGCACCAACCCAGCTGCACGATCACGTAACTGTGGAGCGCATGCAGACACAGCTGGACCTCAACGTGCCCCAGCACGAGAGCCCAGCACGAGAGCCCAGCACGAGAGCAGACCAGCACAGTTATCTGCGCGCGGCACCTTGGTGCTGAAGCCAATGTCGCATTGCACAGATGGGCCCATCGATGGCCCATGGTGTTGCGTGTATGCAGCTGCTGTTCTAAACTCCAAACCCTGGCTCAAGCTCCAAGGCCGCCTAGGCTGCGGCCTTCAGGGCCATGACGTGCGACTAGGGTATGCCCCACTCGGATGCTTCGCTTGCCCCACGGACGTGGCAGTGAGCGTGGTTTGTGTGGGCCCCGCATGTTTTTTTTTCAGCGGGCCGCACACCACACCACACACCCCGCAAGCAGGGTGATAGAGATTTTCTATCTAGGTTGTGACAGAGGCTAGGATGAGAATGCAGACACTTTCGCGCTTCGTGCCAACCGAGACCGCGACCGAGACACCAGACGCACCGCGAAATGTACATGGAGCCTCTCCTGGGTGAGCGCGGGTTGCATGACATTATGCCACGCACCCCGAGGCCACAAGCGGTGGGGGCGTGGGCCTTGGTGCCTAGGAGTGGAGGAGAAGTCGGGTGACCATCCATGCATAGGCCTAGGGGTGGAAGCGCTGCCTAGGGACTGCTTGCTGCAATCACCAAGCCCATGTCCTACCTCGCTCCTCCCACACCGCGCAGGGAGATTGTGGCCGCTGCGGACTGCCAGGCGCGCGACGAGGGCGGCCCTGAGCTGCCCCCGCCCACCACCACTGGCACCGCGTCGATGGACGGCCACGGCGACCGCCGTGCGTCCATGGCCATCTTCATCCTCGACGGTTCCGATGACGGGGAAAACAACGGTGCTGCCCTGCGCCCAATCCCCCTCTCTCCCACCAAGGAGGTTGACGGCGGCCGCGATGACGAGCGCGCCACGCTGGTAAGCCGCCACCCCCTCGATCAAAAACAAAACAGAAGCATGACAGCAGCTTCACCTGCCCCCCACCCCCACCCCCCAGATGGCTCCACCGCGCAAGCCTGCTGTCGAGCACCGCTGGTGCCTTGTGCCGTGCCTGCTGTTCATCATCTTCATCGGCATCGCCTCATACTACATGTACGTGCGCTTCACGACCATCACAAGTGAGTGCACAGCAGCATACGAGTGGTGCACGCGTACGCATGCATGTGCGCAGGCAGTGACGTCGACCCCCTTCAACTGCCTGTCTTCTTCTGTGCAGGCAACTATGCCATCTTCATCATCGCCATCGAGCTCATTGGCCTGTCGTCATTCACCCCCTACGCCATCCTGCTCTGCCGTGGCGTCTTCTCCACCGGCTCGCCTGGCCTTGACCCAGCAGACCCCAAGGACCTGGCGCAGCTGGACGACGCAACGATGCGGTGCGGACGGACATGATGTAGCATCACAAGTGCCGCAGGCAATCCTTGCTGCAGGCTCACTGGTGCCCCAGCTGGGCCCTGCAGGCTTAGGGCCCGCCCGCGCGCGTGTAGATGCCACGCCGCCACTGGCGCGTGCGACTCCCGCGCTGCATTCCTTGTCTCCTTAAGCCGCATTCCGCTTGCCCACTCGTCTTGAATATTGAAGCGCATGCTGGTGCCATGCATGCTTCAATGTGCCGCAGCCCGATAATGACCCACCGTCTCCCCACGCACCACCCTGCCTGTTGCTGTCTCATCGCAGCTTCAACGTCCACGTGCTGGTGCCGTGCTACAAGGAGGCTCTCGAGATTATCGTCAACACCATCAATGCAACGCTGGGCGCGCCGATGCCACATGGCGGACGCCGCACGGTAGGCTGCACTCGCGCTTGCTGCTGCACTCGCGCTTGCTGCTGTCCCCGCGCGCCTGCTGCATACGCTGGCACTATACACGTGCATGCTCGCCGTTGGGCATCAATGTGTACGTGCCCATGCCGAGGCTGTGCGCACCACATGCGCGCACACCACAGCGGCTGTGCGCACGTGGCGGCGTGCATACGGGCATGCATCCTGACAACTTCAACCTTCCCCATGCCGTTCAGGCACGTACAAATCACGTAAAAATCAGGGGGAAATATACTGATATAGAATACATCCAATGCAGCACGTGGGTGCTGCTCTGCTTTGCCCTGGGGTAGGCCAGCTTAAAAGGTTTGTCTTCCCAACCAACTACGAGTGAACTACGAGGCTCCAAATCAACATTCCCCTCCCTTTCGCGACTATCCTTGGGATTCCGACATGGCCTAGGTGCTTGCGTCGAGGTCGGAAAGCAGCTAGGGCTCCCGGTAGCTCTCTGCCAGCGTGGCATGCACCATCGCGACCTGGACTGCGGCACCCCAGAGCCACAGCCAGCACGCTGCGCGCTCCAGGGCGGTCCCACAATCAGCCTTGTGGGACCATGCCGCAGCCAGGCGGTGCGTCATGCTGATGCACGCAATGCGCAGCTGCCAGGCGGCGCCAGGTGCGTTCGTGAGGGTGCGCATGTGCACTCCTTGCTGCCTGAGACAGCCCCAGCTGCTTTCTATGCCTGTCAGGGTTGGGGTGCTCTGCCCCATGCGCAGGGAATGCTCTGATCAGCCCCTGGGGCTGCTCCATGCGCAGGCGCGTCGCCGCAACCTCCATGCGGTTGCTACCATCCGCCATGCGGACCGCCTCCAGGCGGCAGCCCCAGGACCCATGCGCAGGCCGGAGACCCGTTCCAGAAGCAGCAGCGCGTCCTTATTCTCACTAGTACCAAATGGTCTTCTGGGTCCGGCAGCAGTTTCTGTAGACCCCAGAAGCTGCTCAGAAGCCACCCCAGAACCTGCAAGCGAGCACGAGCAGGCCAGAGGTCTGCACCCTTTGCATGACGGATGCCTACCTCATGACCAGTCCTCTGGCGTGACCCAGAAGCCGCATCGACGTCGTTTGCACGCAGATGTGATATAAATGCGCACACTTCACGTTGTATTTCCACAACTAGCGCATATGCAAACACACTCACTCGCCCACACACACGCGAGCGCTCCTCCCCTACCTGCTTGCCCCCTCAGATCTACCTGCTGGATGATGGCAACTCCCCTGAGAAGCGCGCGTTCATCGCGTCGCTGCGCAACCCGACCGTCAAGTACATCACCGGCCGCGATCGCAAGCCGGGGCAGATCAACGGAAAGTCGGAGAACCTCAACAACGCGCTCTGCAACCACATCTACAAGGTGCGGCCATGTGGTTGTGTTGCGCCGCGCTGCGCTGCGCTGCGCTGTGTCGTGCTGCGTTCCGCAGTGCCTTACTGCCCTGCCTCGCCCAAATGCCAAGCTGACGGTGGTCTGTGCCGCCCTCCCCCCAACCTTGTCGCCCAAGGACCACCCCAAGGCCGAGAACGGCTCCATCGACTGGACGTCTGTCGACCCTCGCGACACGATTGTCGTGTTTGATGCCGATATGATGGCGAAGGTGAGGAGGCATGTTTGGGTGGATGGGTGGGTAGTTGCTTGAGTGAGTGGTGAGTGTGTGGGCATGTGAGTGAGTGTGCGTGCGGCCATATCTCCTAAAATGCTGCCCAATACTCCACACCCCACAGCCCGACTTCTTCTGCAAGACGCTCGAGGTCATGGCGGACGAGGAGCTCGCGCTGTGCCTCACGCCCCAGGCGTTCCACAACATCAACCCAGACGGCGACCTGGTGGGTGTGGGGTGATGAGGTCGGCGGTTGAACGGTTGGGCAGTTGGGCATAGCGTAAGGACTCGTGCAGCTGAGCGTGCCACGACATCAACCTCGATAACCACCTGGTAGGTGTGGCATGGGGCTTTGAGGCTTGTGGCGCCTGCAAGTGCCTTGCAGCCGGCCTTGACCATACCCTTGGCCCATGGAGGGATGCCCTCTCTCACACCTGCACCTTCCCACCTCCAACCATCCCACACACACACGCACACGCGCAGTTCAACAACATCAACAAGCAGTTCTGGGAGTACTGGCTGCCCGGCGCATTTGCGTGGGGCTACATCGCATGCACGGGCACCAACTTCGTTCTGCGTGCGCGGCCACTCGCGCACTGCGGCTGGTTCCCCAACATGACCATCACTGAGGGTGCGTGTGCGCATGCGCAGATGGCTGCCTGATTGGGCCGCATCAGGGCAGATGTTAAATCAGACCAGATCAGGGCAATATCTGGTCAGATCTGGTCAATCGCACATGCACAGTTGGGGTGGGGGGAGAGGGGGCACGAACGGAGCTCTAGCCATGACTTGGGGGAGGGCGCATAGCCACCTACTACCGTTAAAGCCCTGGGCCGTTTGCTCCACCCGCCCCTCCACCTCATATCCCCCTTTCCCTCTCTTGCCATCATACAGACTACGCCCTGGGCATGGAGCTCAAGAAGCGCCAGTACAAGGTATGGGTGTTTACGTCGTGCGACAGTCATGCCAGCCTTATTTTCCTTCACTGAGCGTGCCCACACATGCATGCTCGCACTCAATCAAACAAACGGTACTCACATTCACGCACATATCGCACAATCACTCCCTCTCTCTCTTACACACACACACACACTCCCTTAATTCCACACCCTGAACACTATGCCAGGCGACATACCTTATGCAGTACGTCGCTGAGGGTGAGGCACCGGAGGACATCCGCCAGGTGTTCCAGCAGCGCTCACGCTGGACCAAGGGACACTACCAGGTTCGTGCTTGTGCATGCATGTGTGTGTGTGTGTGTATGTATGTGATACAGAGAGAGAGGAAGAGGTATCAGCGCACGTGCTGGAGCAAGGGACACTACGAAGCGCGTGCATGTGTGTGTTTGCTTGCATGTGTGTGCTTGCAACGTCACGGCTGCCTGGCATTGTGCAGGTGGCGTCCACAGAGTCGTGTGTTGCGAAGCATGGTGTTGTGTGCGTTGTGTTGGTGGGCGGAGTGTGCCCTGCTGCCATCATCACTGTTTTTACTGGTTTTACACGTACGTGCCCGGAGGACCCCGTGGCGTGAGTTAAGGCCTAGGCTAGGGGAGCTCTACCTGGAGAGCCCGCAAGGCCACGCAGCACGCCAGCCTACCAGACCCATCATCACTGAACCTTCCTATTCCTCTCTCCACAGGTTTTCCTCTCCAGTAGCAACCCACTCCTCATGAAAGGGCTCCCGTTCTTCCAGCACCTGTGGTGTTGCTGATACAAACCTCTGCTATATACACACGCGCACACAGGTTTTCCTCTCCAGCGGCAACCCGCTCTTCATCAAGGGCCTCCCCTTCTTCCAGCGCCTCTGGTACTGCTACGCTGCATGGGCGCCCCTCTGCAACACCGTCACCACGCCCGTGTTCTTTGCCGTGCCGTTTGTATCCATCCTCTTTGGCTACCACCCGGTGTCTATCAGCTACAAGTGAGTAGTGGGTGCGCGCACACACACAAGGGCGTCAAATGCCCTTGGGCCTTGGGCTGTTGGTCATGGGGAAACCTCCAGGACACTCCAGGACACTCAGCACATGACCATCTGCAATCCCCTGCTTTCCCCATGCTGCCTGCCCCAGATCTCCCCTAGTGCCCCCCCCTAGACCCCCCCCTTAGAGTGCTGCCCAGGGATCGCAGCTACTTGTACTTGGTGTCTGCATCCACCCTGTTGTTGTTCTTTGCATCCATCGCGACCTTGGTGCCCTCAATCATGTCCATTCAGCGATCACTCACACCACCATCTACACACCCCTGTCCTCTGTGCAACATAGGTACGTGTTTGCGTCAACCCTGTTCTTCGCGTCGATCCTGTCCATCCAATTCTTCGCACGCTCGTTCCTCGACCTGAAGCTGCTGTGGTGCGTGTATGGGCCCCACATGTGTGTACACTCATTCCCCTTTGTTTGTGCATGTGTATGCTACTGCTGGTGAGTACACAGCAGCAGCAGCCTGTGAGCGCATGTCGATATCATGCCAACATCTCTAACACTGTGGAGGATACAGCCCTCTCACCCTATGAACCGTAACCACGACCCCGTCTTCTTTACGCAGGTACGCCAACATCTCCAACACCGTGCTGTGGTTCACCCAGACAAAGGCGTTCTTCAACACGATCCTCGCGCGCATGGGCTTCAAGCTGATGGTGTTTAAGGTGTGTGTATGTGCATTTGCGTGCGCGTGCGCGTGCGCTTGCGAAAAATTTCACACACGCACGCACGCCTGACCGGCCAGTTTATTGGTGACTTTTTGCTTTCACTCTCCCCACCTGCCTGCCTCTCACCACCACCACAGGCGACCGCCAAGACCAAGAAGGATGGAGATGGCGATGCTGGTGCTGCACTCGTGGAGATGAACGGCCTCGAGGGTGATGATGGGTGAGAGAGAGAGCACGCCCTGCAGCGTGACTTGCCCTGGCTGTGCCGATGATGAGGAAGGGGGCATGAACTTAAACAGCCTGTATTTGGCAAGCCCCCTGGACTCAACGCTGTTGTTTCTCCCACCCCGCAGCCGGCCCCCTACTTCTGATGAGTTCACCCCCGTGCTCGGCCCAGCCCACGCGTCCTCCAACTCCGCGCTGCTGCCGTCGCCCAGCCCCCGCAAGAACCGCCGCCACGTCACAATCGCCGCATCTGTGGCATCCGCGTTCTCAGCAGTCAGCACGCCGTTCAAGTCGCCGTTTCAGAAGTCCAAAGGGTCGAAGTGGGTCTGGTTTGGTTCGGGGGCAGGTGGAAGTTGTAGGGCCACGCCTCTGTTCTGTCCGCTACATACTGCACCCGCACACACGACCACAACCACCCGCTCACACAATGCCACGCATGCACCCACTCACCCCCCCCTCCTCGCAGCTCCTACGAGCGCGCACCCTTCGACGACAACGACGTCTCCACGCTGTCCTACTCCGACGTGTCGCCCTCCAAGGATACGCTGCGCCGCAAGGTTTTGATGCACTTTGCCGCTGCCCCCGCGATGCTGTCGTCGCCGACGATGACTCCGTCTCCGGCGCAGCACAAGCAGCTCAAATACACAGCTGGCGAGCCTGGCACCGACCGTGGCACGTCGCCAACCAGGTACACACACATCATGCACAGAGCACGCGCGTGCAAGGCGCACAAACATGTGCAGATGCACACTGTCGCAGTGCCCTTCTCCATCCCTCGCTGTCACCCTCGCCCGCACCTCTGACCTTGCATTTCCCCTCTTCCCCTTCTTTCAGGTCCCGCCCATGCCTTTCCGTGTGTGCTGAGCCGCTACCGACCTTCGAGTCAGACGACGTGATGTCTCCTTGCCCAACTGCGATTGACGAGCACCCAGACGACCTGAGAACTGTGAGAAAGAGACGGAGGGCGTGTTCATGCTACACGAGCAGATAATTTTCCAGTGTGCCAGCAAGTATATGTTTCACTGTGCGCCCAGAGTTTGAATTTCGATTACGGCTGGGTCGTGGCACCACCGCTGCTCACCCGGTACATGCACACACTACTCCTTCCTCCCCTCCCATGCCAGGCCACCTTCGACTATGCGCATCACCTGCACTCCTCCTCCCACAAGCACAAGCAGTCATCCTCGCTGGCAGGGTGGGGTGGCAGCTCCTCAGGTGGCAGCTCCGTGATCTTGACTGCCACCACCCACAAGGGTGGTGGTGGCAGCGATGGCCAGGGCCTCGGCAAGGGCGCGCTGGTCAACACCACCGCCAACACGCGCAAGCTAGCCGTAGGTGGGTGCCTCCTATTGCAAATGCCACCGCAGCAGAGAAAACGCTAGTCCTTGACTGTCAAAAGGTTAAAGATAAAGAAACGTCCCCCCTTCATCCCTAATCTCACGCATCCCCCAACCCGCAGGCGTACCTGCCACGGTCCCAGCGCCGAACCCGCCCAAGCCCCCCTCGCGCATCCAGCACATGATGGCGTCATTTGCGCCCGACAACGTGACCGACTGGTGCGTGCGTGCGGTTTTGGTGTGTGTTTGTGTGTGTCAAGGTCAGGGTTGAGAGAGTATTGTCACATACCCTCGTGTTCCCATTCGTTCCCTCCCCCCGCGCAGGTGGGCCGTCTTTGACCCGCTTGCCATCGTGATCCTGTTTGTGTTCACCGTCGCGACCGGCTGCTTTGGCATGTGGCAGCTCGCCACCGGCAATAATGGATCCAACAACAACTCCTTCGCACTCGGGTCAACGATCCAGGTGCGCTCTCCCTCTAGCTAGGGGCACACACACACGGGTCTTTCTGCGACAGATTCAAACAATAGCGGCATCTGATGCAGACAGATTTGTAACATCTTGATTTGGCGAGGGTGCAGTTGGTTCACCGTGTCGCGCACGCCCTCCATGGTCGGTCACCCGCAGGGCTCCCCCTACCTCATCATCGCCACCCTGTGGGCGTGGTACAATGTGGTTGCGCCCTACCTTTTCCTCCACTACTGCTTCACCGTGGGGCCCAGCTTCAGGTGATCATTCAGATAGCAGCGAAACAGTGTTTCGTGTTGCTTTCATTGCCTCAGCAACCATCGCTCCCTGCCCTGGCAAGCACAGCGCCGCAAACCGCACCTCCTAACCACCCAACCACCCAGGTTCATGGCCAAGTGGCTCGGCATCCTGTCGATGGGCGTGTTCATGGCATCCATCATCGTCGCGTGGATGCTCATTCCCATCCCGGTGGGCCCGGCCACGGCGCTGGACCTGCAGATTGAGGTGAGTGTGGGGAGGTGGATCACGGTTCAATAAAAAAAGGAGCCAGCACTCAGGCATCACTCCAAACATTCCTAAAATACAGCGCAGTTACAGTTACAGTTACATCGGCTTTCCAGCAAAGACTACCTCTAGTCCTAGTACCACCGCCTAGACCCGAGTCCAGTTCTGGCCCTAACAATTACTTGTGAGGGGCGGTAGCCACCAGCCGGCTGCCAGCCAACGTGTAGTCCCAGAGCAAAAAGGAGAGCTATTGTGCGGCGCCTCCAAAATAGGTCCTAACTGCTTCTAGGGGATAGGGGGTCAAGTGGCGCTTGCCAATCTACTTGACCGCCGTGGTGGAGGGGCCGGCGCCTGAGGGGCAGCCGGACCGTACACCACGGCTCTCCACCCGACCCTATCCTGAGCACGCTCAAACGCCGTGTCCGAAAAAGTCTTCCAATCAGAACGAGTGCCACTAGTTTCGCCTAGCTGCTGAATCAGTAGCTTAAGAAAATAGTGTCGGGAGGAGGCTGGAGGCCGGCCTTGCTGCCGAGCCACATCCATTGTGCAGTCAAAAGTTGTACGAGGAAACGAGAAGCCGGCATGCGCATCACATGGCCTAGCCACTGCATTGATCGCTTTGCCACAAGGCTCTCAATTGGCTCAGTGTCGCACGCCTGCCGAATATAAGTTAATCTGTGCCGGTCGACCAGGCGCACACCCAGAATGCGACGAAGGCAGTTAGAGTGGGCAACCTCCAATCGAGTCAGTTGTGTTTTAGTAGGGGCCCATGTTTCGCAGCCGTACAGAAAGTGGGGCAGCACGAAAGTGTTGTAAACCCGCATCTTAGACTGCACTTGCATCTTCTTGCTGGCCCAAATCTTATCAAAAGACGCAGACACGCCCAGCGCGCGACCGACACGCACACCGATCTCCTTTTCCACACCACCACTCTGGGTTATCCAACTCCCTAGATACTTAAATGCAGAGACGGTCTTCACTTCACCACCAGTCAGCGCAAACGTGGGCAGATCCGCGTCAAAATCTGCTGGCAAAATCATCACTTCTGTCTTGGCGGCGTTGATTTGCATGCCAAAGCTAGAGGACACTTTGTCAAGGATTTTCAGCATAAGCGCCAACTGAAAACACAGCGCACTGATATTAATTCACCTCGCCCTCGCTGCAGCGCTCGACCTGCAGATTGAGGTAAGCTTTGGGGTATGTGTTTGGGGGGGTGCAGATGCCCGCCTGGATTTTGGGGGTCCCTCAGGACCAGCTAAGAAACAGCCAGGCCTAAGGCGGCCAGGCCTAAGAAACATCAAACCTACAAAATACGCTTCTCTGTTCATTGGTCTCTCGCCCGACAGGACGAGGAAGCTAGCTGGGACTGTCAATGACTGGTCTTAGCTGGGACTGTCTATGACTGGTCTAAACCTAAACTGAAACTCTAGTTTCATGCTCATCTGCGATCTAAAGATCTACGATTAAATAGGAAACTGTACACAACCCCCCCTGTTACCCCCCCCCCCTGAACACTCCCGCCTGTTGGTTTGCCCTGTCCTGGCCACGAACTCTTTACCCCTGAACCCATCCCTGCACCCACCGCAGAACCTGTACCCCTCATCCATCGCCCTCGACACCAACACCAACTACAACTTTGTCGCCGGCATCTCCAAGGTCCCGCTGTTCGGAATCCCTGCGGGCGCCAACCTGACCGGCGGCTTGCTGGCGGGCTTCAGCAATGTCAAGTGAGTGCACTCAGCGCGCACACACACACACTCTTTGTCTCAACTCAACTCTTTGTCTCTCACACACTTGATGACTTTGTCGCTCTCTCACTCACTCTCTCACTCTCTCACTCACTCTCACTCGCTCTCTCTCACTTTCTCCGCTCGCTCTGACTCACTCTCTCACTCACTCTCACTCACTCTCTCACTCTCTCACTTGCTGGCCCACTCGCTGACTCACTCTCTCACTGAATCGCTTGATCTTTGCCACTCTGTCCCGTGCTCATGCAGGCACGGCATGCCGCTTGCCTACACGCTCACCATGCTCGCGTGGGCAATGCTCAAGTTCCCCGAAACGCTCTCCGGGCGTGACGAAGGTATTCACAATACCTAGGAAAGGCGTAGGACATGATGGGGCGGGCGCACATGCTTGTGGGCATCGCCTTACCCTTGACCCTTTAACTTCTGAAGCCCCCTTGCCCCTGCAGCCCTCCACGACACGCTCCGCTCCGGAGCTGACTACCTCATGCGCTGTGACCTCAACCCGGGCTCGCTGACTGCACCGATGTTTGTGGCGCAGGTTGGCGACGCAGGTGGGTGCCGGGTCGCATAGGATTGGGCAACTGAAAGGGGGCTAGCAATGATGTACAGGCCATTGAAGGGCTGGAACAACCGGCTCGACAGATGGCTGCCTCTGTGCCGGTATTCATGGCGCAGGTCGAGTTGGTGGGCCACTTTCATTTATTAGGGTCAGTCTGCGCCAGTGTTTCCTTAAGCAAACGTGCACCCCGCAAACCTGCAACACAGGGTTGAGATTGGCGGATTTGGGCTGGTGCTGCGGGTTGAAATTGCACGAATTTCGACCCAGAAAGTGTAAAAAATGCATTTGGACACCCCTTTCACACACAAAATCGCCTTCGTCGGGTTGAGATTGGGGTGTGAGCCGTGAGGCCTGGGTAGAATCATTATTTTCCCAAGATCCTTAGCGAAACCACTGGTCTGCACATGTGCGTACGTGTTTGTGCTGACAGTTAATGTTGACACGAGCTCCGACGCGGGTAAGCCCCCCCCCCCGAGGTTCATAACCAGCGCCGCCCAAATCACAACACTTGCATGCTTTGATGATGGATATTACAGTCTGTGTGACACCAGTAATGATGTATAAGACCGGTGTCGGCGCTAGCGCCCGACACCTTAAATTCAGTTTCAGTGGGAAACTGGCTGGCTACCTGGTAGGGGTGAGGGTAAACCCCCACACGCGCGCACGCACTGGACCTAGACAGGACACTGGGCCCCCAGATCCACCCTATACCACCCAGGTAGTGACAGCAACGCATTGTTGGTGTGCGCCTGTGTTCTACTACTAGTCCCGCCGCCGCCATTGGCTCCAGCAATCTCCTCCATGCCCGCCAGCAATCTCCTCCACGCCCGCCAGCAATCTCCTGTATGCCCGCCAGCAATCTCCTCCATGCCCGCCAGCAATCTCCTGTATGCCCGCCAGCAATCTCGTCCATGCATGGGCGCCGCCATGCGATCTCCATGCGCCGCGCCGCGCTCCATGCGCGCCAGCACCCGTACCACCCGCCTCATTCCCGTTCTTTAGCCATTCCCAGTGACACCTATGGCTGATCCTTGTTCCGCCGTCCCCTTTGGCATCTGTAACCCGTATCCTCTCCCTGTAGCCTCATTCCCCGTTCTTAACCGCCATCTCCATTATGGTGCCCGCCCGCTGGTGGGGCCTCGCCTCGCCCCATGCCGCAGGGCTAGTGTATTGATTGCTGCACCATCTATAATCTGCGCCTTGGGGCAGGGACCCCTGCGCCACAACCTCCTCACAAAGCCTCGCCGCATGTGCCTCGCTTCCCATGTTTCTCAATTTCTCGCCATCCGCTTCCATGCCCGCCTGCAATCTCCTCCACGCCCGCGAGCAATCTCCTGTTTGCCCTCAAGCAAGCTCCTCCATGCCCGCCAGCAATCTCCTCCATGCATGCACGCGCAGAGCGCCGCCATGCAACCCCCATGCGCCGCGCGCGCCATGCGCGCGCCGCGCCCGCCAGCTCCCGTAGCCTCATTCCCCGTTCTTTACCCATGCGCCGTGACGCATTAGCCTTGTCCGCCGTCCCCTGGCATGCATAACCCGTAGCCTCATCCCCGGTAGCCGCATTCCCCGTTCTTAGCCGCCATCTCCATTATGGTGCCCGCCCGCTGGTGGGGCCTCGCCTCACCCCATGCCGCACGGCTGGTGCATCGATCGCGTCGCCATCTAATAATCTGCGCCTTGGGGCAGGGAACCCCTGCGCCGCAACCTCCTCACAAAGCCTAGCCGCATGTGCCTCGCTTCCCATGTTTCTCAATTTCTCGCCATCCGTCTCTCTCTTCCATCCAGGCACAGTAAACCATTAGGAGCCGCAATCTGCTTGAGTTCCGATCGTTGTGAGAGGGGGTGCATGCTCGCCGCAATTCTCGCCATCGTGCATCGTGCTCTCCATCGTACCGCTGCCCCATCTGCCACATAGCCTCGCCCCATCAGGAACAGTTCACCAGTAGCGCTGTGCGTCAGAGCCGCTCAGGGTAAATTTCCAGATTTTCAGCCGCCCAGTACCTAGCGCAGTTGTCCCGGTTGTCCGCCATCGAGCGGCGCCAGGGCGGGAGCCCCTGGCGAAGAGCTTCTGAACTTAACATGGGTAGAACATTTGGGTTTTAGAATGGGGCTTTAGAATGGGGCTGCACGACGTTCAGGCAGAGATGGGCATCACATTGGGCAGGAAGGCGCGGGGCAGCTGTGTCAACTTTGCGGCGAGCGGGAGGATTCATCAGTCATGAGTCGAACAGTATTGTTGAGTGCCCAGCTCGATAAGCGATGCCTCACTTGCCTCCCGCCTGTGTTTCACATGCGCACTCCTACTTCAAAAAGTGTTCGCTCCTGCTGAGGTAGGACCTGGAGGGCACACCTGCGCTCTGTTGTGGGGTTGGAACTCTGGTGCACGGGGTGGTATTCCTCGCGAGCAGTGGGGGTCCCCTAGCACCAGTAGCCAGCCATTCCAAGCAGGTGCATGGGCCTTGCGCACCGACCATTGTCTTCCGCATCTTCAGAGGTGTCCCTGACTGCAACATCCATCATCATCAACTAAACCCTTGTCCCCTGCCCCCACGTGCCCACAGCTCCCTACGTGGTGCTCGACAACACGGGCTTTGACCCAGTGGAGTCCGGCAAGGTGTGCCAGTGTGTGTGTGTGGGCGGGTGTGTTTGTGTTTGGAAGCAGCCAAGCTGGAGGCGGATTCCCCTCCGTCCACCGTCACACCCTATGAAACTGTGTCTACTGGTGTCACACACACACTACTGGTGTCACACACACATACTGTGTCTACTGGGGTCACACACAGACTGTAAAATCCATCATCATCATGATCTCCCTCCTGCCACCCCGATGTCGTAACTGAGCCGTGGACCTGTGGACACGCAGAAGTGGAGCGCCCCTTGGGACGACCCCCAGCTGGTCGGCACCGAGCGCCGCGACGTGTGGGTGATGACGCGCGACCATGTGGGCGCAGATCTGCTGTCGAGTGAGTGTGGTCTGAGGGGTGGGGGGGTGGAGGGGGGTGGGGGGGTGGGGCAACGCTCACATGTGAAGAGTGCACACCCTCACACACACACACACACACACACTCTTGCCACACTCACCATACTTTTCACCGTCACCCATGTGCACTCACCCAAACCAGGTGTGGCCGCCGCCCTTGCCGCTGTCGGGACCGTGTTAAGGACGATCGACCCACTCTTCTCGGAACGTGCGATCCTCAAGGTGTGGCGTGGGATTTCGGGTTTGGGCTTAAACAGGACTTTCAGCCCTTGGTGAAGGTTCAACCCAATAGGCAGCTCCCTCAATCCCACGCCCCGAGGGTGCGTACTGTAAACTTTAAACTGTCAACGGTTCAACCAGCTACCTTGCTTGGCGGCAACATGCCCCATCCTGACGCTGCCCCATCATGACGCGTCTCTGTACCCTGTGTGCACCCCGACCCCCCCCCCCCCACCACCACACCCATACCACACACACTCTCACACACACGCTTTGTGTTGCGTACTCCCCCTCTGTTGCGGACCATGTGCAACAACAGGCACGCGAGGTGTACCTCTTTGCCACGCGCAATGAAGCGAACCCACGCTCCTACTGCGACTTTGTGCCGTGCACCACCAATGTCACCATCACGCGTGAGATTGTCGTCAAGGTGAGTGGGGTTAGGGTCCAGATGGTTGGCACCCATCCTAGTCCGCTGTCCTTCGTCCACTGCCATTCATTTGTCTTAACTGCTTTGTGCTGTGCACCACCAACGTGAGTGGGCGCCCCGTGTTGTTTCACATGATGTCTCCATCCATCCTGATGATGAATATTACAGTCAGAGACGCCTCTAAATTTGTATAAGACCATGCTCAGCGTTAGCCCGAGCACACAACTGGCTAAACCCTAAACTGGTTGTAGGGGATCCCCACTCCGCAAAGAGCGTGGGCGCACCACAAGGGCCCCTACCACATCAACAGCAAACACTTGTTGAAGTAGGCTATGCATATGGAAAGGGAGCGAGCGCGAGAGGCAAGTGGTGCATCGCCATCCGCCAAGAAAAAGATCCCCCACGTGGGGAGAGTGGCCAAGACGTAACCTGCACGGATGAAGAGCCGGGCTGCAACCTCTTGACGCGTTATGGGGGGGTGTCTTACCGGGATCTCAACCAGCTTGCACACGATTCTCAACATGTCGCTCTTAAACCAACCCTGGCATATGTATATATACTCTCCTCTAAATGTGTGTGCAACCCAAGCCCTCAAAACTTCCCTGGAGGCAGCATAGGCGGAGGAGGCCCCACACGGTCAATCATGCACCCTTGACCGTGCAGCAGATGGAGGAGGCCAACGCCACCCTGACTCGGCCGCAACCACACTCCACCAAACACCTCCTCAAGACACGTAATAATCCCTCGAAACCCGATCATGACCTCTGCAGGAGATGGAGGGGGCCAACGGCACACTGACCCATTCGAGCATCTCTGATGAGTGCTACTACATCGAGTGGATCACAAAGGCAGGGCTGCAGGGGGTCTCTGGGGATTGCAGCTGAGCCTGCTTAAATAATATATAGTGCACGCGCACAGACCCAACTACACTCTTCACAACGCCCCCCCCCTCCTTGCCCCACACGTGCGCAACCCTGCCGCATCGCCTTCCCCCTCGACGCATGCACTCCAGTCAAGCACCCCCCCCTCACACTCCCCCCCACATCTTCAGCCAATAACACTGCCCCCACACCCCACCCCCACCCCACACACATACGTGCGCAGACCTGCCGCATCGGGTCCACCCTTGACGTGTGCACCACAGTCAAGGAAAAGTCGAACGACGTGTACGCGACGCGCCTCGACTGTGGGTGTTGTATCCAGCCCCATCGCCTGCACCTCCTTGAATTTGCTCTCGCATGCTTGCGAGTGCATGCGTGCGTGAAGTGTGTGTGTGCATATGTGTGTGTGTGTTATTTTTCATCACCGCTTTGACAATGTGCTTGCTAGTCAGACCCTTCTCCACCTACCCCTCTCTCTCTCTCTTCCCCCCCCTGTCTCTCCCCCTCTCTCTCTCTCTCTCTTTGTAGTCTGATATGCGCTGTGTTCCTTCAACATCAACATGCTTGCTTCTCTGTCTCACTCCAAATGGGGTCTCCTCTCCATGCAGGCTGCAACGCCGTGTTTCCCATCAACATCGTGAGTGGCCAGACACCACAGGGCATCTGCGCCGTGCCCGCAGACCAGTGGAAGTGCTACGTTGCTGATCCCGCCCAGCGCACGTGCTTTGAGGTGGGTCGTTTCTGAAGGCCAGTCGGGTGTGTTTGGGGTTGATCTTGTCCTTAAGCTCCGCTCCATACTGGTACAGAAGGTGATGAACTTTGCCATGGGGGACCAACTTCCAAACACATGCACAGTCACACGGACACTCCTTCCCCTGGCGCAGGAACTGATCGACCCCGCCACCGGCGTCGGCTGCACCGGCCGTGGCATGGACGTGTTTTCATCGTCCCTAGCGTGCTGTGAGTTCCTGTCCAAGAACGGGTTCATCAAGCCTGATGAGAACAGGGTGCGTGCGTGTGTCTGTGCTGTGTGCCGTGTGCTGGCCTCTCCTACATGCTCGACATCACTCGCGCATGCCGACATGAACGTGCGACCGCTGGTCCAGAGCCAAAATCACAAATGCAACCCAACACCCGCTCACACCCCCTCACGCAGGCCGGCATGGGCCTATGCGCGCTCACCAACCTCGACCCCACCTTCACGAAATGTTGGATTCCCTCGCTGGCGTTTCGGACATGTTTGGTGGGTGCGGGGGGTCGCTTGTGGGAGGGAGACGGCAGGCGGGCGGCCACAGAGCCACATCATCCTTTTCGCGCGGGTGGGCTCTCTTGGATTTCTGACGGGGATTGCCATCAGATTGCTGTGCTGCACTATGGGGCGTTAAAACTGCGCTGTGCTGTGGGTCATCAAGCCAGCCATCCATGCACTCAGCATTATTACTGCCCGCCTGCGTTTTTTCTTTGGCCTGCAGGAGGGCACCGGAAAGGAGTGCGCTGGGTATGGCCTCGAGACTTCGTACGACACTACCACCGCGTGCTGCAACCGGGTGGCCGCGATCACCTCGTCGTCAGCGATGGGCAACACTGGAAAAGCACAGGTCAGAAATGCAACCAGAAACTGTGCCGTGTGTGCGTGTGGCGAGCGTGTGGGGATGTGTGTGTGTGTGTGCGTGCGCGCATGCCCAGCGGGCCTTCTGCTCCAAATCCTAGTCCTCAAGCCTCAAGACACCACCCTGCACGTGGCACTCCTGGGCGAGTGAGCATTCAGCTCCACTTCAAGCTCTCGGCCAATTCCGTGGCCACATGCCCTTAAACCTCAACTTCAAACACTCTATGTATGCAGGTGACGCTCACGGGCCCGTGCGGGGCCAACACTTACACGTTTGCCCCCTTCACGACGCGTCGCCACCTGCTACAAAAAGAGGACAAGGCCGTGGCGCCCACCAACAAGGGTGAGGCCGTCACCAACAACTCCAGCAACGCGACTGCGACTGCGTTGATAAACACGTGGAAGGTGCCGGACTTCTACCGCGATGACACATGCTTGGACGGCAACTGCCGGCTCATGACGGTGGGTCACCAGAGCATGGTGTGTGCATGTATAGTGCATATTGGGCCGAAAAGGAGTTGCACCTGAGTGTGTGTGTGTGCCATTGCTTGGTGGCATGTCTTTGAAACCCACTGTGATCCCTGCCCTACATCCCTCGTGTGCCCTCATGTGTGTTTGCTACCACAGCGCTCCAAGACCGTGACCATGCCCATCTACAACTCCACGTCTGTGCTGGACGACATGGCGTGGGCTGGTGTGTGGCTACACATAGCGACAAGCGAGCAGCACTACCTGGGGCAGTCGCAGCGATACATGGCGCGCCACTACCGCCAGGTGTGTGTCTGTAGGGGCGCACCGAGTGTGTCCCACCCAGTGTTTCCCATGCTTCCATCCGCACACCTGACTCCTTCACACCAACAAACAGACGTCCACTGGGGACCAGCTCATAAAGCGTCACCAACTGGAATGAACAACCCTGAAACTCCACACACTCCACACATATGTTGCCACAGGACCTTGACGGGGAAAGCTTGAAGCGCGACCGCTCCTACTACGTTACCAACTGGAACAACGTGGCTTGGGCGACCAACGTGCTCCTTGCTGAGCTGACCAACGTTGAGGTGGGTGGCAATTTTGCGGTGTTCCCTGGTGCATGCGTTAGTTTGTGTGTACAACATCAACGTGTTGATCTGACCAATGCAGCGGTGAGTGGAAGTTTTTTCCCCCGCCCTCCGCTCACGCACAATCCACATGCCTGTCCATCCCGCCCTGCAGGAGTACCACGACCGCATCCTGAGCCTACTTGGCACGTGGATCCATGGCGGTGCGGTCGACACGGGAGACGTGCTGCCGCAGGTGTGTGTTTGCATGCGCATGTGTGCACTTGCCTGCAAACAGGTATCTGCCCGCAATATAGCTGTAATAACAGCTGTGTTCAACCCTTACTCCTGTCTGTGTTTGTGTTTCTCCTCTGCGCAGCACCAGCCGTCCGAGCGCTTCGATCCCACCGCCCCCGTGTTTGAGAACTTCACCGACCCTACCACCGGCAAGCTTGTCATCGTCATCCCCGAGTGCAAACCAACGGTGGGTTGGGGGGGTGGGAGGAGCCCAGACTGCCAGCTTGCGTGCACATATTCACAGCATCTGCCAGCGTAAAACAACCCACACGTTTAAAACCCTTAACCCTGACCCTATTACCCGCGCAGGCTTTCTACGAGGTCGACTGCTTCGACCTCATTGATGATGACTGCAACGGTCTGGTCGACCGCGAGGACCCCGCGTGCGGCCTGTTCCCCGTGTTGTACACCACCAACAAGATCGCGTTCACGGTGCGCGTGTGTAGACGTGTGCGGGATTGCGCCCCCTCGTCTCCCCTCGCTCCGATGGGCGCACACACGCGCTCACCCTATGCTACAGATGAGCACCGCTACTTACTTGCACGCACATACGCGCTCCCTCACAGACCGCTCCCACGCTGCCAAATGCCGCCAACACCGCGTTCCTTGCCATGGTCTATGCCTCCCACGTGAATGTCAGCGCGGTCAAGTCGCGCCAGCTGCAGTGCTGGGGGCTCGGTCAGGTGGGTCTGGGATGGTGCGTGCGGTGAGCGATGGCTGCTGCACATGTGTGAGGGGACATCACGGTCGTCCAAGAACACATGCGGGCGGCACACCCACACTCTCAGACTCCCCTCCCGTACGCTTGTGGATGCAGGGCACCTACATGTTGGGTGGCCGCCAGGACGTCCGCTCCTACGTTGTCGGCTACGGCCCGTCCCCTCCGAAGATCGTGCAACACCGCGGGTCGTCGTGCGTGCCACCGTGGGCGTTGAACACCACGAGCGCCACAGAGGTCGAGCCATGTACCTGGGTGAGTTTGGAAACTGGAACAACTAGTGGAGGGGTCCAGGCTGGCTTGGGGCCTTGTATAGAGTCGCCGTGCATGCCGCCGAGGGTGCTGAATGCCGGGCGACACGGAGGTTGAGTCTGGTGATTTAGCGTAGGGGCGACAGTCGCCTGCCTTTCACTCCGCCCTCTCTCACTCCAACACACAAACATGCACACTCTCTCCCCGCCACACACATGCACACACCTTGCACCCCACAGGACACCGGCTTCTTCCCCTCGATGCCCAACCCGGGCCTGAGTTCGATCGCTGGCGCTCTCGTGTGGGGCCCGTCTGATGGCACTGATGCGTACGACGATGACAGGCGCTCGTCAGACACGCGGGTGAGTGGTGCTCTGGTAATGGTCTGCCTGCTGTCACTCTGTACAGACACGGGCTTGGGGGACTTGCCTTCAGTTTTTCACTCATGCGCTGATCCGAGACATGCGCCTGAGTTGGAAGAACTCTCTGCTTGTGCGGGCTGTCAGTGGTGGGGGCCGTGATTTGCGGGGCTCCATAAAAACCTCATCCCACAACTGGAACACCCTTGCCCTCTCCCCCCAGGTGACGCTCGAGGACAACGTCGGCTTCACCGGCCTGCTCGCCGGCCTCGCGGAGAACAACATAGGCATTGAGTCGTGCTACCTCGGCCACGGCGTGTACCAACGCTACTTCCCGCCGGCGGGGCGCATTTGATCTGAGAGAAGGACGGATAGAGAGACCATTGCGTCCGTCACAAAAGCAGATTACTTTTTCGTGTGTCTTGCCCCCTCCCCCTCCCCCCTCCCTCTGCACCGCATCCCTGCCTCTAGTCGTATTAGCCGTGCCATTGTTCACCTTTGCTGTCGTTCGTTAGCCTGTTTTGCTAACCTCTCCAAGGATGAGATGCAGTCTGTGCATACGCGTGTTTGGAGTGGGGTGCTCTTGAAGCGTGTACAGTAAAGAGCAAAGACATTTTGTGTGCACGTGAACGCGTGGGTGTGTTTGAGGTTTGGGGTGGGAGAGCATATGTTCCTAGGCACGGTAGTGCGTGCCATGAAAGGCCGTAGTTATTTCGACAGGTAGTGCCCTGAGGCGATCCCGCCAGCGTGTTGCTGTTTTACTGAGGCTGTGCATCATGATCAGCTCGCCAAACCTGTAGTGTGCGAGCCAGCCAACGGTGCCAACGTACAGTCAGGCGCGGGAGAAAGTTTGCCCAATGCCCACTCCCAGCAGCCAGGCGTGTTCAGGGTGATTTATAACGGTGATATGCCGCGTTGGGGGGGGGATGGGGGGGGCCTGGGGAAGGAGCTGCTGGCCCCCCCCATCAAGAAGGAGTGGGGGCCCTTCCCAGACGAGCATGTCAGAAAAGAGCATGTTTTGGTGCCAGACTCAAAAACACGTTTTTGAAACGGGTCGTGTGGAGCCCATGGTGCACGGAAGCACGCACTTCCTGAGCAAGAAAGCCACCACCGATCCAGGAGCAGCTGAACGCGGTGGGGTGAGGGCGGGGGAGGGCTCACAGGCGCCGTAAATGAATAAATCGCTTGGGGACACCCCCCCCAAAACGTGAGGTTTCAAACTTGACACACCCAAAAACATGTTCTTAGAATGGGCCGTGTGTCGCCCACGGTGCACGGAAGCACGCACTTCCTGAGAAGGAAAGCCACCACTGATCCAGGAGCAGCTGTATGCGGCGGGGGGAAGGCGGGGGAGAGCGCACATCCGCCGTGAATGAATTAACCGCTTGGGGACCCCCCCCCAGTTTATTCCGTTAGGCCATTTTGCCCCGTGACTTTAATTGTGCGCCACCTCTGCGTCCCTCCCCTCGTGTGCGACTTCTACTATGTATTCGACGACTGTAGGCGCCGGTGGTGCGTCGCCGCATGCGCCGTGGGCGCCACACGACCGTTGCCAAGGCCACCTGTCGGAAATGACCATTTTAATATCGGCCCCAGCGCGGCCCCTGCGCATCCCACGCCCGGGAAACGTCAATGGTACGTGTTTGTGCCTCGTAACACGGGGGTTACAGCCCCCGAGCGAGGTTGCATGGCGGGTTGCATGAGGCGCAACACAGCCACTCCTGGACCCCGATCACGGTCCTCCGGGCACGCGCGCCCCATGGCCCATAGCTGGCGACCTCATGGCCTGCCCCCACCCACACAGCCCACCCGGATGCCCACATCAAGCAGCACAACCTTGTAACAGCCCATGCATGCCATGCACATCGAGGGGGCACGCGGAGGGAGCGTCTCGGGGAGACTCAAATGTGGCACCGATTATGAGCATGCTAGTGTGGCAAGGGCCTGGGAGGAGGGTGCGCCTGAGGCAAAAACGAGAACCCTCAAACAGAGGCACAGTGCGCACACGCGCTGCGCAAGCGGTCGGAAAAAAACACGTGCCGCTCCTTGCACGGATCTGCATATTGGGGCGCAGAGAAGGGGGCTAGAGGAGGTTCCCAAGGAAGTGTGTGGACGATTTTTTGGGAGTGCCTCCATGCAAGTCTGCGGACGCCTGCGGACGGACCCTCATTGCGCGGCATTGCTTCAAATACACCCCAAGCACACTTCTACGGTGCTAATAGCTGCGCGCACTTGCGCGCAAGCCCCTTGCAAGAGTAAACACGCGGCCCCCCAACCCAACACAGGCCGAGACGGGTGGCGTCGCGGAGCGCATGCAGGGCGGCATGGCCGACATGCTGTCGAAGAACAAGTGAGCCACTGATCGGCGCCGCTACGGGTCTTACGCCCCGTGAGCCGTGAGCCGCTGGTGGCCCTGTGAGTGTTCCCTGGCGCAGCCTCACGGCTCCAGGAGCAGCTTAGAACCATCTCAGGTCCGGAGGGGACGTGCCCGGAGTGCAGTCGTCGCGCATGAATGAATCAGGCGAGGTGCGCGAGCCCAAGGCGCAGGAGCAGCTGCTGGCGTTGGTGATTGGGCTGACTCTTCTATATATCTATCGATAGCGCAGCAGCCGGCGCGCGAATGGGCGAAGGGTGGGTGGCTGGTCTCGGCCTGTCTCACCAGTATATAGCGGGTTGAACCTTGCTGCTGTAAACGGAATGTGTATTCGGAATGCCTCTTTCATTGTATATATGCGTGGTTGCGGACTGGGCCCGCAACGGAATGTTCTCTCCTCCCCCGTTTTTTTGTGTGTGAAAGTGTGAATTGCACACAGAACGACTCAACGAAGTCACAGTCACGTGACGCCAACCGCGAGGTCGTCGACCCGCTTGGCTGGCGGGCGTCCGCCGATGGCATGCCGGCGCCAATCAGCCTGGCTGACCACCCGGCGCTGCGGGTGGGGCGGGTCACTCGGCAGCTGCTAGCCCCGTCACGGCGGTCGCGCGCGGGTCGGCCGGGGGAGTTTTGTCGACAGCGTCTTTGAGGGCGACGACGCGGGTCCAGCCGACGCAGCGGAGCGGGTAGTGGAGGTGGATGCGCGGAGGAGGGCCATGGATGGCCTCTGGCGTGTGCTGTGGGTCAACCAGTCCAAGGAAACCTACTGGCGGCTGGCCGCCCACGGCGTGCGGTGCGCGGATGGCCACGACATCGCCCCCCCCCCGGGGGGGACACTGCCCGTGCGGCTGGGCCCCGTCGCCGGCCGCGCCCGGAGCAGCCCAGGCGCTGCAGGCGCGGGAGCACTACTTTTGGTCCTGCCCCGTGGCAGCGTCGGTTGTCGCGGAGCTCCGCCTTGGCCTGGGGCTCCCAGTGGCCGACGGGCCCTCTCGGGCGGATGTTTGGCTACTGCACCCCCCCCCAGCAGCGGTGGTGGCCAGCGGGCTGCACGCGGGGGCTTGGGCGGTGGTGTGCGCGGCGGCTGTCGACGCCATGGAGCGTGGGCGCCGCCGCATGTGGGCAGCCGTCTTGGGGCCACAATCGGCCGGCCTGGGCCGCACTCCAGCCGGGGACGCGGCGGCGGTGATAGTGGCGGAACGCCGCGCTGTGGCGGAGTTCTGGAGCCTCCTCCAGGATTTTGTTGGGGTCGGCCTGTTTCCGGCCCCATGGGGGGTGCTCCCTGGCAACCACCCCTTTTTCGGCTGCCTGCCCAATGGGGAGGGGCAGCGCACGGTCCTGAACCGGCCACCCATGCCTGCTACTCTGTAGGTGTGGGGCGCATCCACCTGCCCTGACCCGTGCCAGGGCAGGGGAGAGATGGGAGTGTTTTGTCATTGCCAGGGGTGGCGGCCGTTGCCGCCCCATATCTGGCCGAAACGATGTGACGTGTGGTGATGTGGTCAGGGGGGCAAGCATGACCCCTGGGGTGTCGCCAACCACGGGAAAAGCCACGCATGGGCTCACGAGAGAGTCACGCGTCACGTCGTCTAGGCTAGGTGCGGTCCGCATGGGCGGCCCCTGTAGCATGACGAGCCTCCCTACTCTCCCTCGCCCTCCCCCCCACACCCCCGCCCTTCCGCGGGTGGGCCGGGATTCCCGGCCCAGTTCTCGCCCTTCCTATACTTATTATGCTTTGTTGATGCAGGCTCGGCCTGTTCAAAGGGGGGGGGGCACATGCCCCCCCTGTCCTGTTCTTCCTGTCTTTCCGTTTTCCCCTAACCAATTTTAGTTAGGATGTGCCCCTCACCGAGTCTTTCTGTGCCTCCCCCCAAGAGGGGAGGCCTGCGACAAGCTCAAAGTCGTGCTCGGTGCAACACAAAGGGGTGGGCCTGTGCCCAGAGCCAGGTTAAGGGTGGCAGGTTTCATGTCCTGTGTGCTGGTTGAAATCCCAGTTAGAAATCCCCTTGAATGCCAGAGGTTGCGGCCCGGCTTTTCATCCTTTAATTTGGGCCACGTCTTGGCCACGCCTCCTCCTACGAGAGGGGTGTCTGTCTTGACTGCCCACCCCCCCCGGGGTGTGTGGCGGTGCTTCCTGCCTAATCGGCGAGCGATGCGAGTATCCAACCATGTCCAGTGCTTTTGTGTTGGGGGGAGCCTAACTATATGTTTGTACTCCCCGGGTTCCTCCTTGCGGACCGGGGTGTTTTGGCTTGATGGTCCCTGACATTTTTTGGCTCTGGTTTTGCCCCTTTGCAGGATCCGCCTACGCGATGCAACCCTCAAGCGGGGGGCACTGCTACTTTTGTCAGGGGGAGGGAGAGGGATGGTGCCGAGGCACTCCGGGCCGTGTGGGGCCCCGGGGGTGGCGGAGGAGTTGAGGTGGGAACGAGTTAGGGGCGTGCCGCCTCAGTGATTGTCGAGTGTGGACATGGGCTCGTATTCCCGCGCTTGGCTCTCAGAACCGTGCGTAGTAGCCTTTGCGGTTCGTCACGACGGGGGACTGTGTTGGGGGGCTGTGTGTGATCGCCTCGCTGGCTGTAGCTTTTGGGGTCTTGTGATGTTACTCAGGGTCTAGGCGCTCCCGTTGTGTTATGCAAACGACGACGACGACGACGACGATAGAGCCTGTCACTCCCGTCAAAAACACAGCACACACATGCGCACACACACACAACATGCTGCCGCGCTTTGCGCGCCTGCCTCCGTCAAAGCCAACGCGCAAGACAGACGCAGACGTCGAAAGAAGCGCAGGCGGGCGGGCAAAAAGCGAAGGGGCCGGGTAAGCGCGGGGCCGAGCCGCGCACCATGGGAGGAGGCGTGCAAAGAGGGGGGGGGAGGCGTGTAGCAGGGGATTCGGGCGATGTGACCCCATGGGGGCTCCATGGCCATGCGCCACTGGATGAACTAAAACTAGTAATACTAGTAATACTAGTAGAACTAGTGAGTGCAGGTTCACCTGCACTCACCAGGGAGGCCGCAGGACCGCACCGCCCGCAGGGTGGGGGGGATTTCTCTCTCGAGAGGGAGTCGGGCGCGTGAGGGTGTCGGCGGCACCCAACACACACACACACACACACACACACACACACACACACACACACACAGGGAGACGCCCGCTCGGGCTGTGTCGACGTTTGGCACTGACTCCCTCGACGGCTCCGCTGAGGTGGACATCGAAACCACCGTCCCTCTCTCCCTCCCCGAGGAGGCCGACGGCAGCCACGATGACGAGCGCGCCGCGCTGGTAATTCGCCCCCCCCTCGATCAATAACCAAACACACACACACACAGAGCACATCAGCGCACTTTCCCACGCCTTCATCTCCCACCCCACCCCCACCCCACAGGTGACTGCGCCCAGAAAACCACCTCTCGAGCACAGATGGTGCGCCGTGCCCTGTCTGCTGTTCGTCATCTTCCTTGGCATCGCCACGTACTACATGTACGTGCGCTTCACGACCATCACGAATGAGCGCGTAGCAGCATAGGATTTGCAATACACGCGTGCGGGTGCGCAGGCAGCGACTTCCCTCCCACTCGCTTGCCTACTTGCCGGACCACCCCCTCAACTGCTTGTCTGCCCCCTCCTCGTGCAGGCGACTACGCCATCTTCATCATCGCCATTGAGCTCATGGGCCTCTCGTCATTCATCCCCTAGCCATCCTGCTCTGCCGCAGCGTCTTCCCGACCGGCTCCCCTGGCCTCGACCCAGCAGACCCCAAGGACATGGCGCACCTGGACGACGTGACGATGCGGTGCGTGCGAGCATGTTGCAGCCTCACAAGTGCGCAGCTCAGGGCCCGCCCGCGCGCGTGTGTGTGCGGCACGACCGACCTTCACACTGCAGTCCCTGCCTCTTAAGGCCCAACAAAGAGACGCAGCCTGTGATTGACCCACCGTCGCCACCCACCCACCCCACCTCTTCCTGTCTTACCGCAGCTTTAACGTCCACGTGTTGGTGCCGTGCTACAAGGAGCCCCTTGAGATCATCGTCAACACCATCATTGCAGCTCTGGGCGCGCCGATGCCACACGGCGGGCGCCGCACGGTACGGCTGTATTCGCGCTTGTTGCTGCCCCCGCACGCCTGCTGCAGACGCTGGTGCTATGCACGTGCATGCGCGCCGCTGGGCGTGTATGTGTATGAGCACATGCTCATGCCTTGGCCGTGCGCACCACATACGCGCGCACCACATGCGGCTGTGCGCACGTGGCGGCGTATACGTGAGCATCCTTCAACTACAACCTTCCTCATGCCCCCAAGCTGTGTAGGCGCAAACAAATCACGTAAAAATCAGGAAAAATACACTGATATATAATATGTCCAATGCATAGTGGGTGCATGCTTTTCCCTGGGGTAGGCCTAAAAGGTCGGATCCCTCCCAACCAACTACGAAGCCCCAAATCCCCCCTCCATTCCGCGACTCTCCTGTGCCTCTTGCGATGTCGAGATTGCCGCGGTGCTTGCGCCGAGGTTGGAAAGAAGCTTGGGCGCGCGGCAGCCCTAGCTGCTGCCTGCCAGCTTGGCATTGGATGCACCATCGCTACAGGCGACCTGGACTGGGCACCCAGCACCCAGCGCCACAGCCAGCACGCTCGCGCTCCAGTGCGGGTCCCAAATCAGCCTTGTGGGACCATGCCGTGGCCAGGCGTGCGGCGTGCTGAGGCAAGCATGCGCAGCTGTCAGGCGGCACAGGGGTTGTTCGTTTTTGGACACTCGCGCGCAACTTGCTGCCTGGGCTAGCCTCTGTTGCTTGCGTGTGCCTGACCATCTGTCAGGGTTATGCTGTGCCCTGCCCCACTGCTCTGATCAGCGCTCCATGCGCATGCGCCTCACAGCCACCTCCAGGAGGCCCATGCGCATGGGCCTTTCCCAGAGGCAGCAGCGCACATGACTAGTACAATACCTTCCTGGCTAGACCCCAGAAGCTGCCCAAAACCTGCGAGGTCAAAATCGCCCTTGCGCAAGCCGGAGGCCCGCCTCTGGCCAGCCCCTGGCCTCGTGACCTCTGGCCAGCCCCAGGCCAGACCCAGCTTCCACGCTTTGCAACATATTTCTCAACTTGCAAATACGCAAACATACACACACACACACACACACACACACACGCACCTCCCCAACCTGCGGGCCCCCTCAGATCTACCTGCTGGATGATGGCAACTCCCCCGAGAAGCGCGCATTCATCGCGTCGTTGCGCAACCCGACTGTCAAGTACATCACCGGCCGCGACCGCAAGCCGGGGCAGATCAACGGAAAGTCAGAAAATCTCAACAACGCGCCCTGCAACCACATCTACAAGGTGTAGCCATGGGACTGTGCTGCGCTGTGCTGCGCTGCGCTGTACGCTGCGCTGCGCTGCCTCACCCAAACTTCAAGCTGACCTTGTCCTGCGCTGCCCTCACCAGGACCACCCCAAGGCCGAGAACGGCTCCATCGACTGGACGTCCGTCGACCCTCGCGACACGATTGTCGTGTTTGATGCCGATATGATGGCGAAGGTGAGGTGGCGGGTGGGTGGGGAGTGGGCATGTGCGTGCACACTGCGGCCACACCTGCTGACATGCTTCGCTGCCCAACACTCCCCACACCCCACAGCCCGACTTCTTCTGCAAGACGCTTGAGGTCATGGCTGACGAGGAGCTCGCGCTGTGTCTCACGCCCCAGGCGTTCCACAACATCAACCCAGACGGCGACCTGGTGGGTGGTGGCGGAGGTTGGGCTGTTGAACGGTTGGGCAGTCAGGCGAAGCATGGGGCGTATGGGGCTCAGGCAGCTGATGATGGATTTTACAGTCGTGTGACGCACCTTATCGTCAGCGCATTCGACCTTGCTCGGCGTGCATCGCCCGAGCACTACAGACGGGTGGCTGGCTACTAGTGGCTGAGCATTCCACGACATCAACCCCGACCTGTATGTGGCAGGGGTGTGGGGCATGTGGCAACTGTCTCTGCCACACCCTCAGCTCCTCAACAATATCAACAAGCAGTTCTGGGAGTACTGGCTGCCTGGCGCATTTGCGTGGGGCTACATCGCGTGCACGGGCACCAACTTCGTTCTGCGTGCGCGGCCACTCGCGCACCGCGGCTGGTTCCCCAACATGACCATCACTGAGGTTGCGTGTGCACATGCGCAGATGGCTGCCTGATTGGGCCGCATCAGGGCCAGATCAGACAAAATCAGATCTGGCCATGCAAAATTGGGGTGGGGGAGAGGGGGCACGAAGGGAGCTCTAACGATGAGTTGGGGGGAGGGCTCATAGCCACATACCGTTCAAGCCCGTGCCCCCTGTACCTCATATCCCCGTTTGCCTCTTGCCATCATGCAGATTACGCCCTTGGCATGGAGCTGAAGAAGCGCCAGTACAAGGTATGGGTTAGAGCCATGCCAGGCTTTTTATCTTCACTCACTTGACGTGCCCACACTTACATGATGATGGATCTTACAGTCTGTGTGACACCAGTAATGATGTATAAGACCGGTGTCGGCGCTAGCGCCCGACACCTTAAACTCAGTTTCAGTGGGAAACTGGCTGGCTACCTGGTAGGGGTGAGGGTAAACCCCCACACGCGCGCACGCACTGGACCTAGACAGGACACTGGGCCCCCAGATCCACCCTATACCACCCAGGTAGTGACAGCAACGCATTGTTGGTGTGCGCCTGTGTTCTACTACTAGTCCCGCCGCCGCCATTGGCTCCAGCAATCTCCTCCATGCCCGCCAGCAATCTCCTCCACGCCCGCCAGCAATCTCCTGTATGCCTGCCAGCAATCTCCTCCATGCCCGCCAGCAATCTCCTGTATGCCCGCCAGCAATCTCGTCCATGCATGAGCGCCGCCATGCGATCTCCATGCGCCGCGCCGCGCTCCATGCGCGCCAGCACCCGTACCACCCGCCTCATTCCCGTTCTTTAGCCATTCCCCGTGACACCTATGGCTGATCCTTGTTCCGCCGTCCCCTTTGGCATCTGTAACCCGTATCCTCTCCCTGTAGCCTCATTCCCCGTTCTTAACCGCCATCTCCATTATGGTGCCCGCCCGCTGGTGGGGCCTCGCCTCGCCCCATGCCGCACGGCTAGTGTATTGATTGCTGCGCCATCTATAATCTGCGCCTTGGGGCAGGGAACCCCTGCGCCACAACCTCCTCACAAAGCCTAGCCGCATGTGCCTCGCTTCCCATGTTTCTCAATTTCTCGCCATCCGCTTCCATGCTGCCGCCTGCAATCTCCTCCACGCCCGCGAGCAATCTCCTCCATGCCCGCCAGCAATCTCCTCCATGCATGCACGCGCAGAGCGCCGCCATGCAACCCCCATGCGCCGCGCGCGCCGTGCGCGCGCCGCGCCCGCCAGCTCCCGTAGCCTCATTCCCCGTTCTTTACCCATGCGCCGTGACGCATTAGCCTTGTCCGCCGTCCCCTGGCATGCATAACCCGTAGCCTCATCCCCGGTAGCCGCATTCCCCGTTCTTAGCCGCCATCTCCATTATGGTGCCCGCCCGCTGGTGGGGCCTCGCCTCGCCCCATGCCGCACGGCTGGTGCATCGATCGCGTCGCCATCTAATAATCTGCGCCTTGGGGCAGGGAACCCCTGCGCCGCAACCTCCTCACAAAGCCTAGCCGCATGTGCCTCGCTTCCCATGTTTCTCAATTTCTCGCCATCCGTCTCTCTCTTCCATCCAGGCACAGTAAACCATTAGGAGCCGCAATCTGCTTGAGTTCCGATCGTTGTGAGAGGGGGTGCATGCTCGCCGCAATTCTCGCCATCGTGCATCGTGCTCTCCATCGTACCGCTGCCCCATCTGCCACATAGCCTCGCCCCATCAGGACCAGTTCATCAGTAGCGCTGTGCGTCACAGCCGCTCAGGGTAAATTTCCAGATTTTCAGCCGCCCAGTACCAAGCGCAGTTGTCCCGGTTGTCCGCCATCGAGCGGCGCCAGGGCGGGAGCCCCTGGCGAAGAGCTTATGAACTTAACATGGTTATGAACTTACATGCTCGCACTCAATCAAACAAACGGCATTCACATCCACGCACAGCATGCACAAACACGATATCTCTACTACACACACACACACACACACACACACACACACACAAACACACCTAAATTCCAAACCCCAACCACCATGTCAGGCGACCTACCTGATGCAGTACGTCGCTGAGGGTGAGGCACCGGAGGACATCCGCCAGGTGTTCCAGCAGCGCTCGCGCTTGACCAAGGGACACTACCAGGTACGTGTGTAATGTGGGGCGGGGGCGGCGGCCGGGTCTTGGGCTGCGATGCATGTTACATAGTTGGCTGTGGTTTGGAAGGTGGAGTGTTCCCTTTCTGCCATCATCACGGAACCTTCTCCTCCCTTCTGCCACAGGTCTTCCTCTCCAGTGGCAACCCGCTCTTTATCAAGGGCCTCCCCTTCTTCCAGTGCTTCTGGTACTGCTACGCCGCGTGGGCGCCGTTTTGCAACACCGTCACCACCCCCGTGTTCTTCGCCGTGTCGTTCGTCTCCATTCTCTTCGGCTACCACCCGGTGTCAATCAGCCAGGAGTGAGTACTGCACACTCTTCCATCGGGGGGGGGGGGGCTCCTATACAAATCTGCCATGCCCCAGGCCTCTCGCCTTATCATGCTGCTTGCCATTCGATTCGCATCCATCTTAATCTTGGACACCTAAATGCAGTCTAGTATCTGAAGTCACACTATCTGCAAACGCCTCGCCTTTGTGCATCGCAGGTACGTGTTGGCGTCCACCCTGTTCTTCGCGTCCATCTTGTCCATCCAGTTCTTCGTGCGCTCGTTCCTCGACCTGAAGCTGCTGTGGTGCGTAGCATGCATGCGTGTTCCCCTGCGTGTTCCTCTCTTTGTCTCTGTGAGTTGATAGGCAGCAGCAGGCAGATTTAGTTATTTGAATGCAAGGTCAGCACACGCAAGCACATGCACTGACGGTCACACACCCCTCGCATGCACACACACCAACACACACACACACAAACGTGTACACACACGCAGGTACGCCAACATCTCCAACACGGTGCTGTGGTTCACCCAGACTAAGGCGTTCTTCAACACGATCCTCGCGCGCATGGGCTTCAAGCTGATGGTGTTCAAGGTGTTTGTTTGCACGTGTGCGTGTGTGTGCGACAACATTCACACACGCACGCACGCCTGCCAGGCCACTCGCATTTCAGACGCCTTGCTCTTACTTCTCCCACCTGCTCGCCTCGCACCACCACTGCAGGCGACTGCCAAGACCAAGAAGGACGGAGACGGCGAGGCTGGTGCTGCACTCGTAGAGATGCACGGCCTCGAGGGTGATGATGGGTGAGAGAGAGACCACGCCCTGCTGCGTGACGTGCCCAGGCTGTGCGGATGACGAGGAAGGAAGCATGAGATTGAACAGCCTTTCAACATAAGGATTGTCAAGCCCAAAAGATGGCCTGGACTCAACGCTGTTTCTCCTCCACACACACACCCTTCGCAGCCTGCCCTTCCTCTCCGACGAGGCCACCCCTGTGCTCGGCCCAGCCCACATGTCCTCCAACTCCGCGCCGCTGCCGCCACCCAGCACCCGCAAGGGGCACGGCCACGCAATTGCCGCATCCGTGGCATCCGCGTTCTCAGCCGCCAGCTCGCCGTTCAAGTCGCCGTTCAAGAAGCCGAAGGGCGCCAAGTGAGTTTGGTTGTGGAAGTTGAAGGGGCTGACATGGGGGGCTATGGTTGTTCTATCATGTCGCCCCTTGCCGCCAAATGCTGCGCCCGCACACATGACCAAAGTCACTCGCTCACGCAGCGCCACTCACGCACCCACTCGCACACACTCAAACAGGTCACCCGCTTCTCACAGCGTCTGCGAGCGCGCACCCTTTTGCGACATTGTCACGCCAGCCTACACGGGCGCGTCGCCCTCCAAGGCCACGCTGCGCCGCAAGGGCGCCCCTGCGATGCTGTCGCCCACGATGACTCCGTCTCCGGCGCAGCAAAAGCAGCACGAGAACGATCCAGGTGTGTACCGTGGCTGGTTGCCAACCATGTACATGCCTGCGCAGAGCACGCGTGCAAGGCACACACATGCGCATGCGTGTTGCAGCAGCAATATGCGTTCAAATTCACGCATGCCGCACTCTATCCTGCTCTCTATCGTCCTACCCTACTCCTTGCCCCCACCTCTGACCCCGCATGGCCCCACCCCACCCCGCCCGATCCTCGCCTCCCTCTCCTCTTCCTTGCAATGATTCAACCTCCTTCCTCGCCCCACAGGTCCCGCCCTCTCTCGGCTGACCCGCTGGCCGCCGAAACGCCGGACGCCCTGTCCAAGCTTGCGGAGCACCCGCGCGCCATGTCCACTGTGCGTGCAGCAGAGAAGGGGGGAAGAGGGCGTATACCATGTTGCACGCACTGTGCGCACAAGCAGTTTTCCAGTGTCGTGGCACCACCAAAGGTTCAACCCGCACGCCCGTGCACGCACACACACCCACACACACACAGGTGGCCAGCGTCAACTGTTCGCCCAGCCTCAACCTGCCCTCCGTCATCGCGAGCCATCTGGCTGACAAGGTACGCAAAACTCAGCTATTTTATAGTTGACAGGCACTTGACAGGTGGCAATTAAAACGGTCCACCACCAAAAAGGCGACGGCCGACGAGTTGCAGTCATCGAGCCTCTCGTCCGAAATTATCCTGTTGATCAACACACGTAAATCAACGTGATGTGCGTCCTTGAACCCGTCCTTGAACCCCTGACCGCGATCTAGTGCAAGCACATGCCTCCTTACTTGCACGTGTACCCTGACCCCGACACAGCTGATGCCTCCGTTTGAGGAGGACAACGACTCCGACTACTCGCCGGCCTCGACCAACAACACCAAGGTGTACGCGCGCGTGCACGAGGTGCGTCCAACCCTGCTGTGCCACCTTCGTGCTGCTGTGCCACCCTGCTATGCCACCACTGTTTCTGACACATCGCCCGCTCGCACTGCTCCTCCCAGGCCGCTGGGACCTCCACCTACATCAACACGATGGGCATGTTCTCGGATGACAGCTCGAACGACGGGTCTGGCCATCATGGCTGCGTCCCACAAGGGCCGCGGCGGCAAGGGCCTCGGCAAGGGCGCGCTGGTCAACACCAGCGCCAGCACGCGCAAGCTGGCTGCGAAGGCCGCGCCCGGTGGGTTGCGATGCCGATTGCCACGGCCTTGAGCTGAAAACATAATATTTCTAGTTCCCGACTCTCAAAACAATCCCTCCCGCAAGCGCCCCACGCTTATCCCAACCTCCCCCAAACCCCTTACCCAAAAACTCAACCCCGCAGGCACACTTGCCGTGCTCCCGGCACACAACCCGCCCAAGCCTCCCCCCTCGCGCATCAATCGCGTGATGGCGATGTTTGCGCCCGACAATGTGACCGACTGGTGCGTGCGTGTGGTTGTGGTGTATCTTGTGTGTCCGGGTCAGGGTTTGGAGATCATTGGCACTTACCCACCAGTGGTGTCATAAGTGTCCCCGCAGCCCCCGCAGCGCCCGCTGCGGGGGCAATTTGGGGGGGAACTGTTGGGTCGAAAGTGTGAAATTTGACGATTTTCACACTTTTCCGCAACAAAAAAAGCTTCCTGCGAGGGCAATTGGGCATGTTCCCTCCCATGTTGTTGGGGCAAACAGAACATTCTTGGTTTCCTTAATGACACCACTGTTACCCACGTCCACCTTAGTCTGCTCCCCCCCCTGCGCAGGTGGGCCGTCTTCGACCCGCTCGCCATCGTGATCCTGTTTGCATTCACCGTTGTGACTGCCTGCCTCGGCATCTGGCAGCTCGCTGCCGGAAACGACGGCTCCAACAACAACTCCTTTGCGCTCGGCTCAACGATGAAGGTGCGCTCTCCCTCTAGCTGGAGTTGGGCATTTCACACGCGGGGTCTTTCTGCAACAGATTCAAACCATGGTCCACAGGAGGAGGATCCCTGATCCGGGGGGTCCCAGCAAAGTCGAATATCGAATACGCTGCCTGTTAAGACGAGGCAAACATAATGTAAAATCCATCATCATGGTGCCATCGGAGACAGACAGATGAGATGAGTCGGTACATCCTGATAGGGCGAGGGAGCAGCTGTTTCACACGCCCCATGCACGCCCACCATGGTCAACCACCCGCAGGGCTCCCCCTACCTCATCATCGCCACCCTGTGGGCGTGGTACAACGTGGTCGCACCCTACCTCTTCCTCCATTACTGCTTCACCGTGGGGCCCAGCTTTAGGTGAGCTTTCAGATGACATTGGAACCATGGTTCGTCAAGCTGCCACTGCATGCCCCTCAGCAACCACCGCTCCCCACCCTTCTAAAAAGACCTGAAAAACGGGCAACGCCGCAATCTTCCCCCTCACTGTCCTCCAACCACCCAACCACCCAGGTTAATGGCCAAGTGGCTCGGCATCCTTTCAATGGGCGTGTTTTTTGCGTCCATCATCGTCGCGTGGATGCTCATCCCCATCCCGGTGGACCCGGCCACGGCGCTCGACCTGCAGATGGAGGTGAGTATGGGGAGGTGGACCACGGTTCAAAAAAATGAGCCAGCACTACGAGCCAGCACTAGCTAGGAGCCAGCACTCAAACAAGCAACCCTTGAACACGACGTGCCGATAATTAACCTCACCCTCGCTGCTGAACCCCCCACCCACCGCAGAACCTGTACTCCTCGCCCCTCGCGCTCGACACCAACACCAACTACAACTTTGTCGCCGGCATCACCAAGGTCCCGCTGTTTGGCGTCCCTGCGAGCGCAAACCTGACCGGCGACCTCATGACGGGCTTCAGCCACGTCAAGTGAGTGGACGTGCACACACATGAATTCACTCTCTCTCACTCTGGCACTCTGGCACGCTTCTGCATGACTGAAGGACTCTGTCTCTGTCACTCACTCTCTTTATGAATGTCTCTCGCTCGCGTGCTCTCTCTCTTTCTCTTTCTCTCACACTGACTCGCTCTATCTTTTTCACTCACTCCCGTGCTCCTGCAGGCACGGCGTGCCGCTTGCCTACACGCTCACCATGCTCGCGTGGGCGATGCTCAAGTTCCCCGACACGCTCGCCAGGCGCGACGCAGGTATGCACACAAACCTATGAGATGCATACTCTAAGCTGCATACACGTAGGGGGGGGGGGCCTAGACCCTCGAACTCCTGAATCCTCTGAACTCTCTTCCCTTGCCCATGCAGCCCTCCTCGACACGCTCCGCTCCGGCGACTACCTCATGCGCTGCGACCTCAACCCGGGCTCGGTGACTGCGCCGATGTTCGTGGCGCAGGTCGGCGACGCAGGTGGGTCGCTCTCGGGTAGCAACGCAGTTTTGCTCGAGTTTTCAGGTCTTCATCGTTTGTATTGATGTGGACAATTACGACACAGCACGTTATTGGCACTTACCCCTGGTCCCTGCCCCCACGTACAAACAGCTCCCTACGTGGTGCTCGACAACAAGGGCTTTGACCCGTTGGATTCCGGCAAGGTGTGGGGTGTGGGGGTTGTTTGATGTTTGAGAGCTGCCGGGCGGAGAGGGCGCGACCCTCCATCCTCCTGTGCACGCTGTGATGTCCCCCCTCCCCAACTTCATGTTTTAACTGAGCCCTGAACCTATGAGCACGCAGAAGTGGAGCGCCCCTTGGGACGACCCCCAGCTGGTCGGCACCGAGCGCCGCGACGTGTGGGTGATGACGCGCGACCACGTGGGCGCAGATCTGCTGTCGACTGAGTGTGGACTGGGGGGTGGGAGTGTGGACTGGGGGGTGGGGGCAATGTGATGCGGGTGACTGACACACACACGCACACATGCACACACACCACTCTCCACAATCCCCACACCTTTCACCCTGTCACTTGTCACCCGCCCCCACCCCAGGTGTGTCTGCCGCCCTCGCCGCCGTCGGCACCGTGTTCCAGGAAATTTACCCACTCTTCGCGGCGCGTGCGATCCTCAAGGCGAGAGCCAGGGTTTGGGTCTAACCACTTTGGGCTAAACCTCTACCTAACTCGGCGGCAACATGCCTCGACTTGACGTGTGTCAGTGCTCTGCCTGCACAACCAGGCTCCCCATAACCACCACCACACACTCACACACACTGCCTCCCTGTTGCGGACCACGTGCAACAACAGGCCCGCCAGGTGTACCGCTTCGCCACGCGCGACGAAGCGAACCCGCGCTCCTACTGCGACATTGTGCCGTGCACCACCAACGTCACTGTAACGCACGAGGTCGTGGTTAAGGTGGGGTTGGGGTTCAGGTGATGTCGCTGGCCGCCTCCTCGCTTTCATTATGAGCCCCTAGAGCTCACTAGTCCACTTGCACACCACCAACGTGAGTGGACACAATGTGCTCCTTGACAGATGAAGCTTCCATACACCCTTGAAGGTGTGCAACAGTGTGTGACCCAAACCCTAAACAAACTCTCTGGGGATGGCAGGGGGGGGGGCACGCAGTCACTTTCGCAGCTCGCTACCTGCCCCCTTGACCCTGCAAGAGTTGGGGGAGGACAACTCCACCCTGACTCGGTCGCACCCACACTCCACCTAGCACCTCTCCAAGACACGTTATAACCTCGCTAAGCTCAAAACCTGATAATGACCTCTGCAGGAGATGGAGGAGGCCAACGGCACCCTTACTCGGTCGAGTATGGCTGAGATCTCTGAGAAGTGCTACTACATTGAGTGGATCACAAAGGTAGGACTGCAGGGGGTCTCTGAGGGATTGCAGCTCTGCTTTCTATGACGTGTGTGTGACTCCACCTCTCTCTCCACATGGCTGCTGCAATGCCGCGCTCCCCATCGACACGCTCCAACTCCCCCCCCCCCCCTCACCGCGCAGGCTGCAACGCCGTGTTCCCCGTCAACAACGCGAGTGGCCAGAAACCACAGGGCATCTGCGTCGTGCCCCCAGACCAGTGGAAGTGCTACGTCGCCGACCCGGCCCAGTGCACGTGCTTTGAGGTGGGTCGTTGCGCTAGCGGGTGGCCAGCTGGGCGCGGCTGTGTAGTTTTTTGTCATCCGTCACCCCAGGGTACAGCCGGAGAGAGTCAACTTTGCCACCACAGACTCATGTTCAAACACACACGCACACACACTCTTTTCTCTCGGTGCAGGAACTGATCGACCCCACCACCGGCGTCGGCTGCACCGGCCGTGGCCTGGACGTGTTTTCATCGTCCCTGGCGTGCTGCGAGTCCCTGTCCAATAACGGGTTCATCCAGCCTGACAACAATAGGGTGCGTGTGTGTGTATATGTGCGTTTGTGCTGTGTGCCGTGTCCTGGCCTCTCCTACAAGCTCAACATCACTCGCGCATGCCGGCATGAATGTGTACACGCTGGTCGAAAGCCAAAAGCACACATGCACCCCCACACCCACTTGCACCTCCTGACGCAGGCCGGCATGGGCCTGTGCGCACTCGTCAACCTTGATCCCAACTTCAAGAAATGTTGGATTCCGTCACTGGCGTTTAAAACATGCGTGGTGGCTGGTGGGGGTCGCTTGTAGGGGGGAGAAGGCAGGCGGGCGGCCAGACAAATTTTCCAGAGCCACATCATACTTTTTGCGCGGGTGTGCTCTCTTGGATTTGATGGGGTTGCTGTGCTGCACTGTGGTGCGCTGAAACTGCGCTGTGCTGTGCTGGGACCACCGAGCCAGCCATCCATGCTCTCAGCATCATTTCTGCCCGCCTGCGTTTTGTCTTGGCCTGCAGGAGGGCACCGGCGAGGAGTGTGCTGGATATGGCCTTGAGACTTCGTACGACACCTCCAACGCGTGCTGCAACCGGGTGGCCGCGATCACCTCGTTGTCAGCCATGGGCAACACTGGAAAATCACAGGTCAGACGCACGACCAGAATCCATGCCGTGTGCATGTGCGGCGAGCGTGCATGCCCAGCGGGTCCTCTGATCCCAATCCCAGGCCTCAGGCCCACAACCCTGCAAGTGGCCCGCCTGAACGAGAGTGCATTCAGGGCATCCACTCCATGCTCCTAGCCCCACAACCAGAACCACTCTATCCATGCAGGTGGCCCTCGCGGGCGTGTGCGCAGTCAGCGCCTCTTCCACGTTCACCCCGTTCACAACGCGTCGCCACCTTCTGCAAAAGGAGGACAAGGAGGCGTTGGCCAAGGCGAAGGCAGCGGCGGACAACGCGGCAAAGGTAGGGGGGAGGCAGGAGGAAGGCAGGGGGAAGTTCGGCAGAAGTTGAGGGGCAGTACTGCCTAACAACTTGGTCATCTGGCTCAAAAGGAGGACAGGGGGCCGTGGGTAAGGCAAAGAAAAACTGAGGCGAGGCAAAGCAGGAAGGGGCACGCGTTTGCGTGTGTGTGTGTGTGTGCAGGGTGGTCGGGTGAAGGGCCCATGAAGCCGTGGGCGATTGCTGCGCAATTGTATCTGAGAATGCGGCACCACACGAGCCGCCAACCGCCAATTGCAATGCACCAACCTCCATCTGCCACACTGCTGCCACAAAGGCCGCGGCAGAGAAGCCTACCATTGGCGAGGCCGCGACTGCGTCGACAAGCGGGTGGAAGGCGCCGGACTTCTACCGCGATGACATATGCTTGGACGGCAACTGCCGGCTCATGACGGTGGGTCATCAGAGGTCCTGGTGTGGGTACATATTGAGGCGGAAGTGAGTGGCGTTAGCGTGTGTTTTTATGCCAGTGCTTGCAATTATTCATCAGTAGTGCTTGCATGCCTTCGTAACCCACTGTGACCCCTTCCCTGCATCCCACGTGTGCTCATATGTGTGTTTGCTCCCACAGCGCTCAAAGACCGTGACCGTGCCCATCTACAACTCCACCTCTGTGCTCGACGACATGGCGTGGGCCGGCGTGTGGCTGCACATAGCGAAAAGCGAGGAGCACTACCTGGGACAGTCGCAGCGATACATGGCGCGCCACTACCGCCAGGTGCGTGTCTGTAGGGGCGCACCCTGTTGTCCCACCCAGTGCGCCCCGTGCTTCCCTCCAGACTCTTCAAGACCCCCAATTCATTCACACCAACACAGACGTCCACGAGGACCGCTCAAAACAGTAATCATCATACACACACTGGAAGCACTGGAAGTAACAACAACCAACCCTCTCTGACTTTCACACTTTTATGCTGCCACAGGACCTTGACGAGCAGAGCTTGATGCGCGACCGCTCCTACTACGTGACCAAATGAAACAACGTGGCTTGGGCGACCAACGTGCTGCTCGCTGAGCTGACTGACGCAAAGGTGGGTGCCAGTTTTGTGGTGTGCTCTGTTGCATTTGTGAGTTGGTTTGCAAACGGTCACGATCACGATCGCGCTGCACTTTTAGCTGACCAACAGCGGTGAGTGGCAGCGGTGAGTCCCCCGCTCTCGCTCGCACACGCCTCACACACGCTCACCCATCCCGCCCTCCAGGAGTACCACGAACGCATCCTGAGCCTGCTTGGCACGTGGATCCACGGCGATGCGGTCGACACGGGAGACGTGCTGCCGCAGGTTTGAGGGGGATGGGGTTTGGGTTTTTAAGGGTGAGGGATTCAAGGGTTCAGGGTCGACACAGGAGATGTGCTGCCGCAGGCACAAGAGAGTTTTTTTGTTGGATGCACGCGTGCGCTTGCCTGAACGAATCTGTCTGCCTGCAGTGCCCAAGTCAGTGCTCAACCCTAACCCAAACCCCTGTCTGTGTTGGTGCCCTGCGCAGCACCAGCTGTCCGAGCGCTTCGATCCCACCGCCCCCGTGTTTGAGAACTTCACCGACCCTACCACCGGAAAGTTCACCATCGTGGTCCCCGAGTGCAAGCCAACGGTGGGTTGGGTGGGGACAGGGGGGAGGGGGGCAGACTGTCAGCTTGCGTGCACACATTCACCGCTTCTGTCAGCTCAACCTTTTCAAAACAACACGTGCACGTCTGAAACCCTGAAACCCAACCTTTTTACTCGCGCAGGCCTTCTACAAGTTCGACTGCTTTGACCTCGTTGATGATGACTGCAGCGGTCTGGTCGACCGCGAGGACCCCACATGCGGCCTGTTCCCCGTGATGTACACCACCAACAAGATGGCGTTCACGGTGCGCGTGTGTCAACTGTGTGCGGGGGTTTGGGCGCAAGGAGTGATGGGGTGCCCCCTCATCTGCACTCGCTCTGCTGGACGCACAAACACATCCACCGAGCAGCAAAACTAACTTGCGCACAATCACACGCCCCCTCGCAGACCGCTCCCACACTGCCCAACGCTGCCAACATCGCGTTCCTTGCCATGGTCTACGCCTCCCACACGAATGTCAGCGCGGTCAAGTCGCGCCAGCTGCAGTGCTGGGGGCTCGGCCAGGTGCGTGCGGTGGGCGATGGGTGCAGCGCACGCGTGAGGGGACAAATTGGTCGAGAATGTCCAAGAACACATGCGGGCGCCACACCTACACTCTTAAACTCCCCTCCCGTGCGCTTGTGAATGCAGGCCACCTACATGTTGGGTGGCCGCCAGGACATCCGCTCCTACGTCGTCGGCTACGGCCCGTCCCCTCCTGAGATCGTGCAACACCGTTGGTCGTCGTGCGTGCCACCGTGGGCGCTGGACAACACGAGCGGCACGAAGGTTGAGCCATGCACTTGGGTGAGTTTGGAAACTGAAACAACTGGGGGAGCCAAGCTGGCCTGAGGCCTATAATGGTCGTGCATGCCGCCGTGGGCGCTCAATGCCATGAGCAACACGGAGATTGAGTCGTGCGCCTGCGTGAGTTCAGCGGATCGTCGGCGACCTTTTACTACTGCCTGCCTTTCACTCTAACGCTCTCACTCTCATACACACACACATGGACATGCTCTCACACGGGCACACACGCGCGCACACCTTGCACCCCACAGGACACCGGCTTCTTCCCCTCGATGCCAAACCCCAGCCTGAGTTCGATCGCTGGTGCACTTGTGTGGGGCCCGTCTGACGGCACTGATGCGTACGACGATGACAGGCGCTCGTCAGACACGAGAGTGAGGAGTGCCCTTTGGTCACTCTGTGACTGGCACGGGTTAAGGGCTTCGGCCTCAGGTCTTTGCGCATGAGTGCACAGACTGCACACGGGCGCTCATCCGCGACATGCGCTTGAGTTGGACGAGGCTCTCTGCTTGTGCGTGCGGGGTGTCGGGGCTCGTTTGCGGGACCCTACCCAAACCTCAACCCACAACTGGACCACCCTTGCCCCCCTCCCCAGGTGACACTCGAGGAAAACGTTGGCTTCACCGGCCTGCTCGCCGGCCTTGCGGAGAACAAGATTGGCATTGAGTCCTGCTACCTCGGCCACGGCGTGTACCAGCGCTTCTTCCCGCCGGCAGAGCGCATCTGATCTGAAAGAGAGAGAGAGAGAGAAAGAGAGGAAAATGAATGGAGAGAAAGACGGCCGCGGCTGTCACACTGCTTGCTATTGCCCCCATTTCTCCTTCGCCCCACCCGCTGCCCCCAGTGGCATAAGCACTGCTGCACTGCTTGTGTTCAGAGTCTAGTCTGCCTTTAAACACTCCTTCTTCTTCTTCTTCTTCTTGTCTTCTTATGAGCGTTGGCATTCTTTAAAGTCTGTTCTTATGAGCGTTGGCGTTCTTTAAAGTGTCTGTTCCTGTGAGTGTGGGCGTTCTTTGAGTCTGTTCTTCAGAGTGTGGGCGTGCTTTGGGATTGTGAGGGCGTGTTTTCTTACTTTGGTAGTGTTTGCATACACAAGAAGGTGGCAGGCGCCAGTGCTGTCATCACACCGTCATGTTACTGTAGGACTAAAGCTGTGTACTATTTACCTTTTTTTGAACAGCACTAGTGCGACAGCCCACGGCACAGCACCTTGCAAGGATGTGCGCACGCGAGATCGAAGTCGTGGACCACAAAGGTCTGCTGGTGGAAGTTGGAGAGCTGCTCCACTGAGATGGCAGTGCTACCTGCCACCAACATCTTTGACACCCAGTGAGAGAGCGAGGAAGTCGGGGAGGCACACCACACTCGCGCGTCCACCAGCTGCCCCCAGGTCTCGCTATCCACCCCTAAACCCAGTGGGGACCCATCCCCGTCGACACCATCCACGCTTCATGCAGATGTGCAGCCGTACACACGCCGCAGCCCAGGTGGCGGTGCAGCATGCGCGCGGTATCAAGGGGGTGAGAGCGAGTGTAGACTGCACACCGTGACTCTGCTTGGCATGCAGCCACGCCAGCTAGGTCCATGCTCATGGTGCCCGTGCCGTGCTCTGTGCTGGTACCAGATAATTGGGGAATTGAGCGTGCCAGTGATCAGCCGCAGCCACACAACAGCTGCGGGGCTGCTAGGGTTTACCCTAGCTGCCTCCTAAACCCTAAACCCTGAAAAAACTAAACTCAGACCCTAACCCTACTAACCCTAAACCCTAAGCCCTAAACCCGGGGCTGCGGGGGGTACACACATGATCAAACAGAGCGATAAGGCCCCACCTCAGCATTGATGGCCATCTACAGCAGTGTCACCTGGAGAGGCTGTCAATCCGCTACTGTGCTTTGAACCTCACCATTGGCGGGATGTGTCCCCGGCCCGGGGGCCCGTAGTGACTACGGGGCCCGGGGGATTCACTGTCGGGCAGCAACATCTCTCAATCTCTCTGTCGCGTTGGGACCCTGTACCCAATTAAAGAAGCTCTCTTGACTTGACATCATCAACTCCTTGAGCAATGTTCATCAGTCACGGGCTTTTCAACTTCTAAGCCTCGAGCCTTCTGAACCTGTTCCCTGCCTCTTCCCCCTCTCTCTCTCTCAGAGCCAGCCACGGGCGCAGCCTTGTGCCGTTGTTCATGTGCGGCCAGGCCATCTTCAACAGGTAATAATGCACTTACTGGGCCTGATTTTAAATGTCCACGCACCCACTAGGAGTCCTAGTGTGTGTGTGTGTGCGCGGTTGTTGCAAAACAGTCGCCACTGCACTTCATCACCTGATATTGCGTTTTTTCGCCCTTTGCTTCAACTTCCTCGCTTACTTACTTACGTAGCTTCAACAGGTGCCGCTGGGCAGCTGGGCCACTGGCACTCTTAAGTGTGGATGTGTGAACCCGCTCCAAGGAACCGAGTGTCAGGCGCTCGACGTTCGACGAAGATCACCGTTCGACGACGATCAATAATTCTGCCGTCGTTCAGCTCGCAACTATGCAGGCGCTAACGAGCGCGTCAGCCGCATCATCGAGCCGAGCCGACGCGGGCAGGTGAGTGAGCGCGGGCAAAGCCGAGCCGAGAGCACCACCGAGCCGAAATTCGGTTTGCATGCCACTGTTCTCCGATAGAAGAGGGCGGGCGTGGGTGAGGTTCCAGGTCAGGCTCAGAGGGGGGAAGACGGAAGTCAGAAGATGTGACCCAGGGGTCACATCAGAACGTTCCATGCATGCACCTACGCGCGCCACTGACTCCAAACCCGGCGCAGGGAGAGGGCGCGCCCTTCCCGATTCTTCGTCCTCGTCGTTCTCCTCCTCATGGCCGCCCATCAAGCGTCTTGCCTTTCCACGCGCGGCAACGCCATTTTGGGGGCAGACGGCCAGGAGCTGAAGGCAGGTCGCGACACTCATCTGCCAGCCAATGATGGAAAAAACTAAGACCCTAAACTTTAAACCCTAAACCCTAAACCCTAAAGCCCTAAACCCTAAAGCCCTAAACCCTAAACCCTAAACCTTAACCCTAAACCCTAAACCCACCGTGAACACTCACCCTGCTGTCAGCAATTTCCCCTTGAATGAACTGCGTGGGCGCATCGCGCATACACAGCCAAAACCCACCCACACACCCACACCCACACATGCATACGCACACAAACGCAAAA